>OY728586.1:4103893-4483893 GCA_963422195.1 Carabus problematicus | reverse complement strand
AACCCGATTGATTTCGGTACCATCAATGTATGAATTTATAAATAACTACATATATACTGTATCATATTACTGTGATGTTAATTTCTGATAATGATAACAAAAGAATATTACTGTACATTAGAGTGGTTGTTAATTGGGTTCTAAACAAATTTTTATTGGGCCGCTCCCAGAAGGATTCCAAATAAATAAAAAACAAATAATACTAATTATTTCAATTTTTTAATATTTAACCCTGCCATTGGTCTTAAAGTTTTCTATTTAAAATACATGGAGTTCTTGTGATTTTTGCAGTTAGTATTTTATTGTAAGATGTTGTAATTATGGATGCAATCGTCGGAATTTGGACAGGAAAGTCAGAAATAAAAACACTTTCAGTGCTCTTCAGAGCATCAGATCGTCTGGCAATAGATTAAACATGATGAAAGAAATTGAAATTTGAGATTACCAAATCCAAGTAATTATGGGCACAACATTTCAAATTCTCAGAAATTAGTCTAAGAGTATGATGCTGCATATAACAAAATTGCCACCCCACTGCCGTTAAAATTCTGTACGGATCATTTCAATATAATATTATATATTTATTATTAAAAAAATTCCTATATTGCTGCTCAGAAACATAGAAAATATATGTTTATCGATGTTATTAGGTTCCTTTGCACTTTTTTTTAACTCATCGACCTCTTCTCGAAGAATGTTCGGTACGATTTCAGTAGCATCAATCATTTTTTTTTAAATGCGCAGAAATGCTGGACAGACCCCCTAGATTACGAAATGACTATTAGTACAACATATGTCCATATAATTGTCGCTCGTCGGCTCGCTCGCTCACTCGTTCCGATTTATGTTCCACTAACTCTTAGAATATCCAACCGATCTTGATGATTTTTTTATGCAAATACATATTATGGTCTATTTACGCATGTGACTTTTTGTGTTTTGAAATAGTTATTTATGTACCAAGGTTGTTATTGTGATGATTATGTAAAGAGAGTAACGATGTTTCAGCCCAAGGGCCGGCGGCCCGAGGGAGGATGTCGCCTGATGAGCATAATCATCTAGTAACCCCCGTGGTACATACAAGACTTTATATTACATTATATTGCCCTAGGGCATAATGAGCTTGTTTACATATTTCGTATTCAAAGTGAAAAAAGCTAATAATAGCCAAGTGTAATATAAAATATATTAGTTTTCATTTTTCTTCTTCTCTATTTTCCAATAAATTTTATTTTCAAAATTCTTACATATGCGAGAAATGATTCATAATTTTTCCATATTTTTATTTTGAAGAATTATAAAAGAGCGTAGATGATAAAAGTCTTTTTAATAAATTTTGACATTACTCTGAACAACATAAACAAAAATATTTAGAAAAGAATTTATAATAATTTTAAAAATGTATTTAATTAAATATTAATTTGTAATATATTCAGAATTGGACATACGTCGATGAGCTACAGGCATGGGTGACAGTACCCATTCTAGTTTAACTTGCTTTGTGCACACATTTCGGACATAAGTATCCCCTACCCTAGATAAGAAAAAGTACTCTTTATTTTCCGAAAATTTTTTTAGGCTCTGATAAAAAAAAATTATTTTATTATTATTTTTCTCCTTTATTTTCCCTTGAATTTTATTTAAAAAAAATCATTTATATGCAGGAAAAGAGAGATTTTTCCAAATTTATTTATTTTGAAAAAGTACATGACAGAATAAAAAAAATAATTTTGACATTTCTCTGAACAAAAGATAATAAATGAATTTATAGTCGGCTTTGCTCTTATTAATAAGCGATAATGTTTTGAATTTATTGTTTTATTTCCAACATAGTGTTTAGTACTTTAAAAATGTATTTAAGTAAATATAATTTGTGATATATTCAGATTTACAATTAGACATTCATCGATGAGCTACAGGCTCAATTTAATTAAATATTAATAGCTAATCGTAATTGAATTGTAATAATTAATTATCATCAACAAATAAACGGAGCACCGGAAGGTTTATAAATAAACGCTGTTTCTATCCTCCAATTTCGGTAGACTACTTCTAGGATTCATATATTAAAATTCTACTGTCCAACGTCGTCGAGAGACATTGCCGGGCCTGGGGAAAAATGTACATGAACCCCAAGTAAAGGAATAATTTATAAATCGTATACAAAAAAAAATCAATTACGGAGTGGTGTTTGAACTCCCGTAAATTCCGGGTCCGCACAATTTTACTCCATCTCTCTCTCCTCTTCATGCCGGCCCAGTTGCAGCTTATAAATACTTCAACTATACATATATATGTATCTCCTGAATAACAAGATATGATTTAGCTGTGCCAAACAATATTTATTGTTCATTTAAATTAATATGGACTCAGATCTACTTCGTGTTGAAGACGACATACATATATGTATTTGAAAATATGAAACTCGTCTGAATATATTGATCCAAGAGACTACATACTGTAGTACAGATTCGCATAGTTTCAGCAACTGTATTTTCGCGCTATGCTAAGCTAATGAAAATCATATTATTTCTGATAAAAAAAATTGCAAAATATTCGTCTTCAAAAAAATTACGGATTAAATATGAAAAAATATCTTACCATTCTTTATAAGCGTCATTGGTGTCTTCGATTCTGTTCCATTAAAGCCATGAATAATAATGACACTTTTCTTTTTTGGATCCCATCCATTTGCCCATAACGAATTTGGATTATTTAAATGTATTCGCTTGCGATTCTGGCCTGTTTCGCTAAAAACAATATAAAGTAATAAAATATTCACCAATACAGAAACCAAACATCAAGCTTATTTACAAAAATAAATAAATATAAAACAATAAACTTACTGTGTATATAAATACATTTTTATATCTTCATCAGGACACATGCTATTCTTTTTTAAAACGCATCTCCAGTAGCGTAAATCGAACATACCAAAATCATCGGTACAAATTAGACCTAAAAATATGAAATTAAAAAATTACCAAAAGGATTATAAAAATGAAATATAAGATGTTATTTTTTAAATTGTTTTTTGAAAATGTAGGGGACGCCTTATTTTCTTAGGTATATTTCTTTTAAAAATCAATCAATCTAACAGCACCCTTTACCATTTTGGTAAGTGTGAAAAGAAAACAAGTCTAAGATACTCTCTTATAATAATAGACAACTTGTATATTAGGCCTCGCTTAACGCTAATTCGATATAATGCGGTTTTTCTTGGACCTCAAAAAACACCAAATTTACGATGATTTATTATATTGCGGTTCATAAATACGCAATTAAGAAAATTGTGGATTCAATAATAGACAATGACCAGTGTTGAATCCAAGGGGAAACCCCCTCCCTCGGGCGAAAAAAATACCCTCTCGGGTGAAATTTCAGTTTTTTGTAAATTGAAAAATATATAATAGTTACCTACTTAAATATATGTTATATATTTTACTTTCCCCCCGGTTCATGAAGTAACGGATGTTTACTTTTGTCCAGTCAGCAATTCATGAGTTAAGGACCACAAGCATGGACAACTCAATCGAGGTTAGCAAAACATTTTCCTCAGTAGTTTGTCATAACCCAATCATCTGATTCATCATACTAGGTTGATACAATTGTGTATAAGGAAAGACAGTGTGAGATGAACCGGCATTCAGAGAGCTTCACTCACATAAAACCAACTACTCGTGTTAGTTAACTCTAGTTGTGACAGTTTGCGTGTGCGTGATTGTGTTCCTTCATCTAGTAATCAGTTAGTACTTATGTTTAGTTCGTGATACAACTCAGTACAGTGGAAAAAGTGAACATAACTGACCGCGTTTAACGCTGTTGCCCTTAGCGCTTGTTTTGTAGGAACGTATTCTGAACGTTCAGCGAGGCCTTACCATATAACAACAAACATTGGTAATGATCAAGTCCGAACACCGGGACTTGAGACTCAAAATCGGGACAATCCCGATTAATTGGGACACCTGGCAATCCTAATATAAAGCCGTATAAATTCAGTAAGAAGGGTTCCAATTTTATAAATTAAAAAAAAATAATAGAAAATCGTTGGATGTCTGGTTAAAATCCGTTTTTTTATTACATTTAAAATATATTTTAGGATTCTACATTTGACTAAATAAAATCTATAGTCAAATATATTTTACTTTAGTCATTAATAAAAACATTCAAATCATCAATAAAATAAAACACAATAATTAACAAAGCAGTTTTTTTTTTCGTAACAGTCTCTTGACGAATTGCACATCAAATCATTAATGTTATTGTCTGCGAACCTAATTTAAAAAAATAGTCCAATGTTTGTTGTATTGCTTGTATTGTGTGAATACCGTGAGAAACTTTGGCGCTGCTTTCTTCATTATCGTTTTGAAGAAAGATGTTTATTCCTTGTTCGAAATGAGTAAGCGCATTCGATAAATCTTTTCAGGTTAATTGTCGACAAACAACTAGCTCTTGTTGTTCCTCATGTATTAATTCTTCAATAGAAAATAGTTCACTATAAGATAAGCGTCTTGGAAATCGATTACATAACGTTCTCTAACATCCTAAAATAAAGTTCATTTGTTAAGTTCAACATATTTTGTCTAATTTGAGAAAGAGATTCAAATTCAGCATCATTACTTGTAATGCATTGTGGCCATTATCCAAGAGAAGCAGGACTTCATTACTTTTTTTTCTGTAAATATTTTTGAACCAATTTTCGAACAGTATTTTGGTGATCCAAGCTTTTTTGTTGGTCCAGCAAATGATGGGCAATTGTTTCTTATTCAATCCTTTTAAAGCTCTTGAATTTTCAGAAACATTTACCAAAAGCGCTTTCAGTTCAAAAATCCTGGCCGTATTCGCACCAAGTAACAAAGGTGATCACTTATATCCACATGGAGAACTTTCGTTCTTTGAAATGTTACTTCTTCCGGGCATTCGTTTCCAATAAAGTGCTGTTTCTCCCAAATTAAAAACTTGTTGAAGAACGAATGCACCTCTTTCAATAATTGAGTTCATAATATTTGGATGGACTAGAGCTGCTACTAGAAAAATTACATCTGATTGACCTTCACTAGTATTTACGCTCTTCAAAAATACTTTTCGCCTTTTCCTGGATAATCATTAGGCTCATTAGCATCGTCCGCTGGTTGTTGTCTTCAATTCATACATTTAATAATTTGTAAATTTTTTCTGTTATTTTTCTTTGGCGTGTTAATTTTTAAACGCTTTAAATGTACAACTAACTGAAATTTTTCTTTGTTAGCACGATTTGTTTGAATCGTAGCTTTTGCAAGTCATAATGCTCTAGCCTTACATACATTAACAATTTTTTCAGAAGGTTCAATACGACGCAAAACATCTAATTTAATCTCTCGTGATACAAATTTTCACTTTATTTTTTATATTATCCCGTGCAACCCGATATATTTGTTCTTAAATAAAATAGTCCGTTTTTTCATTTCAGTAGGAATCTTTTAATGTTATCTAAATCAGAAGATTCAAGCGTTTCATCAGAAATATTATTTCAAGTAGGTATACTAATTGCGTCTGAAAGATAAATTTTGCAATGAAAAACAGCCACTCATCATTTTACGAATAAATATATACCTTCTGTGTTACAAATACTCCTAACCACACAAATAGAACAAAAACACGAAATGTCATCAAATGTACTGAATGATATACGCAGGCGCGTGCAGTAAGAGCAAAAAAACCGATTGCACCGATATCTAGTAACTTCTAAACGATGTATTTGTCGCAATCGTAAACCCTAGAGGTCACTGAGAGAAAAGAATAAACCTAATATTTATAGTTTTTCTTTTACCAAATTTACTAAACTGGTCACTAAATGCATCTACTCGTGAACGTTTACAGACCACGGCGACGAGTTATATGGTATGAATGTATTTAAATATATTTTATAGTTTTATTAAAATTATTATCAGCTTATAATTCTATATGAATTGGAGTAATTCTTTGTGCCTCGTAAATCCCGATTTCCTAATAACGCCACTGTCTTGTAACTTGTAACACGTGCTCTACATATATATGGAATTATCCAGTGGTCATTACTACGGCACTGGAAATGAAACTACTTCTCCAACATGCCATGCTCAAGATGTCTGCAGGAGAAAGGTTGAAAGATATTGATTAATTTAGAATTTTTATTCTTCGCAACATTAACCTCCATAGT
Source organism: Carabus problematicus (assembly GCA_963422195.1). NCBI lineage: Eukaryota > Metazoa > Arthropoda > Insecta > Coleoptera > Carabidae > Carabus > Carabus problematicus. The sequence goes on along the minus strand of OY728586.1, from coordinate 4,477,715 downwards.
ACCGGACGGCTAAATAAGAAAACATGTTTGCAAAAAGAGTAAATATCTGTAACTAGAGAACTAGTTTCTAATACAATTTTGCTTTTGTGTTCTAGTAACAAGTTCAGTGTCGTACATAAGTGAATGTTCGAAAAATATATATGCCTTGAAACATGGAATTTATTTCCGAGTTTCAACAAATACACATTGTATGTAAACATAGCCATCACGGGATAATATAATGATTCGATGTGAAAGTGAAATTCTTCCTAAATTCATTGTGCGAAATGAACCGATTCAAATTGCAAAATTTCAACTGATTAAGATATTTTTATTTTGTATTGTCTAATTCTAATCATTTAGAAACGTCTTCTTTGCATTATTGTAGGGTATCTGAAAGTACAAGACGACCATAAAAATAACTTTTCTTAAACATTTGCTTCTTTATGTCAATGACTATTAAAACCAGGAATCTGATAAAAACATAAATTAATGCATACTTAAAAAATGCACCTTTAGGTGGAACATTCACTTATTCCAGATACATCATTAAACTGTATTGACGTAGATTCAGAGTAGTACTTTCCAAATAATTAGAGTTATTATAACAAATATTTTAATTTCATTGCAAGTGTTCTGCCAATTAAAATAAATTATGTAGATATATACATATTCTTAATTAATATTTAAAATTCTTTAGAAACTGAAGAAAAGTAATCGAAATTAATGATTAAAAATTGCTGGCTTCTATATATTTAAAATTCACAATAATTTTACCTAAATTTATAAACTCAAACCAACTACTTATGTATGTATATTATGCATATCGTATTCAGTCAACAAGATTCAATTCATATACCTACCTGTTATTAATTTTCAGTCGATTACTACCGAAAGATTTTTAATAAATCTTATGAAATTATTAAATTGCACTTTGTAATAAATGATTATTATGATAAATATCGGCCAGCTGTGTAAATCTGCATGTATTTACTTTTATATTTTGATTTACTATATGGTGGTACCACACCTTGAAGAGATCGATCTTTCGTATCAAACTTTATTAGAAAGGTGTACTTTCTGTAGTTCCACTAACTGCAACGTTTCATACTTCCGTCATAAATGCATTTTCGAAATTACCTAACTGCATTGACAATCCTATCTGGATCATTTGGAACAACAATGCTTGCTACGGTAAACAAGATGTATACACTCTATTAATAATAAATATTTCATTATACATACCAAATAATTAATTATCATGATTAAAATATTAACATATAATTACAAGAGAAAATCATTATTATGCATATTTTTAGAATAATTTTAAAACATAATAAATTGTAGGACTATTAATTTCTACATCGTAAACATAACAATATAGACTGATATTCATTCACTTTAAATGCCTTTAATAATAAAATTCGCTTCAGTTCGCTTCAGTTTTTATGAATACTTTATATCAATAAAAAAAATCATTAATTATGAAGCAATGATTATTGTATTTTAAAGCTCAGCTTTACTGTTTTTTTACCGCCTTGCCACAAATGAAATACATCATCCTATTAAAAAGTAATCGTTAAATATTTAGCGGCTTATTAGTTTTAAATTATATTTGTATATTAATTACGTTTCAACAGTTTCATATTTGTACAATGGTAAACATAACCCAAATTTAACATAATAAAATATTAATTTTTATATAACTATATCCGAGCTTGTGACATTGAATATAATGTGTATACATTTTTAACAGTGTATTACAAATAAATATACATGTGTCACAAAGTTGTGAATTGAAAAAATCACTTTTTGTTATACTGATTTTCTATCAACAACCATTTATTTGTAAATGACAATTGTAATAAAGAAGTCTTGTCTAAGAAAAAAATTATATTAATAAACGAATCACTTAACGAAACAAAATACTTTTTTTCAAAAAAATAAGCTAAATATTATTCTTAATGGAATTCACATGTACACTCGTATACCGTATCACTTACCTTGCATTAGTATAGTCCACACAAACAAACAACTTACAATACCGTAGTTCCTCAAAAAATGTTTCATATCAAACATCAACAATATACAGACACTAAACAATAAAACTGTATAACTTGTAATTTTGATTAAACACTTGAAATATTTATGCCGGTGTACTCGTAACTTGATATATCGGACATACCGAAAATTAGTAATGGAACTTCATTATCCCATTACGGCCACATATATACTTCGAACTTGATATTCCGCCGAAGGAAAGCCGTCTGAACAACGTGATAGGAAACTCTTACTCGTCACGCTAATAAGTGATACAGCTCTTGACATCCATTTAGAAAATATAGAACAATGAGTTCGGCATAATAATCATGCGAGAAATTGCAATATTGTATAAATTTCATTATTAACGTCGTCATTATATTATTATACATTTTTATTATCTCCTAGTTGTCGAACAAAAAAAATATCTTAAGACGGACAAACATTTGTTATCACAGAAATTACAGGTTTGGTATCTCCAAGAAAAAACATATTTCTGTTTTTTATGCGAATATGAATTCTTTATCCGCATGTATCATATTCGCACCTAATTGCATCCACTTAACAAAATCTACAATATATCAAAAAATTAGACAAGAAAAGTAGAATAAAATCCTTGTAAACATAATAAAACAATATTAATTTAATTGCAATATTTTCACCTAATATTTTGACAATGTACATATACGAATAAAAAAGAAATCAAAGATGTGTGGTTTTATTTAGTGAATATTTGTGCTATGCCTTTATTTATATTATTTTCTTTTAAATAATGTAACCGTAATCTAAATTTATATATAATTAATGTATATATAAAATGTATAATAACAATTATAAATTGAAATTTAAACTTGAGAGAAATTGTACTAGGCTTGCGTGACCAAACATAGTTGAGAAATTTGTACAATTAATGATTTGGTAAAAATTATTTTATGTAATAACATGAAGACAAAAAAATAGAATACAATTATTTTATTATGCCTTTGCGATCTTTTTTATATATTAATTTGAAACTTTCCTTTTCAAATTTTTTATATCATTTGTGTTTTAATGTGTTTAACATTTATGTTACTACATATGTATGTGTTTGTTACCTTCGTGTGTATTCAAATTACTTTCTAAGTAATAATTATATACATAAAAAATTATACGTAGAAATAACTGTCTAAATAAACATTATTTCAAACTACAATTATCAGAATTGCATGTGATTTAAGATGAGATAGCAATGTATTACATTAATTACATAATAACAATGTATTTGAATCCAACCTAACACATTCATACCCTCACACTGAAATAATATTTTATTGTTTAATTTCATGTAGATAATTATTAATATTCAAGTAAATGTGGCATAATTTTGACATTCCCAAAATGAAAAAATATCCGCATATTGTATATGCGAGTAACATACATGGTCTGTCCGAAAAGTAATGCGACCAAGTTCGTAAAAAAAAAACTATTAGACATATTGGTAAAATCTTTCAAATTCTTCGAAGTAGCACCCTTAGGCGGCAGTACAATTTTTTTGCGCTATTTCCATGATTGGTAAGCCCCCTGGAAGGCCTTTCGTCGAAGCCTCTTTTACGTTATCTATATTTTCAGAATGGCATTCTTTTGAACAATGTAATTATGGCCGATGAGAGCTGGGTTTTTGAGTACGATCCAGATACAAAACGTAAAAGTTCAAAATGGCCCCTGCCGGCTTCTCCTAGCCACAAAAAGGCACACATGAGTATGTCAGGAGTAAAAACCACGTTCATTGTGCTTTCTGCCAGCAAAGGGTAGTTCACCAAGAGTTTCTACCAGCGGGGCCGACCGCCAACGGTACTTTTTACGTGGGAGTGCTCAAAAGACTAAAATAAAGGGTCAAGCACTGATGTGCTTGACCCTTTAGAGATTATCGTCAAATGGTTGCTTCACCACAACACGTCCAGTCACACTTGCCTGCTGTTCGCGAGTATATCGCCAAAAATAACGTTTCAACGCTTTCTTAATCTCCGTATAGTCTTGACCTGTCTGCTGTCGACTTCTTTTTGTTTCCCAGAATTTTCCTTGAATCAAAAATGTGCTCAAAGAATGCCATTTTGACGGTGTGGAAAACGTAAAAGAGGCTTCGACGAGGGTTCTACGCGGAGTTCCAGAAAAGGCCTTCCAGAATACTTACGGAGCATGGAAATTGCGCAAAAAAATTGTACTGATCTACTTCAAAGTATTTGAAAGATTTTTACCAATATTTTTAATAGTTATTTTTACGAGCGTGGTCGCACTTTTCTGACAAACCATGTATATTCAATAATTTGAAATATATATTAAACGGAAAATTCACTTTTAAAATAAATCTACATATTCAGAATTTCCCGGAAATATTTTGAAATCATATTATTGATAGTAAATATTCGCAATGTACATTGTTACCTCAGATCAAATTAAAGTGCATTATGTCACATTTTTTTGCTGAAACATGAACAGATGATAATAATATATTTCTAAATTAACCCAGTCTAGTACGTATTTGTTAAAATTTGATTGATATGAAAATAATGTTTTCACAATAAATGTCTATTAATTCATTTTATTTGTTCTCTCTCTTTCTATTTCTGTTTTCTATATATTCTTTCATTGTCTCAATGTTATTATGCAACAACAAAATCGCAATATTTTGCATTTATATAAAGGTGAAATTGGTAGGTATGTAACAAATAAAACAGTTTAAATACATAAAAATTATTATTAATATTTAATGCATACATTAATAATGTTATATAAAATATATATTAAAAGTGAATGTAGGTATATTTAAAACATTAATGTAAAATTATAATTAGAACAATTAATATACTAGTGCTACATTATTTCACCTCATTATCTTTGGATATTTTTAGTAATATTAACGAATACACTAATGTTGTACATTGGAATTTGGTTCCTAGAAATAAAAGAATATTTATTAATTTGTTACCGTACATAGCAAACAAATATATGTACTTCTAAATACAATGATGGATTTACAAAATACTTTCATCTAATCACTATTCTCCTTGACGAGCTGGTAAAAAATGTAATTATGTTATTAATCATTTGCTACATGATTAGTTACAATTATAAAATTACATAACAAATTACAAACACACACACACACAAAAAAACTTTCTAGTTTGTCTTTTTATTCAGATAAAAAATATCTATCTTTGACATAAAAACCATTAATAACTACAAGATCAATATAGGTTTTATAGATATTAGATTAACAAATTATTAATCAAGTAGATAGATATTACTTCCCGATTCGATACTTGACTTGTAATAATTAGTTTATTGGGGGTGCTATATCCTAACAATACAAATTCTTTGAAATATTTCAATATATAATTAGACAAAAAAAATGTAACCCTGTCCACTACTGATCTCAAGAATGAATCCCAATAGCCGTACCGAGCGTGCAGTATTCCACTGTATAGATATACTACTCTACCGTATTCATAGCACTCATTCTACATCTGTAACGGAGTATACCTAGAATGCACAGTTATCCAGTGGAATAATTACTTTCGCATGCATATTAAATAATACAATGCTGAATAAAAATGCAACTGACGGTATCATAAATTGATTTTATTCACAAACACACTTGCATTGTTTCAAAATGATAATGAATGACAATTTACACGGGGAATCCTCGGGCACTTTATTAATAATTTCGTCAATGATGTAATTATTATTTCACAAAGAAAAAAATTACATTGCAAGAAATTATAAGGAAATACACTTATGCCAATTAAATTATTCCTTATAGTTAGTAAAATTTAGGTCGCATGTATAAAAATAAATGATCGGTTTGTAATCGGTATAATATTAAATAGAAATGCATGCAATGTAATTGAATATCATACACTTTCATTTTACTGAAATTACAATAGGATTTGTCAATACGGTATGCAATATACAGCCCGTAATCAATACCGTATCAAATAAATCTACGAAGTAAAACTGATACATTTAGTTTTTTCAACTTTTTCTGCTCATAAATAGTGAAAGTGGAAGGGTGAACGCTTAAACGGACCCGTACTGCATATAATCACTACGATTTATGTTTTAATTTCAATAAATAATTACGATGTGAACACGATTCATATCATGTTTCACATTTTTACCTACTTGTAACTATGTATTTAGAAATTGATTTAATTGAGTAGTATATTCTAAGCCAAACTAAAAGCCTAACCATGCACTTAGAGAGGTAAATTAATTATGCTTAATAACATACATAATATTACGCGTATATATTAGAAAACAGAGATAATTTAAATATGCAGAATTAGATGGAATGTATTTAAAAAATAAATAAAACGTACCCATCCTTCACTTTCACCAGCTAATTGATAATGTTGACGACGCAGTGCCAGCAATTTCGTACGATTTTGCTCCAACTCTTTTTCAAGTTCTAGAACACGAATTTGCGTATCCATTTCTTGACGTTTGGCAACATGTAGGGTTAACTTGGTTGTATCAAATTCTTCTATAACATAAAACAGAAAAATGAAACATTATAAAATATAAAACCACAGGTGATAATCATTATAAGTTTTTTAACAGGTTCGCTGCCTCGCTTACTCTAATATTATTTAAGAGCCATGAGCATCACCCGTAGTTCTCAATTTTACCCACTTTACGCGATAATTATATATGTATATACATAACAAATTTAAGTTTTATACTTAATTCACAATGGTTGTATTTTTACATTTTTTGAGAATTTATATTTGTTTAATCACATGATGTTGGCTACATACCCATGATTGTAATTCATATAAATATCAAACAAGATAGAAGTATATTTTGGGTTGCCATTCATATTATTTTCAAAGTGATTAACATGATTAAATTTAAAACATTTATACCAGTAATAATCATTATTACTAGTATATTAAACAGATTCCATACTTAATATAAAGACGATTACTGTGTTCAGCCAGCATAGGACGGACAATAATATTGAAAAATTTCAATGTCACTATTTTATAAACACAAAAAAAAAAACTTAACGGAGCATATATGTCAAGTAGTTCAATTTTTTGTGTGAATTAAAAATAAAACCTGTTATTTTCTTCAATGATTCTTGCAGTGAAATACGCAAATAAGATGCGTACAGTTCGTGACGTTAAAGTTTTTAGCTCATCAACCTCCTGTCGAAGAGCTATAGTGTTCGTACGATGTCTGTAGCATCTTCCGGTTTAAAATTTTTTTGAACAGAAATCCCGGACAGACCCCCTGAATCCCCAAATGACTATTACAACGTATGTCCGTATGTATGTCGCTTGTCCGCTCGCTCGTACGGGCCGGTGGACCGGTGTGGCGGTAACTCGCTTGTCGCAAGATAATGTGAGTTAAGTGACACACTGCGCGGCGAGTACTTGGATGGGTGACCGTCCAAGCGGAACCGCTCCGCCGGTAGGGCTCGCGCTGAGTGAGCGGCAGGTTTTCTCCGGGTACTCCGGTTTCCCCTGCCTAGGTACACTAGTACTTAAACACGCTAGGCCCTAAATCGAACTAATGTCACCTCTGGCGTACGTCATGTGACAAGTAGATAGAGGGGCCAATGGCAGCCACAAAAAGGCATACAAATGAAACAATACAACACATAGGATAGGTATACTGATAGGTACACTGCACTACACTGACGCATACACTCTGAAGAGGCTCAGGCCTATAGCAGAGCACCACCATAAATCAATCAATCAATCGCTCGTACGAGATTTTTTGTTCCACTCAGATCTCCTAAACTACCCAACCGATTTTTATGTATCTGCAAATACGTGTTATGGTCTAGTTGTGCAAGCACTTTTTAATTTTCAAAATATTCCTTAGTACTCGAAAAAAAAAAAAATATTTTCCAAGTTTTTTTTCTGCGCTATTTTCTATTCAAATTTGTTTTAACAAAAGGGCGCAGTCGGGAACAAGTATCTTTAAGTAAAGGAATAGAAATATATATACAGTATTGTGCAAAACATATGCAACTGGAAACGAAACTGTTATTTTGTAAGCTTTTCTGACAACAAACTAGTTTTATTTAGTTATTTTTAAATTCATTTCATTAATGTAGTATTTTTAAACATAAAGAGCACAAAAAAGTTGTTGTATTGAAAACATTTACGAACAAAAAAATCTTTGATATTGAAGGAATGCTTATATTAAGCTGTGCAAAACATATGCTATTCATAAGAAGTGTCCAATAACCATTGCTTTTGATCACTTCGTCACATCTCTTAGGCATAGAACTTACTAGATTTTCAATTATTCTCATAAGAATGTTTTCCCATTCAAGTTTAAAGTATTGAAAAGTGAACTAGATGAAGAAAGTCTTTGTCTTCTTACGTGCTGCTTAAGGATACCCCACAGATTATCTATGGGGTTTAAACCAGTTGCTAATTTATCATAAACATATTTCCAAAATAGATCGAAATGCATGTACATCTAACAGAAAATTGACGTAACATACAGGAATATCTACCTTCAATGATTTATCGCAATGAAAATGTACAAAATTAATCATAAAAAATTTACATTAAAAATGAATAAAATAATTGACCGTATCATACGGACTCAAGTCCAAAAATGTATAATCATATCTCTTTGCTTTGCAAATAAATATTGACCAGAATATAATACAGTATCGTTATTTACCTGCTTCATCTATCAATTGACTGCAGTTTTTAACAGTGGCGACAACTTCACCCGTAGCGCTGGATACATTTTTAGATGCATGTGACAGTTCTTGAAGATTCTGACTATTGCGATTAGCCTTAACACGACTAGCAACTACTAACTGCGCTGTAGAAGCTGCTATTTCCTGTGCAGCCACTATCAGTTGCTCCAGTTTACCTTGTGAAGCTACAACACTGTCTGCTGCATTTCTGTAACAATTCTCAATAATTACTAATATGTTTAATATTGAAATGAATAGAGAATGAAATAGTTATGATCGAGCTATTTAAATCCAAAATAATGATCTGTGAAACTAAATTTTAATTAGATAAAGTTATGATGCCGAATACAATACAGTCTAAATCCAAATATGAACGGTGGTGATATTATACTATATTTAGTTTTAAAAAAAGTATTATTACAAATATGTACCTCATTGAAATACATGTACTTGCGATAAAAATGAAAAACTAATATACGAATTATTCAAAGCAGAAATAAGAATGCTACATAAGCATGGGCTTACAATAAAAATCCGGCTGCTATGCCAACAGCTTTTGCTGCAGATATTAGACCATCAGTCCATCTGTGATTTCTTTTATAAAATTCTTTCACTGACACTGACCCCTATAAAGACGAAACCAATATATTATTTCCAGTCCATTATATGACCTTTACATAATCCAAACTTACTCTTCCATTTGCTACAATTTCAGCTTGCAATAGTCGAGATTTTTGAACCAATATCCTAATTGCTTGCATCAATTTAGTACATGTATCTAGAATTTTTTCATTTACTTCCAGTTTAATTCCAGAATCAGCTGCTCTAGATTTGCTCAACATATCCTACAAAATGAAATACATAATTAACGCTTATATAAAATTTAAAAAAAATAATATGTAGCATTAAAAATTATTCTCGACCTTGGTGTTATAAAAAATGAATCGAATAAATCAGAATATAATACGAGGGTTTTTTGCTTAGCATTAAACATATAAATAAAATTAATTTATGTAATACCTGAATCATTTTTGCTGCCTCTTCTATGTTCTTGTCCATCGTCAACAGTTCATTTTCCACTAAATCGGCCAGCTGTTCGACCGAATCTTCCTGTAAAGTACCACGTAAGGTCGCAGCCAATTCGCTCATTGCTTGCAGTTCACGATTGGCGATCGCAACCTGTTCGGTAACATTACGATTTTCTCGCAAGCCATGTAGCACGGCTAGTACGCTTGATCCAAGCTGTTTGCATTTTTCTGCCATTTCTGAAACATTACGACAATCATACTGCATCGAATTAAATATATTTTAGAGAAAAAGTGTATAGTAAAAAGTTGTTTAGTATTAAAAAATGCATATAATGGCATAATTATTGTAAAAATGTATTTTTAAGGCCTCAAAAGTAGCTACCCCCTGATTAAAATTCAATATGTGAAATTACCACGCAAAGGCTGCACGCTTGCAAATCACTACGTTATTATTTAGTAAACTCTTACGAAAATAGAATATTACATACGTTCACCAAACATGATGTCCGGACTGGTATTTGATGTCGCACGACCTTGAATTATGTACACCGACAACACATGGGCCAGCCGCGATGCAATGACAGACAACTGAGCAGGCTGTGCATGCGTAACAGTTGTTGCGGATTTCAGAGCATTGACACTAGGTTCAGTCAGTGTACGAAAATAATCCGGACTGCAGGTAACAGCTGAGAGAGCAGGATTCTCCACCTCATCTATGTCTTTCTTCATTGTAAACTCAGCTTCGCATATGCACGCCAACATGACTTCTCGAACTTCATCAGTTTTTTCTTGTTTCACTAATATAAAACAGTTTTATAAGTGGTAGTCAAGTTATACAATCATCTATATTTATTTACATTTATCAATGGTAGTGTTGAGACCAGCTATACTGATAGTATAGTCAGCAACTTGAACATCTAATTGTTCCTTTTGTTGTCGCATATCATCTAAGTTCCTTTCGAGTGTACTTTTATCATCAGTGAGCCTCTCAATTTTTGAATTGAGCAACTGAAATCAATATCGTATATTTTCCAGTTGTTACTGCATAATGTACAATTATTTAAAATGTAAGTACTTACTTCATTCTCGGACGTCAAAGTGTCGTGTTCCTTGTGTAAATTTTGCAGTTCTAATATTTGATCACTGGTTGATTGTTGTAAGCGTTCCTGTTCTCTACTATTTTCTTGAGCTATTTCTTGTAATTTTCCCTGTAAATCGGTTTTTGTACGTTCTATTTCATTTACTATTTTACTGGCTGCAACTAATTTCTTCTCTACATCAGCTTTCTAAAAATAAACAGCAAAACAAAGATAAATCATATTCGTACACAATTTTCATTTATACTCGCTAACTCATTAAATTATGAACAGGTAAATATGTACACATATAAAGACTTTACCTGTCTAATTAATTGAATATGTTCCTCCCTTAATTTTGTATATACTTCTTTCAGTTTAGTAAATTTTTCTTCTTTTATCTTATCTGTAAAAAAGCTTTAATTAGTAATTTATTAAATAAGAAAAATTAATTATAAAAATACTCATATTTCAATGTATAGAAATATCAAATCTTATTATTTTGCATATTAAACACTAAATGAATATTACACGTGTGTAAAATGTTAGCATATTCCATTTTTTCTGTGACCTAACTATCAATTTAATTCAATTTGATACGTTATTCGCCACTGTATAAAAATGAACTAGTTCTCTTAGGTGTACCAGACCGCAATATTATTTTATCTGTCAATCTGGTAGTTATAATTTTGTTTTTACACGTCCGGGAGTAGAAATCGGTGTCTGTGGCGTCAAAATCGTGACAGAAGTAAAGCATTTACTCCCTAGGGACGAAATAAAACAACAATTTCCCGAGGCGATTTTTTATTATAACAAAGGTTTTTGTATACAAATGTATGTTGTCATGGTACGCGTTGCCTGGAAATATTCCCAAAGGCATATTGCAATTTCGCTCCGATTTATTATAATTCTTTATTTATGAAATTAACTGTTTCTATTCCCGATCGTGGAAAAAAAAACCTCAGGAGAAACTACCATTTTCCCCTCGATGTTTTTGTAACTCTCTCCTTTACTGCATAATGTACTATACAGGGTTAGTCAAAATTACCGGAACACCTAAATAATTCTCCTACCGTAATGAATTTAAAAAAATGTTTCGTACAAAAGTTCTTTGGTTATAAACAAGCTATCGTATACTTATTTTTTTAATATACAGGGTGTTCATTTTATTGCGGAAATTAGGTCAACTTTCTTTTTTCAAATGGAACACCCTGTATATTTTTACATTTTTTAATTCCGAGATTAATTCTAAGTATTTTTTATAGGAAATTTTTTTTTATAAAATGCATAATTTTTGAGTTATAAGCAATTAATCCAAACTCCTGAACTTCGAATTAAGAGTATTTTCATACATACATATCGTTTATTTTAACCAAAGGAATAAAAAAAAATTGCAAAATAAAAAAAAAATAACAAATTAAATAGATAAAATTAAAGTAAATGTAAATTAAGGTACATGTGCTTGCTTGATAATGCTCCACAACTTCATGAAACAATTGACAAATGGTCAATCAATTGACATTTAAACGACAGATTAATTGCTTATATCTAAAAAATGATGCATTTTATAAAAAAATGAGTCCTACAAAAAATACTAAGAATTAATCTTAGAATTGAAAAAAGTAAAAAAATATAGGGTGTTCCATTTGAAAAATGAAAGTTTACCTAATTTCCGCAATAAAATGAGCACCCTGTATATTAAAAAAATTCTTAAACGGTAGTCTGTTTACAACCAAAAAACTTTTGTACGAAACATTTTTTAAAATTCTTTACGGTAGGAGAATTATTTAGGTGTTCCGGTAATTTTGACTAACCCTGTATATCGCCACCTATACTTAATAATAGAATCTCGATTAAAAGTCTAATAGTGCACACTGTTATCGAGAGAAACCTGTCTAATAGTTTTGTTATGTGGACCTGAGAAGTAATACAGAGTTCGGATTTAACTTACAAAATTTTCTTGACCATAAGTCAGTAGACATGTAGTCTAACTGATATTGGCAAAGATTTATATATATATATATATATATATATATATATATATATATATATATATATATATATATATATATATTTATTTCTAACCCTATATAGTCGGCTCTAGTGGACCTTTTAGTTAGACAAAATTATCCGGGTATTTATTTATTTACTTCTTAACATTTTTACTCATAATGCTAATTATCAATCATAAGTGTTAAATAATTGTTGATTATTCACACATATTTTAAAAAATACATGTGATAATCATAGTAAAAATATTTATTTGTATACATACGTTCTGAATCTTGTGTCTGTGCTGTTGCAGCTGCTTGTTGGAATAGATCTTCTTTTAATTGCCTTTCTTGTACTAGCTCACTCTCCCGTGTAGCTAATTCCGTTTCTACCGAAATTATTTGATCCTGAAGATTATTTATCACTTTTTTATGTTCTTTAACAATCCGCTGAAGCTCCGAGCTTAAATCAAAATTTACAAAATATTATCAATAGAGAACTTTAGACTTGATATTTGAATATGACATTTAGTTTACTAATATATAAGTAAAGGTAATATAACAATTAGTATTTTAACTTTATCACACAATATTAAATTATTGTTATTATCAAAACAGTTCGATATTATAGATACATTGTGATCATAAAATTTAAAGATTTTAAGGAATATGCAAAACAAGACTAAAAATAATTGCAGTGGAACCTTCATGTATCGAACCGCGAAAAAAATACAATACAAGTAAAAAACAATAGTTGTGGAAACGCTCCATCGTAGTTTCATTGAACATATTTGAAACTTATGACAAATAGTTATTGCTAGCTGTACGTCATAATTTCCATACCGTAGACCCTTGTTCTCATGTTGTAAATGATCAATTAGATTATCCCTTTCTAATAGGATTTCGGTAAATTGAGATGAGGGTGATGTTGTACCATTATGATTCGAACTATCAACACTATCAATATGTGTATCAGTTAGGGTATCTATTAAATGCCCTTCAGTTACGGAATCATTTTCTGGCTCTTCAGGCGGAATTATAACAACTGGTGTTACATATGTCCGGAGTTCAGCTTGGATTAAAAAATTCGGCGGATTCTAAAATATAAAATTTATATTCAAATAGATAGAAAATGATGATAATACTGAACCATAATATAAAATATCCTATGAATTCAGTTGTCTTTAAAACATTTTTGTCTATATTTGTCACTTAAAAACGACCTATATTCGGCATATATTTATCGAAAATATAATACAATAATATATGTAATCATTTATAATTTCTTGGGTTTCGCACTATTTTCTCGTATTAATTTACTTACTTCAGGTAGTGATGGTATTGTAATAAGATTTCGAAAATATTGCAGTGCATTCGAATTTTGATAAAACTGTTTTAGTTCCTTGAATTGTTTCAGAAATCGCTCCCTGTGTCCTGACAATGTGTCTGGAGGAAGAGCTGAATGCAACTTGAACAGTATTTTTACACAGAAGTCATACAGTCTTGATGCGTCTTGAATACAAGGTATAAGTGCAGACAGACGACATTGGCCTGAACTTGTCATCGAATTTGATCTGGATCTGTCAATAGAGCCAAATACTGAAAATAAAATTAAATTAAATCTATTTCCATAAATATGCATGCCTGTTATTAAAATAATATGAAATTTCAATTCCCAGGAACCAATTCATAGCAGAATTTCATCAAATACATATATGTATATTTTCGTACAATTATAGAGTTTTATTTAATTTCACAACAATACACTCATTATTATTATTAATTAATTAATACTTACTTGCAGATTGAAGATCAAGAATGTTGTCCATATAATCAAACATCTCGACAGACATCTGGAAACTATAAAACACGGATTTAATGAATAATGAATAATTAACAGAAATTTGTTATTCACGCACTAGTTATTGATGTCATTTTCTCCAATATTTTCTAGTTCACTGTGTGTCACAGATAAATTTCCAGGAAATCGTGGATTCTTCTTATGGAAATCTAATTTCGTCATTAACAATGTGCTATATAATCTGATAAGTTTTCCATAACAATCCTTTAAATGAACCTGTAGATAAAATATTAATATAAAAAAAATAGAATGTACACATATACATATAATTTTAAACATACAGTAAGATAACTATTAATTAATTCACATTTTTATTAATTAATATGCACAGTGAAGTGCACAGTTTCTATAAATGAATAATTATCTCATATCTAAAAAACAAGCGACCAAAGAATTAAAATAAACTGACAAAAAAATGTAAATTATTCACTTAAACATGCTGAAAAATGCACGATAACAATTTTATTGCAGAATAACATTGTGCGCAGCACTGTAGAGAAACATACGTAACCTAAAGACTTTTACATATTTTTTTTGGATAGCAGAAGCCTTTGTTGCTAGCAAATAATCATTGCCCGCTTCTATATTTGCAAATTTTCAAAAAAGGAAATATAACAACATGAAATTCTCATAATTCAATTCAAACACCGGAATGATTTATTATGACCTTAATCATAATCTTTAATTGATATATAGATTTATTTGTAACAATTACATTCAATAGCATAAGTAAATTCTAACACAATAAGATCATTCATTCTAACAATATCACTATAACATTCTAGTAGATAAGGTAATGAAACATTAATATAAAAATTAAATTGTATAATTATCACATGCTTTCTTCATAATCAAGCGAAACAAAAATAACTGATCCATATATCCTCTTGCAAATCGAACAACTTTCCTACTTTATAAAAAAAAAATAATTCAGTAGGGAACCACGGCAGCACGCTTACTTCATTTGGAACGCCATTTTTCTTGTAGAAGAGACTGTGTTAGAAATAAGATAGTGTATGATGAATGTGAAATTTGAATAAATGTTGTGAATAGAGTGGCTTCAAGTCAGCTGCGTTGGTTTGGACATGTGGAACGAATGCCAAATGATAGACTAAGAAGATATATTTGGGTGAAATTGAAGGAGCACGAATGCGAGTAAGACTGAGGAATAAATGGATGAATAAGAGAGAAAATATTTTCAGTGAACGTAAAATTATAAGCAGAAATAATAGGTGAGCATGTATGACAAGGTGTATGGATATTAACGAGGCGAGTTATGGATGAATAGGAGTATGTGGCCAGCGAATTTAAGAAAATAAGGAATGAAACAAAAACTTCTATGGACGGAGTGCGCGGCATTGTGGGCGAAAACTTAGTGCATCACAGAAACTGCGTAGTGTTTTGTTGAATTTATAATGTTTTTATGAAGTGATTGTGGGGAAATAAAGGGTTTGCTACCCCAGTAATGGGAAAGGCGTGATGTTATGTATGTATGAGATAGTAAACCCTCTATTACTTAACAATAACACTAATAAAAATTTATAACTAATAAAACAGATTCCTTTAATCAGAAAACTGGGACTGCATGATCAATTAAATCAAATTAAAAAGAAGCCAATCACTAATCAATGGAAATACGAGTTCAGTTGTATGGTTTTAAGCTTTTGAAATAAAACTACTTCGAAGCACTTCACGAATTAGTTTTAGTTAAATTTTTCATGGCAATTAGTGAACTATTTGAATTTATTATTCATTAAATTTAGGTTTCTACATTTATGTTGAATTGATATATGTATACAAAGCTGAATAACAAAATAGATTGGGTGCATACACCCATGCCTGGCCCCATAAATGTGTAACTGTAAAATCCCGAACTACGGTAAATTCTAAGATTTTCCAGTAAAACTTAAGATTTACCAACTCTTAATGGTAAAAGTCCGAACAGTTTTGTGATCATCGTCCATTTCGAACTTTTACCTACTTTACCCTATCCTACCCTGGACTACACTACTCTACTTAACCCTCTCCTAACCTACCCTACCCTAGTTAATTGAAATAAATGATTAAAAAGTACTCATTGTTTGATTCCCAAAACCAACATTTACCAGTCGTCATTGGTAAATGCCCGAAAACATCGTCCTTTTTTAAAAAATCCTTACGTTTACCAACTCATGTCGGTAAATCCTAAGATTTACTGCTAAAACCTAAAATTAACCAGTATATGGGCTTTTACAGTAACATGTTACGTGTTACAGTGATCGGAATAATTTCAATCGGGGGACTCAACGTGGTACTAGTTTGACTGCCAATTGGCAGAGGCCCTCGGACTGGAACATCGTCACCCTCCGTGCACAATTATCGTCATAACACCCTTGGTACGTAAATAGCTATTTTTTATTATGAAATTTTGAAACTCACCCAGCACAAATTCACGCTGATCGTGTCCGTAACAATGTTAAATTAATGTAGTAAATGTATACACTTACAACTAAAAGTATACATTTACCAATTGCATGTAATGACTGAATTGATGCTTTCACTATGACATAAAATATATGTACATATTATATATCACAGGAAACGCATCAATTCTGTCAATGCATGCAATGGGAAACTAGCTCATTGTTTGAAATGACTGAAATTGTGTTCATTTAATTTCGCGACTAAAACACCTATGGCGTTCAGATAGATGATAGATACATGCGAGCATACACACAATGAATGGTCTTATGCACGGTTATTCTATGTCAGCTATGTTTGTTTTGTGTTGCGTTGATCTGCGTCAGTAGTGGTCAGTAGTCTTATTCAGTGATGCTGATGTATTTTCACACTCTTCAACATAACAATATAAATTGGTAGTTTTTTCTTCATTTCGATTAAACGAAATTCATGTAAATTATACTTCATAATAAAACAAAAACACTGGAAACTGTAAGAGATAAACACTAGCACGAGCGAACTTTTCTGTCTGCACAACCGAATTCTACATGATAACATCACTTCCCTTTTACCTGACATCATCTTTATTATTTTTTAAATTGTGTCCATATTATGTAATAAATACAATATACACTCCCTCTCAACGGTACCGGAGGATTGTCGGATGACTAAGTTTTCCGGATATCTGATCTCCGGATCTCTTTAAATTACCATAACACCTTTCGAACTCATTAAAACTCC
The DNA here is from genome assembly GCA_963422195.1 of Carabus problematicus. Classification (NCBI taxonomy): domain Eukaryota; kingdom Metazoa; phylum Arthropoda; class Insecta; order Coleoptera; family Carabidae; genus Carabus; species Carabus problematicus. Next base: position 4,459,851 of record OY728586.1, on the reverse strand, counting down.
ATATATGCATCAGCATTATCATTAGTATTCCAAATATAGTAGAAATGAGTGAAATATGAAGATACAAAAATGTAAATAAGTAAAGAACAAGTATTATTAACCTAATAAAATATACGATCCATATGATCAGTTCCAGATACAATACACACATTCTTTGAAGTAAAATATGCATTGTTAAATACATAATAAGTAAATTATATGTAATAAAAATAAAAACCGCCAGATTTGAACTCCGCGGACACTTTCATTATTTTCGTATTTATTTTATCCGGTTGAAGAAAAATTTACTAATTTAAATTCCATACCACCAGCAATAAGAGGTAGTGTAATACTAATATGAAAATTATTCGATTTGCTCCGCTTACCCACATTTTGCCGACATTCTCCAATACATCAAGATGCCTATGTGAATGCTGGATGGTTGTTGGATAACCTTCCCGTAGCAGTTTATGGAGTACATGACAGAACTTCCATGCAACTATCCGATCCTCCTGCAGTGGTAACCGTAGCACAACAATCCAAAACGTCTGTGCACCCTTCTCTTGAAATGTGCCTATTATTGTACTACGTACATGTTTCTGCTTAACTGGAGTTTCCAAGTTGTTTATCGCTTTCGTTATAGCAGTTGCCTATAAACATTACAATTGTATATTAGAACAACGGCTATTGGCAATTCAATACTAATGGCACTACCAACACTGTAATGCAATAAAAATATACAATTTTCCATAGTAGCAGTGTCAAATTTAGCAGAACGTTATTGTACCTCTTAGTAGCGTCGATAGTATCAAGCTGTGAATAGTACTCGTAGTCATAGTATTTAATACATTATAATGTGTAATTTCTAAATTAAATTAAATGAGTCACTTCACTACATTATATTTTCCAGTGTGCTCAAAATGAATTATTGCATTTTAAATTATCACCAACAACGTACTTGTAAGTTGAAGTTTGAACATAGATTTCGTAATTTTAAAAACACATGCGAACAATGTAACTAAATTGGAATGTTATTACTCAATAGCTTAGAAACGTAATGGAATATATATATATACATATATATATATATATATATATATATATATATATATATATATATATATATATATATGTATATATATATATATATGCATATTTCTATGATTCTACCAGAGTGAGACTGCGATGGAAAATGTTTAGAAGCGCTGGCCAAAACTGTATCAGGACACCGGAAGTTGTTATACACTTAAACTTCCTTCGATTATTATCACCAGCCGGCGCGAATGTTAGGCTGTAATTTTTTTCATGCACATGCACAGTGCATTCATAACAATTTTCATTCTCCGTAACCGTAGCTATTTTTTTCAAAAGAATTATATAACGTAAGATAAGAAAACATCACTGTTCCGTATTGCAAACATTTTATTTTGTATATATGTTTGTCATAAACAAATGATAATTATATTTACAATGAAAATGTAACCACTTTCATTTTTAACTAAAATTAATTAGTTATTACATAAAAATAATTATATTTAAGTTAACATTACAATGAATGCATTCATTAAAATACAAAAATATATAATTTATTGTACACATTTATTATTATTATATATTTAAATTACATTGGTTGTTATATATTTACTCTAAAATAAAAAATTTTCAAAGTAGACTGAAATTTGTTAATATAGTCGACTTCCCTTTTGTAACGAAATAAATTGTACGAAAGTATAAAAGCCTAGGTCAGACGGTAATTTTTTTCCATCAAACCATTCGTTGTTACAATGACAAACTAGGTGACGTGACGTTATAGTAGTAGTGTCAAACTGCTCAATTTAGGATCGTAGCCGAAAAAAGACTCGAAAACCAAACTATGGAAAAAGACAGGGAATGAAACGAAAAATCACGAACGCTAACATTCCCTGTCGACATTACATAGAGACGATAAGGTAGACGTCGTGACGTAGAAGCCATATAGCCCACCAAAACTAGGTAGAATAACTTGAGGTTTGTATTAAAATTATATAGCTCAGTACTAATTTAAAAAGATTTTCTTTCTTTGACATATTTTACTAGATTCATTTAAGACCGATTATATTTCCAGCAGAGAAGTTAATGCAATATGGATCCCGATCGACTGAAGCGTTTCACTCTATTAAAAATTATTGACGTTATTGTTGGTCTCAAATGTAATTAAATCAAATGTAAGGGAGATTTTTAAATTAAATATATAGGATTGTTTTTGAACGATTTTGTTGTTTTGAATTAACTAAAGTCAGCGTTTTAGGCTCAAACGGAACTGAACAGTATGGGTACGAAAAGGAAAAAATTTAAAGAAGTATCCAGCTTCATTAAAAATTTATAGTATTGGTTTAAGAGGAGAAATATTCATTATTGGTAAAAATAAAAATATCCAAATGAAAGTGATTCGTTTTCTGGCATGTACATAATATGTACAATGTACATGGATTAAATAAAAAGTCTGTCGAAATAAAAAGGCGGTTTACTGAATATTCCAAGAAATGTTTTCAAATAATCCGTTCATAAATAAGAGTACCGATAACATATAGCACCTGCAAGATAATCCGGAAATTCGGTTAAGAGCAATTCAGTTAATCGGGACTCTAGTTAATGACGAAAGTGTGATTTTTTCGAATTTTAATTTTCCTTTTATAACTTATGTAGAGGGTACTCGAAATATTGAAATATGCTTCAAATAAATATTTTAGTACAGAGAACAGGCTTTTCGATGAATTTAATGAAATTTGGTTTTTTACTACATATTTCTGGGAGATACAGCATGCAAGTATTATTGTAAAGAGAAAAAATCTGGTGTGGTCACCACACGACTTGCTTTTACTCAATTTAAATTGGCACATATTTGACATTTCAAATGCGTATTTCTGTAAATATTTTGTTTGTTTTGTTTTGATAGCATATATGATATTTTAAATACATTTTACTCAAAATTGGATAAAGATAGAACAAAAATGCATAGAACATTTTTTCTTAGGATTATTGTTTCCTATAACTTTTATTTCAAAATTTTTCCATCTCTTTTATTTTCTAAAATAATTTGCAATGTTCGATTTGGATGTTCAGTCAACTTCCTCTTCCGGTGGTGCGATTGTGCTAGAAATCTAATCAGCTCTTCGTATAATTAATAAACTTTTAAATATGAAGTTTCATTGTCCTGTCTTTGCCCGTTTTTAAGATAATGAACATATAGACGTCATTGCGAAAATAGTCAGAGCGTATACTGGGGACCTCAAAAACATGTATTTCCATCAAAATCTCGCAATCGAAATTTTTCATAGTTCCTGTAAGTACTTCCTTTATGCTACGTATAAGGAAGTAAAAATTCAACTTGCATACTGTATCTCCAGAAATATCCAATAAAAAAAAATATTCATCAAATTCACCGAATTTCAATTTTTCAATTTCAATTCAATATTTGAGCCATGCAATATTTTCAAAATATGATGTCGTGATCAAAAAAGTTCGAAGTAGTTTATTCAAAATTATTTTAGTTCTACAATTATAATATAATAACTATATTATAGTTATAAATAATCAAAATTTTATTGAGTGCTGTTAATATCGTGATCAACATCGGCCCATAAATGTGCAACTGTCTAATACCGACTTTGTATCTCTTATAGTTTCGGAGATCCCTGTAGTGGCCCGTTTAAAATAGACACCTGTGTATGGCCAATAACTCCCGTTCTTTTTGACAAATGATAAATACATTAGTAATGATCGAAAGGACAAATTATTGGTATACAGGAGATAAGATTATTGATATATACTTCATTTGATCTGTCACATTTTTCTTCAGAATTCCAATTTTGTCTGTTTAATTCTTTGGAGGTACATATTTCTATATTATACAGTTTTAATGTTGATAATTTTAATTTGCACTTACCAGTTCCGAAAACTTTTTACCCTCTGGATCGGACATGTTAGTATGTGTGTATAAGCAATAAATGTCTAGTTATACATGCGAATCTGAAATCATGCAACCAAGCCTATTGTTAATATGGAAACCCAAATTACGTTAATATTCAAATTACAAGAAAATAAGTGAATATGTAATTTAGAGAATAAGCATTAATAAGCATGGGAAAATTCGTAACATAATTTACGAGTAGTACTTTCATCAAATATAATATGAAACATTTATACATATAAAGTGTATTCAAATCCATATAGGAATGACGTCATTATGGCAATACGATGTGCGTATAGAGTTATACGAGTCAAATGTATAGGTAAGAGATAGTTTGTTTTGTGTACATGTATGTCGTGAATAAAATTTATCTGATGTGACGTCACTCCTAAATGCATTTGAATACACCATAGTTACATACTTGTCTAATGTTGATAAGGATTAATAATGTCATTTATAATTTATAGAATTAGTAAAACAAATGTATTTCATTGGAAAAATTACGCCACTTGTCATAAAACAATTCAATAAGAGCGTCACTGCGATCATGGAATTGCATAACTCTAATAAGATATTTGTACAGCTTACATACAGAAAGTATCAAATAGCTCATGTCATGGGAAAATACAAAGAACAACAAATATGTTGAAACAAAAATCCTGCAAGGTGCTTAGTGAAAGGAGCGGATATAAGTAACTACAGTAGGAACATGACCGGGATCACTTTCAATGTAGTATGTAGATATGTATGTACATATATTGAAAAGACTATAACCCCTTTCTTTGTATAATCACATTTCATCTAGCATTCAATGTTAAAAACAACATATTTTTTTTTTAATATTAAATTATGATTCACAGTTTAAATCATTGATAAAGTACTATTGTCATTATAATTTAAATATAACAAATAATTTTAAATAATAAAATATATAAATAAACATATCCCTAACAGCAACAACAAAAAACACGTTATACAAAATAATACAAGCAATAACAACAACAAAAACCAGAGTTTATTAACCCCAATAATTTTACGCAATAATACACGCAATCATTCGTTTCCGTAGCAATTGGTATACGATGCGGAAGAAATTAACCGTATTCCGTTCATTTGTGATACACTGTAAAATATATATGTATAGTTTGTTTCAAAATAATTGCACATTATTTCTGAACACACACATGGAATGTTGTTTCTTTAGTGGATTATAAGGGTAAAGCTTTTGGGGCGTATTTACCATTTTTCAATAAACAAAATTTTATTCGTTATTGAAAAATATGAATAAACATAATCAATCTAGAATACTTTCGTCGTTTTCGCTTACATCAAGTAAAATTATATAAATGTAAGGATAGCTATATCTATTACACGTATTCAATGTATCACTAATTGCTATATTCTTCCTTGACTTTTTTTCATACCGCCCTGATGTATAAATAGATGTATGCCGTTATGATGGATTTACGCATTCGTTACGAAGCCAAGTCAATGTGCAATTATTTTGAAACAAACTATAGCAAGTTGTTTTAGTTATACGTATGTAGTACAACATAGAGACTAATACAGTACTATGTACTGCATAAATGAATCTGCAATGTAGCACATTTGAAGTATGTATATTAACTAAAAATGTTTGTTAAGAGCACGTACGAATACGTGCATTAACAATTGTTTCAATTTAGATATTATTCAAATATTAAAGGTCATAAATTTAAAAATAAAAACAAATATTGAAATTAAAATCAAAATTAATTAATAGGTATTTTGTATTCACTAGAAATTAATATTCTTTCATAATTATATAAATTTACGTTGAAGTAGGTAAATAAATGGGCATTTTCAGCTGTTGATGTTATAAAAACTGAATACTTTTAGTGAGGATCGATAAAAGTCATTAATTTCCCATAGGTAATGTAACAAAACTGTAACATAACTTCAGGTCATTTCATTACTAACAACAAAATCTTGTGAGCCATGGTTTTTTCGCTATATACTTTTTACGAAATCCATAACATCGTACATGGAAAATTCATGTTTCCGTGAAAAATTTCGACCTGGAGATTTCCACTGTATATACATATTTCGAGATGTCCTAATTATTTTCTAAATTATCTCTGATGATGAGTGGGACCAGTTCATTTCATCAAGTACTTCTCGATTACTCCAGTGTATTCTGTTACACTTTTAATCGAGAACGTCGTGGCCTTAACATAAAAGATTTGAAGTTAAAGATATGATTTCAGAATAATAGTTTTATTTTGTATTTAATTGAAAATAGCTATGAAAATATTTATTTGTTTAAATAGTGTACCGAAATGACTGCCACTTCCGTTGTTTAATTTTTTCTCTGGCATCACTTCTATAACGAATGCGGTTCTAGGACTAATTACATTCGTTCTAACATACCCGACTAAAGTTTCTCAATAACATGACAAAAAAATGGAATCAATATTGCTTAATTCTCTGTGTACCATGCGATGGAACGTACACGTACCACACTTTGAAAAACACTGGTCTGTAGCATCTTCCGATTTCAAATATCCGTATGGTACACCGGTCGTCCGCTCGCTTCTTTTTTTTTGTTCAAAAATTTTCTGTATATGCAGAAAGTGATAGGGGATTTTACCAAATTTTGTTTTGGAAAAATTTCATAAGGCTGTAGAAGAAAAATATGTATTGAAATAAATTCTACGTTACTCTAAATAAAAGAAATTCAATGCTTTTATAGTCGGCTTTACTTGTGTCAACAAAAGAAAATAGATATTTCGACAGTTAATTACATATTTTGCCTTTACTGTTTTAATTGCGAGCTACAATTTAGGATTTTAAAAGTGTATTTCAATAAAAACTAACTCGTAATTTATCCAGACATGAACATACGTCGATAAGCTACAGGCATGGGTTTCTGTACCTCAATCTAGTAAGCTTATTTTTTGTGACATGTACCAACTTGTTTATAAATTGTTTTCTATGCAACTTTAAAATTACTATATTTCATTATTATAGAGTAAGACACCGCTTCGCTATAATGGCTGGGATTCTGTAACTCCCTAACGGTCAGACTTAACGGAGGTTCCGTTTCGAAACGGTTAGATACAAACCTAGCGATTCTGTAACTATTGACGGCCGTTAGTTTTCGGTAGCAACCGTTAACGTTCAGCCGTTTCGTAACGGTTGGTGTATGTGTCTCGTTAGGCTAACGTTTGATTGCGTTTTACTATTGAAAGAAGTTAATACGTAAATAATATTGTATAAAAATGTGAAAATTAGTGCGAAAATGTCTTAAGAAGAAGATAAATTCTTGCGGCTGCGTAAATATATCATAGATACGTATGTCAGTGAACCAGCGCTCGGTTGACATTTCGAATTGACTTATATATTATAGTTTTTTTAAAAGAATACAACTATTAATGAATTTGGTAGTATTTTCACCCATTAATTCATCTGTGTTTTGTATTTTTCTGTGTTTAGTATGAACATTGTGAATTAAAAAATTGACAACTAGAATACTGCTTCTATTTGTAAATTACCACCTAAATGTCTCGAACAGAAGGTAGAATCACGTAGAATTTTTCTGTGTTTATTATCAACATTGTGAATTAAAGAATCCTATACTGTTTTTCAAGACTTGAAATTTAGCTTTACTATCATTAGCATATATTGCAAGATATCAGCTGTCAATTCCGTACAGATGTACTTACATACAATTCCAGAAATATATATTGAAAATAAGAGTGCAACTACTTACATTTTTATTCTAATTAAGATTTTAATACTAATTGGCAAATTATAATTAACTAATATAATTTCAGTTATTGGTGTAATGTGGGTGTAATTGCGTATGACACTTCATTCGGCTGTCAAATTTAAAAATATTGTATAAGTAACCATAGTTACGGCTCAAAAATACAGTGTTGCCGATGTGACAAATTTGACAACCAAACTACTCCTGTTTCATAACGATAGCTGAAACGGGACCTGTTACAGAATGCCGAGGTTACGGTACTACCGTTTACTTGCTACCGTAAACTAACGATCACGGTATCTAACGGTTGAGTTACAGAATCCCAGCCATTATGGGTTCTCCAAAAAAGCTCTAAAATTCCGATGATTCATTATCACACGGTTTATGAAGACGGTGATTCTGAAAAATATAACTTTCAATGTAGGTACATAATTATAAAATTATTTGTCACCCACCTAATATGTATTATCGTCATACTTAACATACGGCCACAAACTATTCATACTGAACATTTGATATCGCTTTATATTATTCTACGTTATTTATTCCAGGACAATTTAATATTATCGATGAATACATCATGATACCATAGCATAATTTCACACTGTGTTGTGTGAATCACACAACATAAAACAAATTAATAAGAATACCATATGTGTTCCTTTGCCACATGATTACTTGAAAGTGCATTACAAATACACTGTGCACGTGTGGGTATGTTCATGGTCAAGTCACTACAAAAGTACTGAAATGTATGATAATTTATAAAACTTCGCGATATGATATAATACAAGTTATTGACTTCATGAGTAGCTATTTAATCAAGATAAGATACATAATTTGTTGTAAACAAGTGATACCTATAATGGGTCAATAACAGGTATAATTGTTAGGTTTATATCGTTTGTAAAATGATGATCATATTGAAATTAAATATAACCTTGTTCCTTTTACCGACTGTGTTGATTTTAACTAATTTATAACGCAATACAATAAGCTGTAATAGTAGATTACTGATTCAAGATCCAGAGCCTTAATCAAAAATTTCTGCGCAAAAATATTCAAATCAAATGTTACTATCCGTCTTTACCAGGGTGGATAAAAATCATGATTTTTTTTAAAAAATCAAAAAAATCGATTTTTTTTTATTTAAATCAGATATTTTTATAAACGTATTTTTTTACGTATTTGTATTGAAATTTTCAAATAATTTGGGTTAACGATAAAATACAAAGTTTGTTAATGAGATATATTTGTAAAATAATAATTTTTATTTAAAAATCAATAAGTTTTAATTTATACGTTGTGTCGGGCCACCGAAGTCGTGTCCGGTATTGCAGGTCTGTGCTTGTTTTAGAGTTGTAGTTATTATATAAATAGATAAGTTTAGTAGTCCGGTAGTGTTTCTAGTTTTAACAGAGAGTGTAGATCAGTTATCATTATTAATTAATATATTTAAATAATGTTGATTTAAATCAACGATTTTTTTTAAAAAATCTCTTGATTTATATCAAGATTTAAATTAACTTGATTTTAATCTCTCAACCCTGGTCTTTACCAACTTTAAAATATGATACATTCCAACTGGATTTTTAATAATAAATTATTAATTTTTACTTACAATTATTATTTGTATGGAATATAAATGTCCCAATACAATTTAAAAAGGTTTTCCTATTCAATACTTGGATCGAATGTTAAACTCGGATAAAACTATTTCATAGCAATCTTATTCTATATTAATCAGATGTACTTTTTGTATTAAACTGATAATTTTCCTGATAAATTCTAATCAAATAACGTTTCGTGATAAATACATAACATACACATAAATATATTTCGAAAATATCGATATTATTCTACCGAGTCAATCCTGTACAGACGAATCTAAAATTATTGTAAAACTGAAAATAAATAGTGAAAGTTGTTTTTATGTACAATTTCTCTCATTTGAAAAAAAAAAAACAATTTAACATAATGGTCACACCTATTTTTTGTAGTGCTAACATTAAAGTTTTTTAATTTTTTTTTCCTTGATGCTTATAATAATTAGAATATACAAGATGTTTAAAATATAAAAGCTTCATTAAATGTACACAACTAATAACATAATCTGATCAAACCAAAAAATAAAATAAATTATTATCACGATTTCGTTTAGTTTTAACAATTCATACAGAACTTTTACATTTGTGTATACTGACATTTATTTCAGTACAGTATGTAAAGAACACGAGAGTACACTCAAAAATAGATTCCCAAGAGTATGTAAAATACAGAATGTGCCTGTTTGAATACAAAATGTAACAAAAAATCCATAGCAGACAGGAAGGAAATAGAAAAAGAGAGGTTCTTTTTTTGTACGAATCCTTCCTCTTTACATTTCAACGAGCGTTTTAAATACTTTGGAAGAGACTCTATTTATAACTTGGCTTGCTGTGAGTAAATATTTGCAACTTGAAAAACTGAATTCATTAAACAGAATCAACAAAATTCAAGCGACTTTATTGAAATGTATTTTTATTAAATTGTTTTACAAGATATCTGTTTAATACAAAATTCAGTTTCAAATTGTCGCATGTGGAAAATTAATTATTTCAATTATTTTATTAAAATACCTACAATTATTTTATATCCAAGTTAAAGTGCATCACATGACGGCAATAAAATACCAAATGCTCAATTAAAAAGTGTGTATGAATTAATAAATAAGTACATACATAACTTCCTTCAATATAAATGGTAGACCACATACAATTTTCAATAACATTAAATGGCATATTTACTTACATTATTTTTTAATTTAATTTTATTTTTATCGTTTTATTTTTTAAATGAAACTATATTTTGTTTGCTGCAATACAAATATTGTCTAGACCATCTTTACACATTATTATACAATATACATATATATATATATGTACATCAAGCTATTATAAATTTCTGGAAAAAAGTCGAGGGGTAAACCACGCGAAAAAAATTTGTACACCAACACGAGATTTCAAAAGATTTCAAAAGATTTCAAAAGATTTCAAAAGATTTCAAAAGATTTCAAAAGATTTCAAAAGATTTCAAAAGATTTCAAAAGATTTCAAAAGATTTCAAAAGATTTCAAAAGATTTCAAGAGATTTCAAAAGATTTCCAGAGATTTCAAGAGATTTCAAAAGATTTCAAGAGATTCCCAGAGATTCCCAGAGATTTCAAGAGATTCTCAGAGATTTCAAGAGATTCCCAGAGATTTCAAAAGATTTCAAGAGATTCCCAGAGATTTCAAGAGATTCCCAGAGATTTCAAGAGATTTCAAAAGATTTCAAGGAATTTCCAGATATGTCCTCGGTTTGTATACATATATTTTATCTCATTCTTTGTACATATTATAGTCGGTATTTATACATATTTAATTAACTAAACAAAATTTCTCTTCATTTCCTTATTTTTTTTTTTATTAATGTCCTACACGATTTACATATTGGAAATGGTCCATTTCTTATCATATCAATGGACCCCCATAATACGTAGTGATAACCGAATCAACGTTAACGGAGGAAGAAATAACACGCGAAGGATAGGGATAGGTTACTAAATTGAGAAAAAAAAAACATATTTATTTCATTTTGACTTTCGTATACGTAGTATGAAGGAAGCATAGGAATCATAAAAAATTTCTATTGCTAGATTTTGATGGAAATACATGTTATGATGTCCCCTGAATACGTTTTGACTATTTTCGCAATGACGTGTGGATGTGTGTCTGTATGTTCAATATCTTAAGTAAAATGTATTTACATATGTATGTATACATATATTTGCATGTATTTAAAATATCATATGCTAAGAAAACAAAACCAAGACAAAATATTTATAGAAATACGGATTTGAAACGTGAAATATGAGCCAATTTAAATTGAACATAAGAAAGTCGTGTGGTGACCACACCAGATTTTTACTTTCTTATACATAGTATAAGGAAAGTACAGGAATCATGAAAAATTTCGATTGCGAGATTTTGATGGAAATACACGTTTTAAGGTCCCCTGATACGTTTTGACCATTTTCTCAATGACGTCTGTGTGTATGTAAGTATGTATGGATGTGTGGCCGTATGTTCATTATCTCAAAAACGAATAAAGCTAGAGTAATGAAACTTCATATTTAAAAGTTTTTGGGATTGGCGAAGAGCTGATTAGATTTTGGGTATAATTAGAAAACCGGAAGAGGAAGTTTACTGATCACAGAAATTGTAAATTTCAAATTATTTTAAAAACAAAAAAAAAAACGATACGTAACAATTTTTCAAATATAGCGAATATTATTATGAAGAAAATATGTTCTATACATTAAAACCAGCATTCGAATAATTCATATAACAACGCTGCTAACTTAAATCAGGGACACGAAATAATTATAATCTGTAACGAATTATACTACGGTATATTCTATACCGAAAATTGGTTTATAGGACGCGTGAAAGAAACTTTGGAATCGGGGGAATGTAAAATTAAATTTTTAAGAGAATTGTTAAATACATTTTCTTGGCCAAAACAGGAAGATCTCCAAATAGTTCCATATCGCTATGTATTAATTGGGGCCCATTGATATGATAGGAAATGTACTATTCAAAATATCCGAATGCAGGACATTAATAAAAAAATTAAGGAAATGAAGAGAAATGTTGTTTAGTTAATTCCGAGGTTAATTCAATATGTATGAATACCGACTATAATATGTACAAAGAATGAGATAAAATATATGTATACGAATCGAGAAAATTTGGAAATATTATGAAATCACTTGAACAGATGAAAATATATAATACCATTATTATTTATAAGAAATGTAATAATACATACTATTTATTGTTACATATCATCTAGGATTTCAAAAGATTTCATGAGATTTCAAGAGATTTCGAAGGATTTCAAAAGATTTTAAGAGATTTCACGAGATTTCATGAGATTTCAAGAGATTTCAAGAGATTTCAAAAGATTTCAAAAGATTTCAAAAGATTTCAAAAGATTTCAAAAGATTTCAAGAGATTTCAAAAGATTTCAAAAGATTTCCGAGAGATTTCAAAATTCTGTACACCAGATTTCCATTCGTGGTTTACCCCTCGAAAAAAGTACTATGTAGTTTAGAAATAATTAATCAAGTAAATAAACGATAACATATTCTTTATTTTTTGTCATCCATCGCACACTAGATATTAATTTTTCATACAAGTTGCGTGATAATAATGTAAAAACAGGGGATAGATCTTTTTTACAATTATGGCGTGTTTTCGTAATAAAATGTCCATATTCCATTTTATATCTCATAAAGAATCTCATATGAATTCCAGGAATGATAAATGAAAATAATTCCTATATATGAACAATATAATTCTCAAGTCAAATATCATAATTAATAAGGAAATATTTATATTGAATTCCAGGTGCTTCATAAATGATTTCTTAATTCGATTATTTACAGACAAAATGAAACTAATAGATATGATATTTATTATAGTACGAAAACAAATTACAATATGAAATATTGTTAAGATAAAAACAAGAGCTTTAGTACTAAATGATAACATTTTCTTAAAAATGAAGCAAATTCTACTCCATTTAATGATTACTTGTGATTAACCTTGATAGTAACGAGAACATTAGACACACATATATAGTACGGCGTTAATAGTTTAATCGGTCAGAAAAACTTGATGAAATATCACATATACTACAGAATAATTAATACAAAACAGAAAACATGCCGAAATACATGCGCCTACATAAAGAGATGCTTGCTCACCTGACATTTCTCAAAGTTTTCTCGTTCAATTTCTAAACTAGTTTTTCGCTGGTGTAAGACCCTCGGTAAAGATAATGAAGCCATGAATCAAACACACTCACAACACTACAAAATACACAAATTATTCATAATAATACGTTTATTTATAAAAACCGTGCACATACACCCACCCAAGTTTTGACACTTCACAGGAAACGCGCGTGAAGTTAGCAACCATTAACAACTGTCATTACTAAACTCGTTCCAGTGACACTAAAACTGCGAAAACAAACAAAGTAAAAAAAGTAGGGATGCGCAGAAACAGAACTTACTGGATATATTACGCATCATGTATGTTTTTGTTTTGAAAACAAAACAAATAAGAACGCTACTTTATCGTGCGATCTATAAACTATAATAAATCCCAAAAACGTTTTAATAAATAATATCTCTACATATTTGTCATCAAAAATTATTCACTTGAGCGACTACATATTCTCTATACATAATTTAAATATTAATTTCATATTGTGCACTGTAGAATTTCCAATCAGGGATGGGAAACGTAACGTAACGATACTCGATAACATTATAATAACTATTCAATATTCGATTCTAATATAATAACGTAACGATATTTTAACATTATATAACGTAATACATAATAACCAATAACGTTTCATAAACAGTTATTTTGTAACGTTATTTTCTATGATTTTTACTGCATATTGTTTATCTTGCAAAAGTAATTGAAACTTTAAATAAGTTTGGAATACATTTTTGGAATATCTAAACATATTTTTTTTTTAATTCACACCATAGATCTGAAATATAATTTCAGAATTACATGTAAAAATTATTTAACGTTATATAACATTACTTACGTAACGTTATATAACGTTCAATAACATAACAATTCCTTTTTTAAATGTTATTTATAACGTTATATAACGAAAACAAATAATAAATAGCATTATATAATAACGTAACGATTTGTAACGTTATTTCATCCGTTTCCAACTAAAATCGAATCGTCGTGATGACAACGTTACTGTATTTACTAATTTAACTGAACTCTAGAATTTCAGTAGCTTATACTCTGTTCGGATTCAAGATTTTATTATTTTAGGCAACGAAATTAGGGAGATTTTTAGATCTTGTGGTCAATTTAGGTTAGGGTAGGGTAGAGCGTAGTGTGCTTTTGCAAATCCTAATGTCTATTTCTAAAATCCTAACGTTTAGTGCACAATTTAAGCTATAAAACCAGTCACGTGGTACATTAGTGTACTAAATAGTCCAATTCGAACGCAGCCTTAGTTGATTAATGTGAAATTATATATTCCCTTTTAGGAAAATTTGGAAGGTTATAAGACATCAAAATTGTTTGAAACATGTATGCTAGTATTTATTATTTATACATAACTCAGATATTACAAAATATACTTATAGGATTAATATTGTAATGTAAGATTATATAACTTAAATATTGGGAGCACTGGAACTAGGAGCATAACTTAACATGAACAATTTAATCACTGTCAGAATCATCGGCACCACTTGACGGTGGTGTACTCAAAATCTCTTCTGATTCATCAGATTCTTTACCCTTCCCTTTACTTTTTTCTTTGTTGGGTTTCTAAAACACATGTAAAACATGTTATACTGAATGTGAATAAATTAAAATCTATAATTACCGTTGACGTCTTCTTTTTCTTTTTATCATTTTCACTTCCACTGTCTTGATCAGAATCTTTGCGTTTCTTAGGTTTACTTGTTTCCTTTTCATCTTCTGAACTGCTAGCATTTTTACCCTAAAAAGTTAGAAATACATTAATAAACTATATTCAAATTTGCACTATGACTTATCTATACATACAGATTTCTTCTTTTTATCTTTGTCACTAGCACTGTCTTGATCGGAATCTTTACGTTTTTTAGACATATCTTTCTTTTCATCTTCTGAGCTACTATCATCATCACTAACATACTCTTTACTCTTAAAAGCACCCAAACTCTTAACAGGAGAAGGAGGTGGTTTGCTTTTACTCTTGCTAGATTCGCTACTCTTCTTTTCTGAACTGCCACCACCTCCACCGACACCGCTGCCTGATGCTTCATACTCTTTCATAGCCTTGTTATATTCTTCTTTAGCTTTAGCCGCTTTGCCGTCCCATACCTTACATAACAGAATATATACAGTGTACATACATATTTCAATAAATCATTCTGGCATTCAAATACATAGTATAGAATCTGAAACACATAATTCACAGCTATTTCTAGCAATATTTATGCAGGTATAATTATTGCATGCATTGTTATTGTTTATAGAAGTATATACATAAATGACAGTACTTACAGATTTGTCCTTAAGTTCTTTCCACATTTCGCCACCTTTCTTAGCAATTTCCGTAACTTTTATTCCTGGATTATCTGCCTTGATATTTTCTCGCACTTCATTCAGCCATATCATGAACGCTGTACCTGGCCTTTTTGGCCTATTACTGTCTTTGTCTTTCGTTGATCGTTTCTTGCGTGGTTTTTCAGACTAAATAAAAATCATAAAAATATTTTTACACGTCCGGGAGTAGAAGTCTGTTTCTAAGGCGTCAAAATCGGGGAGGGAGTTTTTATTATGACAAAGGTTTTTGTAATTCAATGTCTGTTGCCATGGTACGCGTTGCATGGAATAATTTCCAAAGGCTTCTAAATATTGCAATTTCGCTCCGATTTATTACAATTCATTATTTATAAAATTAAGTATTTCTACTCCCGAACGCGGAAAAAATAGTATATACACCTCGGGAGATACCACCATTTTTCCCTCGATGTATTTGTAGCCCTTTGGCTTCAAATTACACCTCAGCAAAAATAAGTAGTTTCTCTCCCTTGTGTATAATGTACTATTCTTGATTGTATTATAATGTATGCACTTATAACCGACATTACGCTGTAAATATCTTACGATTGTTTTGGCTGATTTATGTTTTTTCTCCTTTTTCTCTTTCGGTTTCTTATCTTTTTTCTTTGAGTCATCATCAGATCCTGCTCCAGAGCCAGCTTCAGATTCACTATCCGTATGATTACTGTCGTATCTGTAAAAATAACATAGTATAAATACATTGTCTTACTACAAAAAAAATTAAATATTCGTACTCTTCTGCAACATCACTCTCTTCTTGATTGGGTTTGAAATCTTCATCAGTACTTTCATCAGAACCTTGATCATCGTCACCTGCATCACGTTCCTTTGCTTCAGCCTTGACTCGAGCCAAATATGCATCAGGTTCGGCTTCATTGTCTGAATCACCAAAGTCGTCTTTGTAATTAGCTTTGTCCTGTATAAGCAATATGTAATTATGAATTATTTACTATTTATAAGTACAAATAAACTACTTACATTCTTTCCTCTATTTTTAACATGAAGTTTCTTAGTGGTGATGAAATCAAACAATTTGCCATATTCCTCTTTTTCAATACTGCTAAATGTGTGGGTTGTGCCAGATTTTAACTCAATTTCAAAGTCAAATGATCTTGTACTTCCACCACCACGTGCAAAATTAACGGAGTTAATTTCTTCAAATCGAATATGAATTGGTGGTTTATGCACGTAAATGAATCCTCTTTCCAACGGATATAAATAACCAGCAGCTGCTTTGAATGAACAACCAATTGCTGGCGTGCCAGAGTGACTTTAAACAAGAAAATCAATGTTTTAAAAAGAAATCTTTTTAAGTTGAATAATAATTACCCTATAAATGCTCCGGGTCCAGTTAATTTTCTGTTAATAATGACTTTCATTACTTTTCCCAATACTTCATATGTAGGTCCGGATAATTCTTTAGTTAGCTTATCTTCATATTTTTCTTTGAGCTCTTCTCTAAAATAGAATAAATGTTATGATACATGTGTACAAATATACATTCTGGGTAAGCCTGTATACATATATGTATTTTACTCACTCTGTGAATGGTAATTCAATAGAAGCTTCTTCTTCTTGTCCAAACAATAACACAAGAAAATGATATCTTGTCTGACCTTGTTTAATTGGTGGATCCAAACTAACTACGAAAAACATCTGACGCGAGTCTTTATGCGGCAAGACAAACAGTCGTAAAACAGTAGACATGGGAATCTTGTAATCAAATGTTTTACCGTGAAGTTGAAAGAACGATTGAAAGATTTTAATATCGTAGCGACCACTAAAAAATAAGCACAATGACATATTTTACAATCTACTTCATCTGAAAACGTTCATACCGAGGAGTAAGACATTGAATTTCTCTGAATATAGCAATAGCGTCGCCTGAAACACTGATAACACTGGCTTTGTTCATAACCTGTTGATGGAATGCCTCTACAGGATCCATATCACCTGCCAACTCATTTGCAGGAATGAAAAATCGCATTTCCATCAAACTTACTGGTGCATCGTCATTCTTAAAGGGGAACCAAAAATATATTACAAATTAAACAAGTGTATATATATATATATATATATATATATATATATATATATATATATATATATATATATATATATATATACAGGGTGTTAATTAAAAAACTGGCCATAGGCGTTTAACATGTAAAATCAGTTTTTCCTCCTGCATTAGTTACCAAATTACTTTAGAGAAAAATACTTTAAATAAAAGTTGTAGAGAATTAAATTCTGCATCTAAGTGAGCAATCAGATTTAATGTTTGACATTTCCTAACTGAGAAAATCAAGTTTAAAATTTCATGAAAACACTTAAGATATAGGAATAGCCATGGAATTTAAACAAAATTAAAAACAATTGTATGACATTGTAACTGTCAAAAAAATTTGTGTTTCGTAATTTTCGTTCAATAACAGATATTTCTAAAAGTATGGAGCAGTTTTCACATGAAGAAAAGCTTCAAGTAATAAAATGGTTCTATTCTGGACATATTTATCTAAATATTCGTGATTTAATAATTTTTTTGACAGCAAATGTCATACAATTGTTTTTAATTTTGTTTAAATTCCATGGCTATTCCTATATCTTAAGTGTTTTCATGAAATTTTAAACTTGATTTTCTCAGTTAGGAAATGTCAAACATTAAATCTGATTGCTCACTTAGATGCAGAATTTAATTCTCTACAACTTTTATTTAAAGTATTTTTCTCTAAAGTAATTTGGTAACTAATGCAGGAGGAAAACTGATTTTACATGTTAAACGCCTATGGCCAGTTTTTTAATTAACACCCGGTATATATATATATATATATATATATATATATATATATATATATATATATATATATATATATATATATATAATAGCTACAACGTACTAACCTGATGAAATTCCATAGTAATTTCATTCTTTCCAGTAACACACTGCGAGACGTGATTCAGCGGTATTTCAAAGGCAGAATTAGGCCCCACTTCAAAACTAAGAACTGATCCATTAAATTTAGCGGTACCCCAATTCCATCCTTTTAAACTTAGTTCCCTTTCCAGCATATCTTTTTTATAATTCGATGAAAAGAATTTTGCAATTTTTTCTTTTTCCTATAATAAATAAGATTAATAAGAATGACATAACAAGACATGAAAAATAATACGTACGCCATCCTTGAATCCTCCAAACCTATGTAACGTACCATTCTTCAAAAATATTCGTAGTCCCCATGACCCGACAAAGTTTTGAAAATTAACAAGATCTAAATCTGAAGCTTGTATCATTTCTACCTTTCCTGTCTTACTATTCTTAAAAACGATATTTTGATCGGTCATTTTCAATTTTCCAGGAGTCTAAAGCAAGTTGAAACATACATGAGAAAGGTATACAAAGCGATTAGAATGACAAAATGTAGGTAAATAACGGGCTGATTTTAACATTGGGTTTTCAGTAAGTTCAATTCCAAATCATAACAATAAATGTGTACCTATAACTTTACTTTAGATGAACAAGCAACACCACACGTTAGTAAGAATCGATATTAAACTTAGAATAGAGAAATCTAATAACCGTATAGTTTTCATATTATGTTGATAACAAGCAATGTTTCTCTATTGTTCTTTTCTGATCAAATGTAGTGTACAATTGCCAAAAGAAGGTAGTAATCCCTTAATCGAAAACAATAACTAATACTTGCACAGGAAATCTAACCATTTATGTCATAAAAGGTTGAAAGGGAAAATTTATAAGTATTCATGTTCGAAATTATAAAACTTACCATCGATCCCTTTATTTCTGCAGTTATATCTGAGTATTCTAAAAAATCCATGTTTCTTACAATCTATAGGAATGTATAATCACGTACTGTGAAAATAAAAACAATTATAACAGATTTTATACACTTGTGCCCTTTGCAGCATCAAATATATTTAAATAGAATTGGATCTCAGTAAACATTTAAGGTTGGGATCATATAACTAATACAAAACCACGCAGAACTCAACATTTCGTTATGGCGGTATTTAATTTGTACAGAGTTGCCAACCCACGATGAAAAAAAATCCCCTATACCTTATAGCAGTGTATCTCAAAATGTGGTACGCGGTTTGGTGTGGGTACGCGCTGCACTGGGCTTTGGCTGCGCCTGATGAAACAAGCAGGTTACTTTTTTTTCAATTGCAAACATAGAAAAATAATAAAAATATGCGTTACTTGTTAGTATTGCGTATGTGTAGTTT
This sequence comes from Carabus problematicus, assembly GCA_963422195.1. Classification (NCBI taxonomy): domain Eukaryota; kingdom Metazoa; phylum Arthropoda; class Insecta; order Coleoptera; family Carabidae; genus Carabus; species Carabus problematicus. Next base: position 4,439,738 of record OY728586.1, on the reverse strand, counting down.
TTTATGTATGCATAGCCGCGGCGTCGCCGGGCGTTGTAATTCCGTGCATTGACATAAGTCGAAAAAAGGAACAGGCTTTTGGATGTGGAACCGCATCTCAGATTAAAATTAACAACCAGGGAAACAAACTATGATGATCTGACGTCTCAACATTTCATCCTCTTCATTGATTGTAATTAATAATATAATTTTTATTTATATTTTATTAAGAATGAATTTTATTTTTCATTTATTATTATTTTGTTTATGTACTAAAAGAGGAAAAAATGAATATATTTTTTATTGTTATTAAAGTATAAGTATGCAATTTTTTACGAGGGGTACTCAAGTGTTACGAAAATTTTAGAAGGGGTACGCAGAGCTGGAAAGTTTGGGAACTACTACTTTAGAGTAAAGAAACTATCGAGGGAATTTAACATTGATTTTGAGAAGGGGAATGAAGCCATGTAACACAAGGATGAATAGGATGAATCACTCCGCTGCGGGACGTGGGGTAAAGTTGAACAATACGGCGTTCGTAGTTCGCCAATTCACAAGGTGGCTCTGTATGTATCTCGTTAATTCAATTTTGTGACAGCAGATGGCGGCAGAGTCGCTGTACGTGTTTAATCACCTAGTTTCAAACAAAATTTCAAATTGTTTATGTTAGTTGAATCTGTGGTTAGATGGTCCATGGTCCTGTGCACAGAACATTTAATCGAAAACGTAGCACTAGATGCTTAGTTAAGAAATACTCTAAATCTGTATTTGTGAAAAACGAAAGGTACGTACGCACATAGTGTAATACATAAATATATTTATTAAAAAAATACTTTTAATATTACTAAGTCATTTGATAACATGTAATCGGTTAATGTAACGAAATCATCAAAATGTAAGAATCGCCCGCCCCATACAGAACACATTAATTATTTATTTTGCATACGTCTACTTTTGTAACAAACATTTTTTTATTGTTTTTGACCGGGTTTTAAAATTAACCATACGTAGCTCGTCAAGGGTAGTTTACCCTGCTTCCCTCGCAGGCGACCGCCCGACGAGATACACAGAGAAATTGAAACCAGATGCGGCATTTCCAAGGACATTTGCTGCATGTCGTAAGAATTGTTATAATCATTCGCAAAATCTTTAAGGATCCTCCCCTGCGTTAATATTAATGTTATAATGCAGATGCGATTTTAGTAATTTGCTCTGCGATACATTTTTTCTTTAGCATATTGTTTTCGACAACTGTTATTTGAAATTTGAATATTTTGAACAAGTTTTCTATTTTAAAACAATGTTATTCATATACATATGTGTAAGAGTACTTATTGTTGTGCCACACAACATTAAACTATGTGTTACTTTTTAAGATCTGTATTAAGACCTATGTATTACATTGTATTTACGTTATCTGCCAATATGGTGCAATGTCGGATTCTAAGAAATGAATTTTGTTATGTATATACATATTGTACCAAATATGTATGAAAATAAACACTTTGGGCGAAATTTATGTATTTTTTTTTTAATAGTATTTTGAATTTCAAAATTTTATTGAAAACTGTAGATAGTGGCGCCACAGCCAACTAGCGGCACGGTGTGTACTATACCTCTATGATCAGCCATGACAGATTTTTCCCTTGACCCGTAGTGACGTCTCCTATTCCTCCTTGATGTAACTAAGGACGTTTAAGAGAATGGACGGGTCATGCAGGCTCTTTTACTGAAAATTAAAGAGAGAGTGCGATAGACTTATGCATGATCCACTTTGTCTGTCTTTATTTTTACCTGATGCTTCTGCGTCTGCGTAATCAGTGGTCTTCAATCAGCTGTTGTATTTAATAAAATATTTATTCTGAAAAATATATTTATTAACTTAAAATGTACGATTAAGTACATTATTATTGTTAATCTTGTTTTATTACAATTTATTCATATTTTTAATTTACATTCCAATCAATTTTGTATGCAAGTTTAATTGATAAAAACATTTAGGTACCGCATGGCGATAGTGGCAACGGCAAACACAACACGTGATCCGTTGCAGTTTCCTGGCTTCACATGACCACGTGGTGTACTACTCATGCGCATAAGAAATAAAAATTACGTGGTCCACTACGCATAAATCCATCTCGCTCTCTCTTTCGCTTTCCCTTTGATGCAAGTCTTTTATATTGACATGTCTCGTCCATTCCCTTAAACGTCCTTGGATGTAACACCAGGGGAGAGCAAGTACGCGTCATATTCGTATGACCTCAGATTTGCTGGGCTTATATGAATTTCAATAAATTATAGAAATATCACAATTCTTGCTATAAAAAATAGCATATAAATGAACAATATAAAGTTTGATAAATAAGAGATGTCCAGTGAAGGTCATCGTTGAACAGTACGAGTTTAGATTTTAACCACGCTCATTTTCTCACATTCAGTAGCGTCGTTTATTTAATTTTTAATGAGCCTTATAAGATATTGTAATTTCCAACGGTGAAGGATTAGCAGATGACGGGGGGGGGGGGGGGGTTTAAATAAACAAGAGAAGAATAATGCATTAGTACATACCAGATATAAAGCTGCAATTTTGGCTTCAATATGATTAATATTATTCATAAAAAAGCAGGAAGTTTCTAATAAGAGGAAAAAGTGACGGCTTTCTGTAAAACCTATAAATTTAAATCGATATAATATTGGGCAGTATGCGATTATTTAAGCAAATTAATTGATTCGAATCAATTTGATTATATTATATTAAAGTTATGAAATCCACACCTAACTAAACATAGCAATTTTTCACTTCCGAGTTATGATTTTCGTTGACTTTACAGAAAGTACAAAAAGGTTACAATTGTGATGAAATGTTATAAGTAACAATGCATTTTTCAGTTATTTACCGCAATATTAATGTAGTCAACTGCTTGGTCATCATATAATGTGAGATATTTTTCTTCCAACGATTATAATATTAGCGTGTTTTTATCATATATTTATATGTAGTACAATATCTCATGTATTTCCACTAATTCTATAAGTTTCATGTCCATTTTGCACTTAATAATGAACACAAGAATAAAAATCCAGATGAAAACTACACCAAACTAATGACAGCTGTTGTTTGATAAAGCAGATTGCTGTATTCACGCCGAAGCTACTGTCTTCTGATTGGCTAGCGGTAGAGCAGTAACGCAGAAAGATGAGAGATCGTCAACTTCTGCGTTTCGCACACACTAGGAAGCAATTCATAAAATACGTATCCTCTGAAAAAATCGCGCCATTTAGTCGACAAATGCGTGTGATACGTGTATTTGAAGATTTAGTGTCGTTTTCTTAGCTAAAAAACTTTACGTTACTAAGAAGAATACACAAATATGGTAAGTATATTTAACAATGTGCCTGTTTTACCGTTATATTAGTTCAATGTTCTATTTATTCTTTCAAAAATGCATGTAGATATTCTAAGCACTTTAGGTTAAGAAACAATTATTTGACATAAGCATCGGTTGCCCAAATCGTACCATAGCGTGTTGCCTAAATCGTACCACTGGTACGATTTAGGCAACCGTATTAGTCATTAGAAAAATAAATACATTTATACACTGTAGGTACTGTTTAATGAAAATTAATACATATAATGTTAAAAGAGAAAATTTTCTCCGTGAAAATCCTGGGTGTGTAATAACACAGTACCAGATAACTAAATTACTCGGTGAAGCTTATTTAAAAGCTTCAAATATGATAACGGCAATAAATGGTTTTAAAGCTACGGGAATATAGCCGTTCGATCTTACAGTTTTTAAAGATCATCATTTTGCTGCTAGTGAGCTATTTGTTGATAGTGCTGATTCAACTACACGTTTAGAACAATCAGGCTCAGAAGAAAAAGATCCAACACCAATATTGGTGGTCCCAAATGAAGAACTGTCTCCGGTTCCAAGGCCGCCGAAAATTAAAAAAAAATGTGAAGAAAACCCAACAAGCTACAATTCTCACTAATACACCGCATAAGGAAGAATTAGGAGAAATCAAAGCAAAACAAGTAGCAAATGACGAAGCAAAACCACGCAAGAAACAAGACAGAATAGAAAAGATAAAAAAGAAGATTTTAATAGAAAGTAATGAAGAAGACTGGCTTTGTGAAATATGTGAAGAAAGTAAGATAGCTAATATGGTTCGGTGCTTAAAATGCAAATGTTGGTCCCACGAAGAGTGTGCAGGAGTTAAGCCAGGGAAGAAAAAATATTATTGCATTAATTGTTCCTAATTATGTTATAAATTTATAGTTATTAGTTGGTCACCTGTGATTTTTTTAATATATATTTGTATTGAAACCTGATTTATCCAAAATATAGACTAAATATAAATATATACATCGTTATTTATATAAATTATATATGGTGGTACAAATTGAAATATCGGTGGTACGATTTAGGCAACTAGTTTCCTAAATCGTACTTTTTGCAGACCTTTCTTTTCTGTAAAATTTCTAATATTAAACAATTATTTATTGTTATAATAGGTATGTAAATATGTAAACAAAGGATGAAAATATCACGTAAATAATTAAAAATCGCATTATTGCTTCATATTTTCGAACAAAATCGATATTTATAAAAAGTGGTACAAATTAGGCTACTTTACCCTACATATATTTGCAAGAAAAATGTGTACTTTGTATTTTTCTAAATTCAGAATACAATATACATTGATATCTTTATATGTAACCAACAATATTAACACAGTTATTATAAACACATCTTGTACAAGTTCTGTGTGAATAATAAAAACCAACGATATCATATTAATGCAACTGAATGCAACACAAAATGCCACGGACGATTTATTCACTTTAATTATTACAAATAGTATTAAATTGTTGACAATCACATCATATTAAAAATACTTGTATATTCTATATTTGTTCACCAGTTCTTCAATCGTTTCTTTAGAGAAATTGTACCTCATCATATAATTCAAATAGGTTGTTTCTTGTTCTATACAGATCGGATGTAGTAACACACGAACGATAATACACAAATCTTCATCTGATGATGAAAAAATAACCTAGAACTAGGCCAATTTTGTTCAGTAGACATTTTCAGATAAATTATCATAATCAGAATATTTTAATGAGACTCACGGCTTCACACATGTATACCTACAAATGATTATGATTCACATAATTGATTAATAATTGCAAGTTTATTCATTAACGAACAATTCAAACACAAATGCTTTACTATGATGAAATATGTCAAGTCGTAAGACACAATGAACCTTGTGTAGGTTATAAACAGCCTTTTTGTACGCTAGCTGCTATATTCCAACTAGTAGAAAGAATCAGTAGAATCAAGCGGTAATTTAAATTTAAATCAACCACTTCTTGTTTAAAAAATGTGTGTAAATGCCGATGACAATAATTGACATTCCACAGCAGTTTATTCAATACACATTTATCTAAAAATTAAGTTATTTTATGACATAAACAATAATATATGCATATTAAAATATTCGTACTTACGTGTTTTATACGTTTCACATTGAAAACAGCTGTCAAATTCATTAATAAATGCATATTTGCTCAAAAACGAAGAGATGTGGACAGTCAACTTAATCATGATTAGCGATTTAATCACGGAATAACGGCGAATTAGTTAATTCTGATTAGCTAATCAGAATTAGTGCTAACAACGGTCGGTGCAACGGTTTTTGTACTTAACAACGAATTAGTAAACAATAATTAGTTAACAACGGTCGGTGCAACTGGGCATCAGTTTTGTTGTTAGGCTAGTTTGCTTTACAACAGCATGATGCGGGAGATAAAAGGAAAGCTGTTGCTTGACTTTATCAGTTTCTACTGGAGCGAGTTTCATGTGTCCAAGAGAGAGGTACTTGTGTATGAAAGCTGAGTATTCTTCGCGTAAAATGGGATTTTTTTCGAACTTGCGCTCTAGAGAATGCATACGCTTAATTGTTTGCATTTTTGATTCGCCAAGAGTGCTTCAACTACCTGGCTTGAAAGGTATTTTTACTACGAAGCGACCAAATTCATTTCTATGAAAAATTTTAATAAAGTGTTCTTCGCAGTATTTTTCATCTGGTGATTGACAGTGCAGTCGACTATATTCTTCCAGCCTCCAAAATTTTACAAGTAAATCATCAAGATCTGTACAAGTACTGAGGTTCCATGAAATGCTGTTGGTAGTCTGTTGATTTAGGATCAGTTGACCGGAGATGATCCAGCCAAGCTGCGTTTTATGCAATATGGGTTGAGATTTTCCTATCTTAATCTGACCCACGCAGAGCAAGTCATAAAATAGTTCTGCTCCAATCAATAGATCTATACTACCGGAAATGTTAAATTTTGGATCAGCAAGTTTAATGTTCTTCGGTATCTTTATATCTCTTTGATTAAATGAACTAATGGGGAGTGGCCCCATGATGTATTTAAGTAGTAAGCAATTTATAGATCTTGTGAAGGAATTATAGCGCGATTTTATTGTGATATTTGCTTCAGAATGTGCTTGGTCTATTCCGGCGACAGGGATGCTAACAGCTTGCACCGGGAGTCTGAGAGACGATGCAAATGATTCTGTCATGAAGCAAGATTGCGATCCCGAATCAAGCAGGGCGCGACACTGCCGATATTGTCCGGTAGCATCACGAACATCTACAATGGCGGTAGATAAAAGTACTTGATTTGATTGATTTATGAAATAGGCGTGGTTTGAGATCGAGGTTGTTTCGGCTGCAGATTCCAAATGAAGCAGTGTATTATGGCGCTGTTTACATTTACGGCATGAACTGAATTTACATGCGCTGAGGAAATGACCTTTGCGCAAACAATTTAAACACAGGTTCTTAGCTTTAGCTTCTTTAATCTGCTTATCGATTGAAAAGCTAATAAATCTGTCACAGGTCTGAATTCCATGATCTTGATTACAATACTGACATTGTTGTTTATTAGCAGCAACGCGTGTTGCATTTAGTAGAAAGAAATTCTGTTACTTCCTTTAAAGTGGGTAAAACATTTCGCTTTAATGTTGATTCCCATTCCTTGATAGTTGCGGGATCGAGTTTGTTTGACAGAACATGAATTAGCAGATCATCCCATGAATCCACAGGCCGATTGAGTGATTTTAATATACGTACGTGTTTATTTAAGCCGTCTACAAGCTGACGTAGCACCGTAGCGTTTTCGCGAGACATTCACCCCTATTCTGTAACGCACCTTGCTATCATAGCAATTGCTACGAGAGCTAGCAATTGCTACGTAGCAAAAATCTCATAAATTGGTATTCTGTAGGGACAATTCTTGCTATGCGCTGAGCAATTTTCTTGCTCACTGGCACTCTAGCAATTGCTACGTAGCAAGAACCTGAATGGTCTTGCTATGATCTTGCTAGCTACCTTATTTGAGACTTTTTACTAGTTTTTAAATATTTTGTGGCTTTTACGCTTTTACGCTAAAATTATGCGGTGCAAATTCATTTTAATTGTGTATCTGAGTATTTCTGGTATATAATTGGTAAGATAATTTTAAAATTAATAATTAATAATTAATAATAAAAAGTTTACACTACACAAATACAACACTTACACGAAACATGACACAAATACGCGCTTACAACACACCTTTCACACTGAAACACAAGCTCCCTGATCAAACATTTTCCTATACTTTAAGTACACAGAATACACTACAAACAAAAGCATTTAAACAATTTAACTATTTAGAATAGCAATATATTACATGAGAATTAGAAGGTTAGTTTAGGAATTTCTACTAACATTAATTATAAAAAACTTTACTAACACTAGCGTAAGTTAATCATAAGGTGATGTATGTACAAAAATGAGAATAAATAAAGAATTATAAAAGAAGAAAGAAAGGCAAATACGGTACGGTGATATAAAACGGTCTGTAATATCTTGCACCATCACGCACAAAATCACATTAGGCGCGGCGCGACTGATTATAGAACACCAAAAGTAATTCACAAATAGAACATCAGTTCACTAGGAACACGGTGTGTAACGGCCGGGACAGCCATAAATAAAATATAGACCAATAATACAAAAAAGAATCTACAATGGATACCAGTGGCGGCGGTCTCGTACGGACAGGCGTTGGGCGGTAGAGTCGGTGCGTGGAGCACGTTCTCTGTTGGGGTGCACTGACTATAAGCTCCCCGACATTTGATCCCTCGACAATTGGTCTCCATCAATTGATCCCCGGGATAGTTGACCTCAGTTGACCCCTCTGCCAGTTGATTCCTTACACATTGATCTCTCGGATAATTAATCCCCCACAATATCTAAAAGTATTTATATTCATATTTACATATATTGTGAAGAAGAAAATAAATTATATTTAAATAAGGTGGGTGCAAATTTGCTGGGTCTAGGCACAAAATATCCCCGGGTTGACAGGTGGCAGTCGACCACGTATATTTCGGTGTTTCCACAACGAAATTCAAATAATAAGAGCAGCCACGATTAATTACAGGGCTATAATCGGTAATCCCCGAAAGAAGCACAAAATCACGACAGACTACTTCTCAAACGTCGAATAGATATATCTATCGCGCACAACTACACTGAACAATGGCCAACGAAAAACTTCGTCTCCGCTCGCTTCAAAACGCTTGTTCGCGCTAATCCGACGGACGACGACAAGTAAAACTTCAAAAATTCAAATGAATAGGAAACAAAAAAATAACTCGTTACAAACCCATATTTTACCAATAGAAAAGGGTCCTTACTCCAAATATTCTTTTAAATCTTTTACATGCCAAATCCCAATCTGTTTACCCGTATTTGAGGCGAGTTCGTAAGTAACTGAGGATGTTTTCATTTTATGATAACGGTCCTATGAAATTTGGTGCCTATTTGAGCGCAAATTGTTTGGACACGTTCGATAAACTATAGGTCTTGCGCCAGATAATTTTAAAATTAATACATGTTTCATGTTTGCATACATGTACCTGTCAAATGACGGGCAGTGTTAGAAATTTTTTTGAGCTACTGATAATAGTAAAATGTATTGTAATTAATATTTTGTAGTATAAAATGAAGAAAATACTGCAATATAAACAATATTTCATTAATTTAATTTAAAAATAAAACATAACCAAACATATACGTACTTTAAAATTATATTTAAAAGTGTTAAGTGAATGTGCTCAAACAGTTAATTTATAATTATTAAACTATTTTTCACGTATCCATATTTAATACAACACAATTTTACACCTATATGTACACAAAATTTATCCAAAAACATGTTCACAAATTAAACGTCAAAATAATTCAAAACGAATCACATGAAAGGAGTTTCGTACGCATGCGCAATAGTAGATTTATTAGGTGAACAGTACGTCGTAGCTAATTTTACACACATTTCTTAGCAAGTCCAGCAAGAATTCAAACTGATAGCAAGGTTGCTATAAATGTTCTTACAGAATACCATTTTTCAACAATATTGCTAACTTCTTGCTGGAAACTTGTTATTGAGCAAGAATCATAGCAATTGCTATGATAGCAAGGTGTGTTACAGAATAGGCCTGATTGAGGGCAGATCAAGAATACATTGGATATGTTTGTTAACAATAATTCTTTTATTGTCGTACCGCTCGCGAAGCGTATCCCAAGCACAGTCATAATTCTCTTCAGTTATGTCTATTGCGGCTAATACACCGGCAGCTTCACCATGTAGGGATGAGATTAAATATTGTAACTTCTGTACCTTTAATAAAGAGCTATTAGTATGAATTAGCGCCTTAAAAGTGTTGTAGAAGTTGAACCAATCTTCGTATGATCCGGAGAATTTAGGCATGTCTATTTTTGGGAGGCGAACTTGATTAGATTGCAGCGGCTTTGATGATTGCGAGTATTGCGCGGATACTGATGCAGAGTCAGAAATCTGGCATTCGCTTTTTCATATAAGGGTTTCAGCTTTGCTAAGTAGAGAATGGTAATTGTTTTCAAATTGCTCAAATTCTTCGAATGATATTTGAGAGTCTTCACCATTATCATGTAATTCGATTTGCTCTTGTACATCTTTGAATTGAGTAAATACCGATCGAAAGTTCGTTAAGCGATTTTGTAGCGTAACAATGTCAAATTCATTATCATCGCTCAATGATTTTAGATAATTCTCAAATCGCGTAACTGAGCCTTTAACCATGCGTCTTTTAATTTTAAGCTGCTTTATATCTAATGCCATTGTCATTCGAATTGCGATACAGTTAGGATGATTGGACCTTTGTTCAATGGATTGTTGTTTGACAGTCGAAGTAAATATTGAATGATTCAATTGTGGCTGATGATATCCGTCTCGAAGGACCAATGTTCTTGCGTTGATAGTTTTCTTAATAATTTTCTTCAAAACCACACTTCTCTTTGTTTCGTTGATAAAGCGTAGTTCCTCAACGCATAACACAAAATGATTAAGATGTAATTATATGAAATAATAACACGTTAATATTAAAGTAAAGTAGTGTATTTAATGAATGTTTGAAAACAGTATGAATGTTTTTTAATTGAAAGAACGTTGAATGAATATGGATATTGACATAACGTTGAAAAAATTATATAAACAATATTTTTTCTTGTGTAACTAGGTGACAATCTTTATCAACAGAAAAAAACTAGTTGGCCTATATATAAAAAATAATGAATAAACAAAAAATATCAAACTAGTAGTGCGATTCTGTAACTTCGATCGTTATGATTTCGTTCGTTACGTAGCAAGAGCAAAATAACGTACGTTGGTTACGAGAGCGATTCTGTAACTCCGTACGTTACCAGCTCTTGTTACGTAACAAGAGCTATAAAGCACGTTTAAACAACACGCCGTTGTGCCGGATCCGACCAATCACAGCGTCGGTTACATTTTTTGCTCTGTACAACCTGCGTCATCTAGTGGCTATGATATGCATGACACTTGCATATTATCAGCTGTGACAGAAAGTTTTTACATTTCGTGTGGGCTATAATTTTGCAATTTTATCGTTTTTTACATATTATTCTTATAGTATATATTATTAAGATAAGATATTGGTGTATATATTGTAGTTTTTCTGTAAAATATTGTATAAATTATATAAATTACTGTAATTATTAGACATATAAGTGTTTTAGTTTAGGTTATATTTCATATTTTGTTAATTGTATCTTAATATCAGTGTAATACTAATACTTAATTGAATTCAACTACATAAAAACAGTTTGTGTATACATTGCTCGTAAGGTAAGTTACATGACTTTTAATAATAAATTCAGTTATAAGGCCGCCTAACATTGTAGATGGATAACAATTTGGCTATGCTACATTTGGTCCGTCGCCGTGCAGCTGAAAGACGTCGTCGTTCACTACGTTTACAACGTCGACAACTTCGTGATGCAAGCAATGCATTCGAATTACCTGAATGATTATTAAATAGAATGCAATGAAATTAAATAGGTATAGCTTTAATCAAACATATAACCTTAAATACACATACACAACACTGAAAGTGAACACTTGTTGAAATACTATAAAATTAACGTTATTAAACATGAATTTCATTTCAATAATATATTAGATTTTCACACTTACCGCTTGCCACTGTTTAGGTTCCTTACGGGGACCCAATTCGCAGTTCAAGCTGCCAGACAATCGTTGCCACTCCTTCCTGGCTTGTACTTTCGAATTCGCCCCAGACAACCTACCATGGGCCAAATCTTGATTCTCCTCCATAAATACCAACATTTTTTCATACTGGACGGCTGTTGTTTTACCCGTTCTTTTTGCTGCCACTTGAAAATAAAAATTCAAACATTTTAAGTAATTATCAAAATTTGCTCCTGTCACTTTTTTGGTTCATATACAACAAAAAAATAATTATCAAAATTTGTAATAATTTATTGAAATAATCATTCTGCCAAGCTTTTAGAACATAAATATATATATATCATGTATAATAAATGTTTTTACTTACTATTTTCACTATTACAAAGATGCGATGTGATGCACTTCGTCAAGTCAAAAACAGTAATGGCGGCATAACGGACGGTAGTTTGCTCTTGTTACGTAGCAAGAGCTAATAACGAGAGCAACGGTTATTTTGCTCTCGTTATGAGTTACAGAATACCGATTTTGTTTTACTCTCGTTACGTAACGTATCCAACGGTTATTTGCTCTTGTTATGAGTTACAGAATCGCACCATAGGTGGCTTGGCACTGAAAAGCCAAATTGAAAATACAAATATGGAATGTTGTAATACGTAACATCGAGAATGCATGATAAAAATTGTGCTCCCGATATCATAAAGTACTTTTGCTTTGTTTTATCTATAGCTATCTATCTAGAACTTGGTTGAATAAATATAAACTTATTAGAAATAAATGATATTAAGGGATACATTTGATACAAGTCATACGTATGATTTTCTACTAATGGTATATCTAATACATACACGAAATAATCATCCTTATAATATACATGTAATTTGATACTTCTTAGTACATATGTAACATTTTTGTTGAAATTGGTGCTACCAAGTCAGTATCGATAGGTAAATATGCTGATATGTTTTGTAATTCCTCAGTTAACCTGGAGGATGCAATTTTTGATGGGTGCAATTGGCCCCTTTCAGCAAAGAGTATAGCATTAATTAATGTATTTACTCTATCTAAATATTGCTCTAACAGTAATGTAAAGACCTAAATATATTCCTCCAACTTTACATGAAATTCATCTCTGTTTAAAATTTTATCTTCATTACTAATGATTGATTTTATTGCTTTTATGTTTTCTTGCAAAATTTTCTGATAATTAATTTAATCTAAATTTGAAATTGTTGTATTGAAATTCTGAATTGTAGATCGTACCACACTGGATTGTTTTTTAATTAATATAATTAAGTCATGTTCATTTTTAGAAAATTACTTTAGCATCATCCTCATCCAAGGTTCTAAATAAAAATTTTAAAACTTTACCAACAAGATCGATTAAGCCTCTTTTAGCTCGAAATGATTTAACATTCACATTATGTCCGACTAAGTCAAATAAAATTTTGTTATTATTTTGTATTTCTTGAATGAAATTTGTTGAAATGTTAAAGAAATTATCACATAATTGATCGCTACTTTGTGTATTCTCATATCGTTTACAAATTCTTTTTGTCAAGTCAAAGTATAATTGTAATGTTTTTGCATTTCAATAGTGTTCTGTCATATCTAGATAAATTAATAATGTCCATTCGTCGTTAAATAATCTCACTGTTCCCAAGCCTTGAAAGTACAGTCCAACTGAATAATCATACTAAGTTAGTTTGTAAGGACTTGTATGCACCCGCTGGAGATTTCCAGTGAGTACTATCACCACCAAAATAATTAATTTCATTCTGGAATAGATATAATTTAATACTACTAATCATACGATATAAAATTACTTTTTTCTAATTTCTATTTTACCCGCTTCACATTCGTATGCGGCAACTGATTGTACTGACGTAGACTTTTGTTTACATAACTAGATATGATTGCGAGGTACACTCTCATTCACTATACTTTTTTAATCTATTACAATGAATTCTAACCAATTTTTTTCCAATTTTGATAGTATAATTTGTTCTAGAATCACGTGATATGATTTCATACGGTCCAGAGACTAATTCAAGTTTTTTGAATCTGTTGCCCGTTTATTAAGAGTTTTCTTATATTCCGAAAATTTTCTTTTATAACAATCGGACATTCGATGTCCTGCCGTTTTGCAATAAAAAATTTACCTTCAAATTTGCTTGATTGATTTACATTATCGTTCACAGAATTAGAACCATACTTTGTCACATTTCGGGGAATATTGTCTTCATGGCTACTTGATGTTTTACTCATTACATTGATACGCGGTTCATACGTTTGTTTTGCATAACTATCTCTTGCTAAATGCCCCTTTTTATTACATTTAAAACATTTTCGCATTTTTGATCACCATTCCCCGATTGATAACCTCGGCTCTAGCAATATCTATCGCGCCTCCAATTGTTGTGGGGTTACGCGCTTTAACTTGAAATCTTAACGGCTCCTGCAAATTTTGCTTAAATATATTCAAAGCTTGTTCATTTAACACTGTAATTATTGTATCCATTTCTTCTCCATTTTTGCCAACAGTCATCGCATCTATCAAATTCGACAAATATTTTTCTATTTTATTCGCATATGATCCAACTTCTTCACATTTAGCTTGACGCGTACTATTTAACTCTAATTGCCAGTGTGCTACTGATCTCTTTTCAGAAAATATTTCTTCCAAATGATCACAAAATTGTCGAATGTTCTATATTAAATCATATTACGCGCATTGCCCGTTAACTTTGTTTTCATTATTTTAAATAATATTCCACGATCACGTTCTCCAACTGATTCAAACTCTAATTTACAATTATCCACAAATTCTGTTACTAATTTTTAGCTCATCGACCTCCTGTCGAAGAGCTATAGTGTTCGGTACGATGTCTGTAGCATTCTCCGATTTTAAAAATGTTTGCGCAGAAATTCCGGACAGACCCTTTGGATCACGAAATGACTATTACAACATGTGACCGTATGTATGTCGTTCGTCCGCTCGCTCGCTCGCCCGCTCACTCGCTCCCTCGCTCGTACGGTTTTTGTTCCACTAACTCCTCCTAGACTATCCAACCGATCTTGATGAAATTTTTTTTCCAAATGCGTATTGTGGTCTAATTGTGCACCTGATTTTTGTTTTTCAAAATTATCGTTAGTACTTGAAAAAAAAAATATTTTTCAACATTTTTTCAGTTTTTATTTTTTTTCTCCTTTATTTTCCACTCAATAGTATTCAAAATTTTCTTGCATATGCAGGAAATGAAACATTATTTTTCCATATTTTTTATTTTGAAAAATTATTTAAGACCATTGGAAAAAAAAATTTTTTAATTAAAAAATGAACAAAAGAAGATTAATGCATTTATAGTCGGCTTAGTCTGCTTTGCTTTTGTTAATGGAAGAAAATGTTTTCACACTTGTTTTAAATTTGTTGTTTTACTTCGACCTAGGCACCTACGATTTTAAAAGTGTATTTAGGTAAATAATTTGTGATAAATTCAGAATTTGACATACGTCGATGAGCTGCAGGCATGGATGTCTGTATCCATTCCTGGTCTTTTTGAGCCATCAAAATCTCTAATCAACCTAGTTGCAGCATCCAAATTAATGAATGAACTTCTTTCATTTACATTTTGAACAGAACTCTGACTTGTAGTTGCGTCTACCATTTTGTACAAAGAAAATATAACTTACATTAACAAATTTCTTCTTATCAGCTTCTTCAACACAATATTGACACAAAATTGTACAAGATTGGCCTTTTCGCACTGAAGCATTTCACTTAATTTTTCTCGAACTGCTGATTCCCACGATGTTGAATTAGAAAAGTTGTCACCAGGCTGCTTGGAGTTGCTCTGGAATTTCTTCCACCGGAGCTCGTCACCTTCAGCTTGCTGACTGCTACGCCGCGGAATAATCCAAGTTTTAACAACTGCTTTTCGACAGTACCTCCAGATTTTGGACTGTTTCCGATGAATTATCTTTTCTTTTTTCCCGAATTATTCGCAATGCTGCCACCAAAATAATGTTGGGATTCGGTCGGGATGATTTACAGGGAAACAATATACAGAATTGTAATAGTGTAAGTGTTTATTATAAAACGATGCGCTGCAAAATACGTCTACTGATGACTGTCTGTTTTTGTTTATTCGCCCTGATCTTTTAATCGTAATCGAGGTGCTAACTCAGCAATCTAACTGTGATTCACAGACTTACGTTTTGAATTACCAGTGGCGTAGTTTATTACATAGTATACATTTTATAAATGTTCTTCACGTGTACCTTAGTGGTCTCCTATATAGTATTATATACATAATTACGTCACATCGTACTTCACTCAACATATTTTATTTAAACCGCCATTTGCGCGCAGTGAATTACGGAGAATCCAACTAAATCATATATGGTGAAATAACAATAAAATATTAACTTGCTGCGCCAATAAGGAATTTTATTTCTATTAACGCTTGCAATTAAAGATGTACGTATTTTCATAAAATATTTTTTATTAAATAATAAGAAGTCCCTCATTTTTAAGATGTGCCGTAAAAGGATATTAATTTATTTGCCTACTATACAGTTCTTTCTGCTAGAATCGAGGTTTAAAATAGGATGAATGCAGCAAGTGAGTTTATTTTTTAATGGGAACATTTTGTTCGGTTAAAATGTCATATAGTACAACCTAGATAATCCGAATTAATTAAAACCGCGGTGATTCGGATTAGTGGAAAGTGAAATATATAATACACTATAACGTCAACTTGGCGGACGTAACAAAACAAGAGATAGTGCCTCGGCTAGTTGGCTGCGAAGACGGGAGTTGGGGGGGGGGGGACGCACGTATGGAGGGAGCTTATTAAAAACAAAAACCAATAAACAGTGCAAGGAGGCGCCACGTATTTAAATAATCCAAATCACCAGGTAAGGCTCTACTGTAAATACAAACCAACAGGGCTCAGGTTTGGCTGGATTTGGAGTATGGTGTCTTACAACTAACAGAATATGCAAATTTAAAGTTAATAATGAATATATTGTAAATCTTGATAATGAACAAAACGAGTGAAAATTACAAGGTTAACGAGATTAATCAGTATAGGGAACAAAGTCCCTGTTACGCACATAAATATCTTATAAATAAAGTAGACGTTTTAACAAGAACGATTTAAACTTCTCTATTTCGTAGGTGGCAAAGTTGAACGCGTCAAAGTAGTATTTGAGCACGTTTCGAACGACTATATATTTATCGAAAAAATACATTGCGAAACTTTAGATGAGAAGTAAACCAAACATAATAAAAAATAGACATACTTAAAATTCAAAAACAAAGATTAAATGAATTTAATAAAAACGTGCTAGGCCTTGGTGCCAATGTACCAATGAATGATGAACCAATCGAAAAAGTAGGAAATAGCAATAGTGTCAACAATAGTGTAAGTGAGACCATTAGCATTAGTGAAAATAAAGAAGCTAGAAATAGTGATAGTGAAATAAATTACACAGTTACTGAACGACTTTTTAAACACCTAATAAACAGTAAAAATTCGACAAGAAACGAAAGCAAGCGGATACGATAGATCCAGAAAATATGAAAAATTACAAAAAACTATGAATAGTCAACGCAAGGCCAGCGCTGCAACGCAAAGCGCAATGACACTCCCACAGTTACCCCCACACTGATCAGAAACACATTCGAAGTGCTGACTAAAGTAGTTGACGACCACAACGAGACTGACACTGAACAAGTGTGGTCCCAAGTTAAACAAAAACCACCAACACCCATATTACTAACAGACAAAACAAAAGACCACAAACAGTTAGTACGAAACATAAAGAAAATCGCAAACTCGGACACATAAAATATACAGCATACAATGTCAAACTATACTTTAAACACCTGGAAGACAAGAAGAAATTCTTAGCAATTGCCAACAAAGAAAGGCTAGAATACCATACGTACATAGATTCTAACATTCAAAGCCGACATAACACTACCATACCTCCAAGGCAAAGTGAGTTACATAAACTATACAAATATAGAATGGGGTCATGCTACCTCAAACTGCCAAAGGGCACAAAAATGCTTTAAATGCGCAGACAACCACCTCACAAAGGAATGCAAAACAAAAGCAATCAAGATAAAATGCGCAAACTGCGCTCAAGAACACGCCGCGAACAACATACAATGCCCAGAGTACATAAGAAAGATAGAAGAAAGAGCAAAAAACATTGCGCAGCGTCAAAGTCAAATAAATAGACAACCCCCCCCCCCTACTCAGAGGTACGAACCAGCACCAACACTACAGACCAACGCATGGACACAGCGGCAATCACAGCGCATAACGCCTAACTCCACCCAAGTTCCAATGCAAGTGACAATAACAGTACTACGACCCCCCCTCCACCCCAGCCAAGTAAAGCAGCAACCCCCTCACAAAACTCTGAAAACACAACAGTACAATTAGAAGAGCTATCCAATCAGTGCAACATTTTAAATAATTTAATTAACGTAAACAGCATGATAGAATTAATGAGATCACTAAACGTAGAACTAAGTAAATGTAATAATAAAATGGAAAAATTCACAACAATCCTAACTTTCATGCAAAACATCAACTCCTATGACATTTAATCCCATAATTTCCTCGTGGAACTGCAACGGTATCCTGTCCAAAAAAAGCGAACTTATACACTTCATAAACAAACACAATGTACACACACAATATAGACAAACTTAAGCACCAAACAAAGCAGCCGGCGGCGTAGCCGCAATTATAAACAACACAAACCCACACGCGCGAGGTCGTCTACAACCCACATCCATAGAATCCATATGTATAAAACTCCCTAACAACACCCATATAATATCCGCATACAACAAACCCAGCAACAATTTTACACAACACGAGATACACACTGGCGGCAAAGTGTTGATAATCGGATACCTAAATGCAAAGCATGCACACTTGAATTGCAATGGAGCAAATGTAAATGGAAACACTTTACATTCATACACCATCACCATCGTGATCCTAACGACAGATCCTTAGCCAACACCCTCACCCAACAAATTCTAACTAAGATCTGAAGCCATTTCAATAATACCTGGACATAGAAACTCCTGTCCCTAAATCCCAATGACAACTCTCTCTGGAAAATAACCCGAACACTTAAAAAAACAACCACAACCATCCCCCACCCTAACATACAACAACACTGAACTCCTAACCTACTCCTAGAGGGTAGAAGCAATAGCGACTATCTTCGAAGAAATCCACCACATAGATCCAGACAAATCCCAAGAACAAACAAACATAATCCACGACATTGAACAATTCCTTAACCAATAGATCCAAAACAACAATAGAACATTATCTAAAATCCTAACATCCCCTAATGAAATAAAAAACATATCACAACTACCGAATCAAAAAGCACCCGGTCCCGACCAAGTACAAAATATAGTCCTCAAATATCTACCCCGTAAAACGATTGTGCAGCTAACCTTCGGATTTCGTCCCAAACATAACACCGCCCAGCAAGTTGCAAGGATGGTGACAGACATAACCACAAACTTCAACAAAAACAATGTCACAGCAATGGCCCTGTTAGACATCGAAAAAGCTTTTGACAAAGTATGGATAGTAGGGCTCATTAGCAAATTGCATCGAGCAGGATTCCCACCCATCCTGGTAAAACTCATAACAAAGCAACATCGAACCCCCCCACACCCCTAGCATCAACCACACGAAAACCGAAACCATTGTCTTTACACGAAAATACGCAAACATCAAAGTACTCACCCCAATCAAACTCCAAGATCACAAAACGTATCTCTCTAATCCCGTTAAATATCTCGGAGTATACCTAGATTCCCGTCTATCATACAAAGCAACCATCGCTCATGCCATAAAAAGGCGCAATTAACTATTAGATCCCTATGCTCACCCATATATCCCAGAAGCAAAGTCACCAATAAAAACAAAAAGCTCATCTATACCGAAGCGTCTCTTACGTTGCAATTCTCATTTGTTACAAGTCTCATTTGTTACAATTTCTCATTTGTTGCAATTCTCATTTCTTACAATGCATCCCTACTCCAAATACGCTTGTATCAGTTGTTGCAAGTCTCATTTGTTACAATTCTCATTTGTTGCAATTCTCATTTCTTACAAGTCTCATTTGTTGCAAGGCACCACCCACTTTTCTCAATGTCAAGCGAGTCTACAGTCGCCCAGTTATTATATGACTATGACTAGGCAATAACTTTTTAGTGTATTTTTGTTATTGAAAATTCGCGGTTAACGAATAGTTTTATAATTAATAAAGTAAAATATTGCTCTAAATAAATAATTATATTATTGCTATTTGTTCGTTGCAAGTTAACAAATTGGTCAGTGACTGCTATTATTAAATGTCTGAAACATGCTTGACAAATTGCCGGGAAATTTAAATTTGATATTTATATATCAAATTAATGTGTGCGTCTATATGCTATCTTAGTAAGATAATGAGAAAACATCCTTTTCTATTCAATCTTAACTCCTATCTGATGCAAAATCATAACAAAAAGTTAAAATATTATATTTATTAATTTGTATATTTATTAGGAAAATAATTAATACTGGTTTTTAATCAAATTTTATTGTACAACAACAAATAACCAAAACCTAGCGGATAGATGTAGAATTTTGGCGAATATCCGGCCCAGATGCTCAAAAATGTGGTACAAATGAGATCTTCATTTATAGAATTTATTTACAAGGAAATTCACGAAGTGTAAAAATTTGAAGGCGATGTTGGTGAGGTACATTGTGAAGCCATTGCAGTATAAAACTTCACAAGTGTAGCTGCTGTGGATCCATTCCGATTGGGGTTCTACACTCTGCACACACACAGATTCGGGATCGATTGTAAATCCTGTAGGTACATCGTCCACAGAAACAATGGCCACATGTCAGGACAAATCGTTTTTTTCTTTCTAATCATATAGAACATCTTAATTCTGGGGACATGCCTGTTTGAAATTCTGCAAATGTAAATTTTATTTTAGTATATTGCATGTTTGGCAATACATATACCGGGTGTCCTAAGAAATCTGAGACATAGGGAATTTACATGTAAATACAGAAAAATCGTTATTACTTCTGAACAATATCTATAATTTAGAGCAAAAGTGTAAATAAAAAAGTGTTCAGAATTTAAAAGTGCATGATACGACGACATATTCAGTGCTTAAATACATTTGTATATCGTGTAAATCAAGTTTGAAATATTGCGTTTGATGACAGATCAGGAGGTCATGGAACAAAATGTATTTTTGTTAGTTACAACAACAAATAATCAAACAATAGCATTTTTGTTTCCCAAGTGTCCCAAGAAATCTTTAACATAGACTAGTAGCATGTAAATATAGAAATATTGTGATTACGTCTGAACAATACATTTTGGAACAAATGTGTAAATAAACAAAATTGTTCACAATTAAAAACTGTAAAAAAAATTATTTATATGACAAATTTTGTAGAATTCTATTAATATTTTGGTTTAATACTGACCCTCATCGTCCCCTTGTGGATGCCACGTATCGTCATCGTTGACTTCTGCAAATAATAGTACATTAGTTTACATTGCATTGTATTTCGTAAATATTTTATGTCTGTCTGCACTACCTTCTTCGCTGGACTGGTCTATATCGTCAACCAGAACTACATCATCAACTGAGACAACGATATTTTCTGGGGCAATGTTCGCAACTGCAGCAACGTTGTCTCCTGCTGCAATGTTAGGGTCTGGAGCATTGTTCGCAATTGCTGCATCGTTACCCTCTGCAGCATCGTTACCCTCTGCAGCATCGTTACCATCTGCTGCATCGTTACCCTCTGCTGCATCGTTATCCTCTGCAGCATTGTTACCCTCTGCAGCATCGTTATCCTCTGCAGCATCGTTGGTAACAATGTTACCTCCTGCGGCAACTGGCGCGACAATATTTTCATCTTCATCTGTAAATATATAATTAACATAATACGACTATAATTTTGTATATATATTATATGTATGTACCTTGCGTTTGTCCAAATATTATATTATATCGGTCCATAGTATGACCCATATAATTTAAAAATCTTGCAACATTGCCATCTCTATGTAATTGGTTTTGCGCAATTTGTATGCGGCTATTAAGTTGCCGATACACCGGCCGAGATTGTCTTTGGGCAACCACACCACCTAAGCTGCGAAGAAAATCACAAGCCTTATAATGTTCCACGCGCTGTAAGTTTTCTGTGAAAACCCATAGGTTCGGGTGAGGCCTGCCGAACATCCTCATCAAGTCCCGATGGAAGGATTCAACAGCGTTATTGGTGCGTTGCGGTAAACCGTACACAGAAATGTTTGTATTTGCCCATTGTCGTTGGATGTATGCGAAGAATGGAACAGAAGCTGGTATACCTTCACCCATGCCTCTCACATACGTAATACCTTCCTCTATTCTTTCTTGTGGCAAAAGAAGCAAAGCCATGGTGATTTTTGTTATTCGCTTCAATAACGGATCTGCATCCTGCTGTACTAGGTGCAGGGCTCTTGCACGTTTGTAAACATTTTTGCAGTAATGAAACCAACATCCGTGCAACTGCTGGCCCGGAAAAATTTCTGTTACTGCATTCCTTAGCGCGGTCTCATAGTCTGCCATAATTGATTGAATTTGGATGTTCAATAGACATTCGGTGCGAAAATAATTTAAAACACAGCGGTATGCATCTGCCGATTTACTTGTCATAAGAACATACATGACAGGATAGATCTGTAAAAAACATTATATGTATATATATATATATATATATATATATATATATATATATATATATATATATATATATATATATATATATATATATCTATATATATGTTGGAATTAGGCAGTGGTAAATGACTAACAGCGAAACAACGACTTGTCTTAACTATGAGGCTTTATTAAATGTATAGAATGTTATTGATGCTAAACACATTACAGATACAGCGTGTAAGATTGTACATGCGGTACATGTTGGAATTAGGCAGTGGTAAATGATATATATACGATGGTTACGACGGCCAAGGAAAAAGGTAGTGTTGCCCTGGTGACAGGAGGTTTGTTGAGGGTAGTGTAGTTGTTTTTAAAAAGGAATAAAAAGGTTGCTGTCAATACTGCGTGCGAATAAAACCAATTATTCTGTAACTCTTGTTGGTGTATTTATTTGTGAGAACGCATAACCGCTCGTGCGTAACAATTGGTGTCAGAAGTGGGATTCACGCAACAACATCCCAACTACAAGAGCTGGACAAGAGTCGGTTACGTTAGAAGCGATCATGGAGAAGTTGCTTGAAAACAGTAAACAACAGGATGAACATGCAAGCCATCAAGCAGAGATTGCACGCAATCTTCAAGCAAGCGTTCAGGCTGTCAGAGAAGACACGGAGCGGCAGGTTAGTGAAGTTGAGAATCGCATAACTGCATTAGCAGGTAATGTAAGTGAACGTGTTGTATCGTTAACGGAGCGAATTGAGAGACTAGAAATCTCAAGGACATCAAGGCCGGATATATCCTCAACAGTAGCCGCGTCTGTTATAAAACCTAGCCCGTATGACGGCCAAATAGCATGGGAAGAATACGACACTCAATTCGAAATCGTAGCAAAGATAAATGGATGGAGGCCTGTGGAAAAGGCTGGATTTTTAGCTGCGATGCTAAGAGGTCAAGCTATATCTGTACTAACAGGTCTACGTGAGAATGAAAGATCTGACTTTGAGTGTTTACGTAGGGCACTCAGTCTCAGATTTGGTAAATCCGGCACTTCGCAGTTGCACTACGCTCAGTTCCGCAACCGCACACAACGGGCGCAAGAAGATCTCGCTAGCCTGGCTCACGACATACAAACGACTGGTACGACTTGCTTTTCAATAATGTCCACCAGAAGTGCAAGATAAACTTGCTTGTGAACAATTTATGCACGCAATTGCCGACTTGGATACGAAGGAAAAAGTCTTACTCGCACAACCTAGAACAGCCAAAGAAGCAGTTGTTAAGGCGCTCGAACTAGAAGCTATCCGGGACAGTGTGCGAACATCGAAGAGGGTACGTAGTGTGACAGTGGAAACATCAGAAATCATGTCACGACTAGAAGCATTGGAAGTATTACTAAAGAAAAATACTGCTGCAAAACGAAATTGGTCCGGTCGTGGTGATGATCAGCTCCGCTGTTGGATATGCGGAAAATCTGGTCACCGCAGAGCACAGTGCAATGAAAAGAAAGGCAATAGCGATTCATCGACGTCGGGAAAGGACATCTAGTCGGCCAAGTGAGGCATGGTCCGACTAATGAAAAAGTAGCCCTCGATTTTATCGATGTACGTGCATTGCATGGAGACGACAGGAGCCTGCTTGCAGCCGGGGCTGCCGAAGGCGTGAGATGTCGAATGGTAATCGACACTGGTGCAAACGCAACATTGATACATCCACGTATCATTAGGCAGGCAACACAACTTCGAGACACCGGCACACCGGTTAGAAACTTGGAGCTGAAGACCGTCACTGGCGAAAGGGCGCCAATAATAGAGCAACGGGAAGTCAATCTACGGGTGGGTAACATGCTCGTGGTGCACACAGTCTACGTTGCTGAGATAGAGGACGATGTTATCTTGGGGATTGACTTCTTGCGGAAATATGGTTGTGTGATCGATCCAGTGAACAATCTGCTGCGCTTTGGTGAGGAGGAAGTAATGTTGGAAGATCGTACTGAAGACTGTACTATCCGATGTCGGTTGATGTGTTTGGCGGACATTACAGTCCCACCGATGGCAGAAATACTCGTTCCCGCTGCCTGTACGGAGAACACTTTGCGGTCGAAGCTGATGGTGGTTGAGCCGTGCCTGTTGAATGATTGGGCTCCAGGTCTACTTGTAGCGCGAACGGTAGTGAACACAGGTGATCCAGTTACTTTACTGTGCATTATGAACGTGGCATCATCTCCAAGAACATTAAACGCGGGTACGTTACTCGCAGTTGGTGAACCTTTTGCATGCATCCGTGCAATGAAAGTCGCAGACTGCGATGAGCAATTACCAAAACAGATGGAACTGCCTACATATCTGCATGATCTTTATCATAGAGCGTCCGAACATCTGGACAAGGGAAATGCAGATAAGTTGAAACTGCTTTTGTGTAACTTTCAAGATGTTTTCAGTAGAGATTCGGGCGATGTTGGACGTTGCTCACTTACAAAACATCGCATAGACGTCGGAAATGCCAGGCCAATCAAACAGATACCCAGACGAATGCCGATTGTCCGAAGACAGGAATCGGTGGAACTCATCACGGGAATGATGAAACAAGGTGTTATTGAACCATCGACGAGTCCATGGGCATCACCCATTGTATTGGTCACCAAGAAAGATGGATCCACACGTTTTTGTGTAGATTATCGTCGAGTGAACGAAGTGACGAAGAAGAATTCGTACCCCTTACCTCGTATAGATGATACGCTAGACGCCGTCGCGGGATCTTAATGGTTTTCCACAATGGATCTACAGAGCGGATACTGGCAGATCGAAATGGATGCCGGTGATAAAGAAAAGACCGCTTTTACTACTGGTAACAGTCTTTGGCAGTTCCGAGTGATGCCGTTCGGTCTGTGCAACGCTCCGGCAACCTTCGAGCGACTTATGGAATTAGTATTGCAAGGATTATCCTGGGAAGTGTGTCTCGTATATCTAGACGATATCATCGTGCACGATCGGACCATCGAAGGAGAGCTTAAAAATCTTCGACTCGTACTGACTAGGTTGCAAGAGGCCGGACTGAAGATTTCTCCTAAGAAATGTCACTTATTCCGACGCAAAGTACGTTTCCTGGGTCATATCATGTCCGCCGAGGGTGTACACACGGATCCTGATAAGATTAGTGATTTTTGTGAATGGCCTCAACCACGAAATAAACACGATGTGCGTAGTTTCCTGGGACTGTGCACATATTATCGACGGTTTGTGCACGATTTTGCTAAAATCGCGAAACCACTGCATCAGCTCACTGAGGACAAGCAGCCATATGTTTGGTCAGAGAATTGCCAGTCTGCCTTTGAGGAACTAAAGCGAATGCTAACAACTGCACCGATTCTAGCGTATCCAACATCGTACGAACCATTCATTCTGGATACTGATGCCTCGAACTTCGGCCTAAGTGGCGTACTTTCACAAGTACAAGGCGGCAGCGAGCGAGTGATCGCTTATTTTAGCAAGACGTTAGGAAAAGCTAAACGGAACTACTGTGTCACCCGCAAGGAACTACTGGCAGTGGTTAAGTCTATGCAGCACTACCATCATTATCTATATGGACGGAAGTTTCTTCTACGCACGGACCATGCGGCTTTACGTTGGTTAATGACGTTTCGTGAACCGTAGGGTCAAATTGCACGATGGCTAGAACTCCTGCAGAGCTATGACTTTGAAGTCCAACACCGACCAGGAAAAGCGCACGGGAATGCTGACGGGTTGTCCAGAAGACCATGTGCCATCGACGTGTGTAAACATTGCGATCGACTTGATACTACAGACGATGCCGTAACCAAAGTGCAGCGAACCACTGTGGAAATTGAAGAGGAGGATGGCTCGACAAACTCAGGCTAGCACAAGAAGAGGATCCGAATCTCCAACCCTTATTCTCATGGTTAGAGCATGGAGTTCGACCCAATTGGCAGGCCGTATCATCGTATAGCGCGACAGTGAAGGCGTACTGGGCCTTATGTGATTCTCTACGACTTGCAGATGGAGTTCTTCATCGACGCTGAGAGGCCCCGAATGGTAGACGTACTCAACTGCAGTTGGTTCTATCACGGTCACTAATACCAGAGGTATTGAAGCAGTTGCACCACGGATCAACGGGTGGACATTATGGAGTCAATAAAACTCTGGCAAAAGTACGCGAAAGATTTTACTGGCTCCGGTGCCGAACCGATGTGGAGAATTGGTGTCGGTAATGCGATGAGTGTGCGGCTCGGAAAGGACCAAAAACTCGCAGCAGGGGCCGCCTCCAGCAGTATCACGTTGGAGCCCCGTTCGAACGGATAGCTGTAGATGTCTTGGGCCCTTTACCTAAAACTATGGCTGGCAACAAGTATTTATTGGTCATAATGGACTACTTCACAAAGTGGCCTGAAGTCATTCCATTACCGAACCAAGAAGCTATCACTGTGGCTGACGCTATACTGGAACACGTCGTGAGCCGACATGTCCTCCCGCTTGAGTTACACTCCGATCAAGGGCGAAACTTTGAGTCGGCTGTATTTACTGAACTCATGGTCCGACTCGGAATAAAGAAAACTCGTACTACACCGCTGCATCCCCAGTCGGATGGTATGGTGGAGAGAAGCAATAGAACTATTACTCAGTATCTCTCTATGTTCGTGGCAGATCATCAACGGGATTGGGATCGTCTTGTTCCACTATTCCTTCTATCTTATCGAACTGCTAAGCATGAAATCACAGAGCAGACACCATCCATGATGTTGATGGGCAGAGAGATTCGTCTACCTCTAGATTTATTACGAGGAAAACCACCAGATTATGAAGATACTGCAGAACTTGGTGACTGTTTAGAAAATATTTCCAGTTCGTGTGTGTTCCTTATTTAGAACTATTTAAAGGAATAGTTTGTGTGGTCTTTATATAACTAGATTTATTGACCCCTGTATTTAGACGTATAAGTTAGATTTATAGGCACATATGGTGGTCTATATTCATCATCATTTCCATGAGCATTCTTGTATTGTTTGTATGAAAGAATATGGTAATAGCACAGGCAATCAACATTCCTCTACTTGGGTGTTCACCCTGGTCAGTAGTGGGGCAGACCATACATATACTAGGGCATCAGGGCTCATAGTTAGTTCGCACCATCAGGGCTCATAGACAGTTCACAGTTCGTAATGTCAAGTTCTCACAGTCAGTTCTTGATGTTAGTTCTCACCTCATGTTCGTATCACAGTATTCACATGTGATCAGTATTGAAACAAGTGTAAAGATCAATGTATTTGTACAACACATGTATTAACACTACCTATATAAAGAAATACAGTCCACTCACGTCAAACATATGTACCTATCTCCAATACGGAAAAATAATAAACATTTGTGGTCCATTCGAGCCAGAGCCGCTGAAACCTGTGACAAACACAGTGACGCATTCAGTGGGAATTGCAGCAAACATACAGTGTTAAAGCCAGAGAAAGTGTTGACAAATACAGTGTCGGATTCAGTGGGAATCACGGCATATACACACAGTGTCACATCCAGTGAAAATGTTTGCGAATACAGTGTCGGATTTAGTGGGAATTACGGCATACACATACTGTGAAACCATCACAGTAACCAGTGGCGGAGGGTTCGTTACAGAAGACGGAACTTCGCAAAGCAACGAGCATTCACAACGAGGCGAGTTACAACAGTAGCTGCGTACAGTGAAGTGCATACTGTGAAACATCACAGTAACCAGTGGCGGAGGGTTCGTTACAGAAGACGGAACTTCGCAAAGCAACGAGCATTCACAACGAGGCGAGTTACAACAGTAGCTGCGTACAGCAGTGCCGTAACTAGGGCAGGAAGCGCCCGTGGCAAGTGCCTAACTTGCGCCGCCGTCCCACCCGGCACTTTTCCTAAAAATGACACAAAAAATTTAATATAACAAGTTTCATTTTTCTAAATGTTACTCACTATTAATCCCTTCAACATAACTTGTACATCCAATAATATATTCGTATAAATAAATTATCTATTAAACAAGAACAAATTTTTATCTATATTCAATGACTAATAAATTAAAGTAATACACGACATAGGTATAATATAAAATAATGTAGTAGAAAGTTCAACACATTTTATTATAAAGTATTTTTTCTAGCTTTTTCATTTTCAAACACATCTATTGTATCGATGTAATTTAATGTATTGCAATATGTTTCTCAATTGATATTATAGACATGTATGTCAATCGCTTATGTCCAATAGAAAAACGAAGGTACGATTTTATAATCTGCGCAATGAACGTTCGCAGGAAGCTGCTGCTGATTGCAAAATTTAAAAATTCAATAAAAAGTAGCAGATTTTTATATCTACTTATTTACTTTTATTTTTTATATTTCGCGCCCCAAAATAGTTGGGCCCGTGGCGGGGGCCTCTTTCGCCACGCCCTTGTTACGGCACTGGCGTACAGTGAAGTGCATACTGTGAAAGCATCACAGTAACCAGTAGCGGAGGGTTCGTTACAGAAGACGGAACTTCGCAAAGCAACGTGCATTCACAACAAGGCGAGTTACAACAGTAACTGCGTACAGTGAAGTGCATACTGTGAAACATCACAGTAACCAGTGGCGGAGAGTTCGTTACAGAAGACGGAACTTCGCAAAGCAACGACCATTCACAACGAGGCGAGTTACAACAGTAGCTGCGTACAGTGAAGTGCATACTGTGAAAGCATCACAGTAACCAGTGGCGGAGAGTTCGTTATAGAAGACGGAACTTCGCAAAGCAACGTGCATTCACAACAAGGCGAGTTACAACAGTAGCTGCGTACAGTGAAGTGCATACTGTGAAAGCATCACAGTAACCAGTGGCGGAGAGTTCGTTACGGTAAACGGAACTTCGCAACAAAGCAGTGTCAAATTCAGTGAAATTTTGACATACACACAGTGTCGGACTAAGTGAGAGTTGCGGCAAACAAATGCAGTGTCGAGTTCAGTGGGAATAGGCAACTTTCATGGAATTTTTATTTCATTTTTTTTTCTAAAATTATAAACCTGCGTACGTAAAATGTGATATAATGCAAAGAAACTATTTTTTTTGTTAACTATTTTTGAATAAATTCACTTTGAAATTTGTTTCAAAATTCAAATGTCCCCACCACATGCAAACACGTCTCATTGGTTGTGACGTCACGTATTAGTACGTATTTTAGATTGTATTCTGACAGTTCTACGTTCACTTACTTCTTTGACAAATTGTACAAGTTTGAATAATATCTGAAATGGATAAAACAAAAATACGTAAAGATAAATGTAGAAAATATCGTATTGTGCCATTGTGCAAAAACAATAGTGAAAAGAATCCGGATAAAATACCTTTTCAAGTACCATTGATACTGTCGAAAAGGAGATCGTGAGTGACAGCTATAGGACGAAGCTTGTCGGATTTTTCAGAGAAATCAATTCTATTTGTGTACGAGGATCATTTCAATGTACGTATATAGATATTTTATATTGAATACACTAAATTATATAACTGTAACCACTATAATTGCAGCTAGAAGAAGATATGGAAAATTATATTAAATTTAAATTAACGGGAAGCCAGATAATTATGAAAGATGATGTCGTTCCTCATATATTTAATTGTCAACCTAATAGAAAAAGGCCACATTCAAAACTAGTTACGTTAGTTCGAAGGCGAAGCAGTTTAAAGGCAAGAGTAACATCAACATCAAAGTACATCACGGAATGCAAAGTAAAGGTCGAAGATCTAGATGCACGTTTAAAAGCAACACTGCTGATTCAGCTGCACCTTAGATTAGACAAATTAGATACAGTTTGGCAGCAGTTTGAAACTATTCAAGATCAAACAGACCAAATTGCCGAGGACTTTGATGAACAATTAGCCGAACGGGAACAATTTGAGTCATCGTTCTATGACGCAGTTTCAGAGATCAAACAATTTTTGTATGAATATGAAGAATATTCTGAAGGCAAACCACGTGAACTTGATGACGACAGGAATTCGTCAAGTACACACATTTCAAACAATTCGGTTGTAACTAAAAGAGTAAAGAACACAAAATTACCTCAAATCAAACTACCTGTTTTCTCAGGGTCATATGAAAACTGGCTAGAATTTTGCGATACATTTCAATCGCTCATACAGGCAAATGAGCACATAGGGGAAATTCAAAAATTTCACTATCTGAGAGCTACGTTACATGGCACGGCAGCACAGGTTATTCACTCCATAGAATCTTCTGCATCCAACTACAAGATGGCATGAGAATTGCTGTGTGAGTGGTATAACAACAAGTCGTTGCTCATTCACACACAGGTGAAAGCACTTTTTAATCTTCCGAATTTAACAAAGGAATCATCCGTTGAATTGCGGGATTTGATCGATCAAATATCGATATCTTGGCGACCGACAGATCAATGGGACACATTGATTATATACATAACCACTGGCAAATTGGACAAGACAACAGCCAGAAAATGGGAAGAATTGAAAAAAGACAGCATACCAACAATTATTTATTTTTATAAAACTATTCGTTAACCGCGAATTTTCAATAACAAAAATACACTAAAAAGTTATTGCCTAGTCATAGTCATATAATAACTGGGCGACTGTAGACTCGCTTGACATTGAGAAAAGTGGGCGGTGCCTTGCAACAAATGAGACTTGTAAGAAATGAGAATTGCAACAAATGAGAATTGTAACAAATGAGACTTGCAACAACTGATACAAGCGTATTTGGAGTGGGGATGCATTGTAAGAAATGAGAATTGCAACAAATGAGAAATTGTAACAAATGAGACTTGTAACAAATGAGAATTGCAACGTAAGAGACGCACTCATCTATACCAGCATCATTTGCCCCATAATTACATACGCAGCAGCAGTGTGGTGCTCTGCGTCAAAGACAGCACTATTGCCACTACAACGATTGCAAAACAAATGTCTGCGTTTAATAATTAACGCAGATAGGTATGAAAGAATCATAGATCTACACGAACGCACACACATACCATACATGCCGGGCCGGATTAAGACACTTAGAGGGCCTAAGCACTAAAAAATTTTGGTGCCCCTATACATTTATAATTCAAATATAAACAATAATAAACCATAACATAAAATTGTGTTTATAGAAAATTCCTGATAGTAACACATATGGTAAACAAAAATTTATTTATAAATCATTATTACAGAACAATTGAACAAGTACATAGGCTTGTGAACAAAATTAATAGGGATCTTAATGCTAAAAGATACTGCTTAGCCGCCTTCCTTGACATAAGTCAGGCTTTGGACAAAGTTAGCGACATCGGCTTACACGTAAAACTAAAGAAACTTCTCTCCTATCCTCTGTATCAGCTGCTCAAATCATATTTGACAAATAGACACTTCCTGGTCAAACATGGCAGTGCATACACTGATCTACACCTTATAAATTTTGGAGTTCCTCGAGGTAGCGTCCTAGGTCCTACCTTGTACTTCCTATATACAGCAGACATGTGAACAACCAGACTCACCACCGTAGCGACATTTGCTGATGATACAGCAATTATGGCATCC
This sequence comes from Carabus problematicus, assembly GCA_963422195.1. NCBI lineage: Eukaryota > Metazoa > Arthropoda > Insecta > Coleoptera > Carabidae > Carabus > Carabus problematicus. The sequence continues at coordinate 4,407,790 of OY728586.1, read as the reverse complement.
CATACTGACCCCACAGCGGCCTCAAGAAATCTACAGACTCACCTAAACAAGATACAAAATTGGCTGAAAATATGGCGCATCAGGGCCAATGAATAAAAGTAAATACATTTAACATTTACCTTACGCAGTGAAACGTATCCATCGGTGACAATCAATAACTGCCAACTCCCCCAGGCTGAAGATGTCAAATATCTCGGCATGCATTTAGACCAGGGGTGTGCAAACTACGGCCCGCGGGCTAGACTCAGCCCGGCAGAAGATTTTATCTGGCCCGTGAAGATTTTTGAAAAAAAAATACTGATTTTTTCACGCGAACCCGTTTGATTTTTAAAAATGTACATAAAATATTAAAAAATATGCAAAAACCATATAACTCAATAAAATAAGGGTTTTTACAAATTTTTGGATACAAAAGAATTTCCAAATTTAAGGCAATTTGCTTGTAAATTTATTTATATGTTTGAGACTACCTATATGTGCAAACAAACTTTTGGAGGATGAAGTATCTGAAATCAAAGTACAGAGCAAATTTATCGGATGATCATTTGCAATCATGATCATGAACAGATTATAACGTGTTCAGATCCCAACTTTAAAGAAATTCTTCAGCAGAAAGCACAGTTCCATTCCAAAAGTTGCATGACATAATTTTCTAAATTGTGTATAATTCACCCATGTTTGTTTAGTATTAGTGTATCTGTAATTAACTGTAAACGATAAAAATCACTGCTGCCTTGTCATAATGAGATTTTTTTAATTCACGTGGCCCGTCGCAAATTGATTTAAATATCAAAAAGTTTGGACACCCCTGAATTTAGACCGTCGATTAGCATGGATAAAACACATATTCAATAAGCGAAAGCAACTCGGTCTCAAACTAAGTCAAGTGTACTGGCTCATCGGCCGAAAATCCAAGTTATTCTTGGACAACAAAATATTACTTTATAAATCTATATTAAAACCCGTTTGAACCTACGGAACTATGGGATACCGTCAGCCCCTTCAACATCGCCATCCTGCAGAGTTTTCAAAATAAGGTACTGCGTGCTATTGTCGACGCACCGTACTACGTTACCAACGAAGTTATCCAGCGGGACATCCCTCTGGATTCTGCCAAAGAAACCATTCAAAGAGTTAGTGCAAGTTACAGTAAAAGAGTGTCAGTGCATCCTAATCTGTTGGCCAAACAACTAAATGTGCCCGATTCCAATGAAGTGCGTAGGCTGAAACGCCTGCTGTTGGCTGATTTAACAACAGGCTCAATATAAACCATAAACTTAAAACAATACAAACTTTATTTTTAAGTGAAATCTTTAAAAGAGTTCACTCACTGGAGTAGTACTCTACATGTTTCAAGTCAATATATTACAAAATGCTTATTGCCCAATGGGCAGATTGCTATGCTCACTGAGTTATAATAAAAAAATCATTATTAATAAATGGTTTTTATACGTGTCAATATATTTTAAGTTGATAACAACTTTTCCGATAAAAAATTACCAGAACGCTTTAAATTTAAAAAATGTCGATAAATATAATTAATTTCATTCATTTTAATGGTAAATTCGGCTATGAAAAATTGCTGAGGTCCCCCTCTTTCTCTTGATGCCCTAAACACGTGCTTATTTTGCTTATAGGATTAATCCACCACTGTATACATGCATGATTATATAACACAAATATCACAAAAAGTTTACACTACACAAATACAACACAACCCACTTACACGAAACATGACACAAATACGCGCATACAACACACCTTTCACACTGAAACACAAGCTCCCTGATCAAACATTTTCCTATACTTTAAGTACACAGAATACACTGCAAACAAAAGCATTTAAACAATTTAACTATTTAGAATAGCAATATATTACATGAGAATTAGAAGGTTAGTTTAGGAATTTCTACTAACATTAATTATTAAAAACTTTACTAACACTAGCGTAAGTTAATCATAAGGTGATGTATGTACAAAAATGAGAATAAATAAAGAATTATAAAAGAAGAAAGAAAGGCAAATACGGTACGGGGATATAAAATGGTCTGTAATATCTTTCACCATCACGCACAAAATCACATTGGGCGCGGCGCGACTGATTATAGAACACCAAAAGTAATTCACAAATAGAACATCAGTTCACTAGGAACACGGTGTGTAACGGCCGGAACAGCCATAAATAAAATCTAGACCAATAATACAAAAAAGAATCTACAATGGATACCAGTGGCGGCGGTCTCGTACGGACAGGCGTTGGGCGGTAGAGTCGGTGCGTGGAGCACGTTCTCTGTTGGGGTGCAGTGACTATAAGCTCCCCGACATTTGATCCCTCGACAATTGGTCTCCATCAATTGATCCCCGGGATAGTTGACCTCAGTTGACCCCTCTGCCAGTTGATTCCTTACACATTGATCTCTCGGATAATTAATCCCCCACAATATCTAAAAGTATTTATATTCATATTTACATATATTGTAAAGAAGAAAATAAATTATATTTAAATAAGGTGGGTGCAAATTTGCTGGGTCTAGGCACAAAATATCCCCGGGTTGACAGGTGGCAGTCGACCACGTATATTTCGGTGTTTCCACAACGAAATTCAAATAATAAGAGCAGCCACGATTAATTACAGGGCTATAATCGGTAATCCCCGAAAGAAGCACAAACTCACGACAGACTACTTCTCAAACGTCGAATAGATATATCTATCGCGCACAACTACACTGAACAATGGCCAACGAAAAACTTCGTCTCCGCTCGCTTCAAAACGCTTGTTCGCGCTAATCCGACGGACGACGACAAGTAAAACTTCAAAAATTCAAATGAATAGGAAACAAAAAGATAACTCGTTACAAACCCATATTTTACCAATAGAAAAGGGTCCTTACTCCAAATATTCTTTTAAATCTTTTACATGCCAAATCCCAATCTGTTTACCCGTATTTGAGGCGAGTTCGTAAGTAACTGAGGATGTTTTCATTTTATGATAACGGTCCTATGAAATTTGGTGCCTATTTGAGCGCAAATTGTTTGGACACGTTCGATAAACTATAGGTCTTGCGCCAGACTTGCTGGCCAGGTTCGAAACTGATATGGCGTCGACGCAAATTATTATACATACATACATATCTACATACATCACGCCTTTCCCATTACTGGGGTAGCAGGCCCTTTATTCCCTACAATCACTCAAAAAAATTAATATTATATATTATATAGAACACTGCCTTTCATTCCTTATTTTCTAACAATTGCTCACCAAATACTCCTATCCATACATAAATGTCGTGCCTCGTTAATATACACCTTGTCATACATGCTCTCCAATTATTTCTGCTTATAATTTTACGTTCACTCAAAACATTTTCTATCATATTCATCCATTTATTCCTCGGTCTTCCTCGCATTCGTGTTCCTTCAATTTCACCCAAATAAATCTTCTTAGTCAATCTATCATTTGACATTCTTTCCACATGTCCAAACTAACGCAGCTGACTTGAAGCCACTCTTTTCACAACATTTTCACTAATTTCACATTCATCATACACTACTTTATTTCTAATACGGTTTTTTTCTAGTCACTCCGCACATACTTCTCAAGAATCTCATTTCAACCGCAGTTACACTTTTTTTATTCCGGTTATCCCATACCCAACATTCACATCCATACATCAACGATGGCACAAGTACACCATTATAAACACATAACCTAGCTTTTCTTGATACTATTACGATGGTTACGACGGCCAAAGAAAAAAGGTAGTGTTGGCCTGGTGACAGGAGGATTGTTGAGAGTAGTGTAGTTGTTTTTCAAGAAATAAAAAAGGTTGCTGTCAATAATGTTTGCTAATAAAAACCGATTATTCTGTAATTCTTTTTGGTGTATTTATTCGTGAGAACGCATAACCGCTCGTGCGTAACAATACATTCACATTTCTAGCAAACATTCCCAAAGCGCCCAAAACTTTTCTACCTGCAACCAATCTTCTTTCAATTTCAGCATTCATCCGTCCATCTTTTGAAAACATGCATCCCAGATATATAAATTCATTAACTTGTTCCATTTGCTCACCATCTATGCTAATCTTGCATTCCGTAACTTCATCCTTCTCAAAAACTAAAATCTTGCATTTTGAAGCATTCATGATCAAATTCAAACATTTTCCCTGATTCCCGACACTCTCAATCATTCTCGTCAATTGTTCCTCAAATTCACCCATAATAACCACATCATCAGCATATGCTAATTCAGGCACAACGGAATCACGTATTTTCACACCATCATTTGTACACTCTAACGCTCGTCGCAATAACACATCCATATACAAATTAAAGAGCCAAGGAGACATCACACATCCCTGTTTAACCCCCACGTCAATACTGAATCATCTACTCAAACTACCATCTACACAAACTGCTGCTTGATTATTTTCATATAAAGCCATTAGTGCTCTCAATAACGTACCACTAACGCCATACTCCTTCAAAATAGGCCATAATTTTTCACGTACAACACTGTCATATGCCTTCTTTAAATCAATGAAAGAACAATTGATCCACACATCCTCTTTCAGGCAAAAACCCACCTTGCATACCATTCAGTTTACTACATGTAATCTCCCTTACGTCATTAATTAGAAAACTACTGTACTACTTACACACAACACTCAAGAGACTAATCGCACGATAATTAGTACATTCACTCATATTTCCTTTTCCTTTATACAATGGAACAATTACAGCACGCTTCCAATCTTCTGGAACAACATTTTGCCGTAAGCAGTATTTACATGAATAAACTAGCCAAGCAAACATTTTTTCGCCACCATACTTTAACATCTCTACTGTAATATCATCTATTCCTGCAGCTTTTCCAGGTTTCATTCTAATCAAAGCACTGCTTATATCGTCTTCCTTTATATCCCAACAGTCATTTTCACCCCAATCAAAATCATTCACATTATCATTTATAACACAATTATTTTCATATAACTTGCTAAAATAACTGCTCAATCGTTCCCTAATCTCAGATTCTTTCCACAATAAATTACCTTCATGATCTTTAACTGCTTTTACACAAGACATGTTACCACCCTTCAGCTTTTTCACGCATGTCCAAAACATCTTTTTATTGAGAACAAAGTCATTCGTCAATTTTTCGCACTTCTCTTTCTCACATTACATTTTACTTTCTCGCACAACGCGCTTTGCATTCGCTCGCATACTTTTATATTTAAGCAAACATGCATCTAGGAAATCGCAATATGTATCCTTAACACTCAAAAAGCACAGATATGCTTCTTTCTTTAAGCGTATAACCTCCTTCACATTATCATTCCACCAATCATCTTTCATTCGTACGCCTACTTTCGATACACCGCATGTTTCAGTTGCACACGTTACTACACTGTCCCTGAAAGTATTCCACTTACTAGCTAGATCTTCAAAATTATCTGAGCAAATGGGTAAAACGTTATTCAATTTATTAATATATTGCAGACGGACCTCTTCATTCTGCAATCTGTATGATCGAACACGTGTCATTCTTTCAGATTTCTTTACCCTAATTTTCCAGCCCTGAGCCAATTTAACACGGGATACAATCAAATAATGATGATCGTTTTACTCGTGTATCTACAACAAGGCTTCTTAATCTCTCATCATACATTATCAAATCGATCACACTACGTCTATTCTCATGAATATTCTCCCATGTATAGATATGCGAAGACTTATGTTTGAAGAAAGTATTCGATATAAAGAGACCATATTCTATACAACAGGCAACAATCATTTTTCCATTGTCATTTACCCTTGCATCACCAAATCTTCCCACAACATTTTCACTTTCATTTCTCTTTACACCAACCCATCCATTTAAATCACCTGAAACAATTATTCTCTCACCAGGCTCACAAGTATCAAGCACATTATTTAATTCATTCCAAAAACATTCCTTCTCGTAATCATTTTCACATTCAGTCGGCCCATAAACACATACGAGAAATATTCTATGGAACCCAATTTTCATACTTACATATAAAACACGGGAAGAAACACATTTATACTCACGAATACACGGTTTCACTCTTTCGCTAATAACTACACTAACACCATGCTTTGCATGAATGTTTTCACTGACACCTGACCATAAACAAAATACACTATTTATTTCATTTTCACTGCATCTTTTCTTTTTTGTTTCACATAATGTGAAAACATCTATTCCATAATCTTTCATAACATTCAATACCTCATTTTCCTTTCCAAGTATTCCTCTCGCATTCCACGTAGCAAATCTTCTCTCACAAAGTCTGTTACGTACTCTATTTATTTGTCTAACATTCATTACAAATAGATAAAGGGCGAATGGTAGGAAGAAATGATGTTACAAAAGCTTACCAGGCTATATTGTAACAGAAAAACTGTAATAAATATTATTTAACTGACATACATATTAATTAATAATGTTGCTAATAGCAACTATCAAACAAACAAAAGCATATGTAAATAAATTAAAAATACTTATAAATAAATATATAATATCGACGTTTTAAAAGCAGATAATACTTATCATGGTAGCTAGCAAGCAATACTCCCCGAAAAATCAAGTTTCCACCAAAAAGGAACAGAAAAACCCTTGAAAAAACTTGATCAAAAACGCAGTAAATGACAGCCCGTCCGTCGCTGAGGAGTTTTTTATTGTTAATTATTATTAGTGCTAGATTTTTCTTAAGATTGCTGGAGACGCCGTCTGATATCTTGGAGCAGGTCCTGCTGTGGTATTTTATTGGTTAAAGAAGTAGGTAAGTTAACATTGGACCCCGGATCATTGTTGCTGGTCTTTCCAAAGTATTTCCCAGATAAATTGTGTTCGCGTCCGAAATTTACAAGAAATGGCGTTTCTTGTGTCACTTCGTGAGAGCTAGTATTTATTGTGCATTCTATATGTTTCAAGAACCGATCCTATTGCTTGTGATCGTCCTTTAAATAAGATCTAATCATTCGTTTAATCACCTGGTTTACTGTCTCGGTAGGATTATTTTGAAGATGGTAATGAACGTTACATAATATTTTAACTTGATTCATTTCTGATAACTTTTTAAATTTTTTTCCGACAAATTGTGGTCTATTATCGCAAATTAGGAACTATGGGATACCGTATAGGAGGAATTCTTCTACTGCCTGGGCGACAGTCGAAGACGTAGCTTTTAGCAGGGGAGATAGCCACGAAAACTTTGAAAAATAATCTATTACTACCAAAAGGTATTTATAACCATTCACGGAACGTGGAAAGTATAGTGAGATATTGTTTTCTTCCGCCCCCTTTATGTACAGATAGAAATTTTTTAACCGCCTCATCACTATTGACAGTCTTGTCTGTATTTAACTCTGGATTTTCATTGTCAGTACTATTATGGTGTTCATGTGCAACATCTATGTCTTCGAATGGTAACAAATCTTCATGATTTTCAAGCCAGTGACGCACGACCGCTGGTTTTTTTATTGATTTGAATGAAATACACGCCTTGAATTTAACAAAAAAAAAAAACGGAGGCCCGGATTAAGGTGTACTATTAAATCCCGATTATTATAAAGTACACCATACACTCGAAATGCTTGCCAGGATTTCGGAATAATTTGGTCTACTGATGCTCTGGATTATCGATGTTGCACTGTATTGATATTAATACAGCGACAAATAAACACAGGTCTTTAAAATACACACTTAAACACACAATTGATGTATACCAATCCAGAACGAATTTTTGGTGGACTTCGAGACGGCTGTTATGTCAGCATTTCAAGCATCATATTTTTAGAATATTTAAGAATAATTAATGCAAGAAAAATGTTCGGTAGGAAAAGGCAGGGGGAGTGTATTTTTAGGAAAAGAAGGGTAGGGTAGATTAAGAATGAATGTATCTACATAATAGTTTCACCAATGTAATTTACGATAGGGCAAGGGGAATAAATTTTTAAGGTGTTAATCCGTCTAAGTTGATCTGCCGCGTGTTGAAATGTCAAGTAACTCCCGTGTGCTCTGCTTTATAAGAAAATGGCCCATACATATATTCGGCAGAAGGCTTCTTTTCTTCGAATATTCGTTCAGCAATTTAAAGCAAAATTGCTGTCTCAAAATGACTGACGCACCGGGGCTATAGCCCATTTAGCCCTGTATTTAAAGCGGGTTAGTTATTTGGGTTACTGGTTTATTTCACGTAAAAATAACAGTTTCGATTTAAATGATATCAATAGTAAAAATATGGATTTACCGGTTTCATGTTCTGAATGCCTAGGCAAAGTACTTGAAAAACGTCTCGTATAAGAAGCACGACCTTCTCAAACTTAAATTATCATTAGATGTCCTCCGTTACATATGGGACAACGTTCAGCATAATTTTGGCTGATCTGGTGTTAAAGTTACCGCCGGAGTTGGTGGAATGACTGGAGCAGTGGCGTATTTATTTACGGTCTGCGGCGTCCTGGGCGTAATATTTTTTGGAGGCCCCTTTCATTAATAAATTTTAAATCTCAGTTCTTGCCTAATGTATAATATGTGTAAAAATTCTAAACAGCCTAATAAATCAATGTCTTCCGAATACATTGCCAATAATTTCTTAATTTTTTTCGCCTCTTCTGAATTCTTCGTAAAAATAACTTGAGATAATTATCTTATAGATTTAGTTGACTTTCAGTATCACATATACATAATATTAATAGTTTCTTCGATCCATATCTATTTTCCTTTTAATTATGTTTCCACTTACTCAATTTCGTCAAAAAACTTCTTGCTTTTCTTTAAGCGGTTGTTATTCAAATTTTTGTTTAAATGTGCCATTCCTGCCGTTAACAATTAAACTTTCAATGCAATCAGTGCTGGATTTATGATATTGCCGCCTATGGGCTATGGACTTTTTGTCGCCCCATAAACAATATCATCACTAGAGTAGGTAACACCCGGAACGGTAGCTCATGGTGTCACCTCTACTTCTGGCCTCCGACCTCCTCCAATACCTGTGTTTCATGTAAAAAATACACATAACGAGACTTTTAATATACAGAATGACTCAAGTTTGCTAGCTCACAATTAGGATCTCTGAAACTATAAGAGATACAACGTTGGTTAAATTAGACAAAAGTTGCACAATTATGGGCCGATGTTCATGGCGATTTCATACATTGAACATATTGCATGGCTCATTAGATATTACAAAAATGTGATTTTTCCGAAGTTTTTTTTAAACTTCAAATAAATATTTTACCGAAGGCTTTTCGATGAATTTGATGAAATTTTTCTTTATTACATACTTCTGACGATACGGCATGTAAGTTCAAGTTTTTAAAAATGGAACCATGCTTATTTTTTTTCCTCCTACCCTGCCGTTTGATTCGAGGTTGAATAGCCAAATTAATATGTATTATTATTTGTTCGTTTGCTATTTTGTTTTTGACAATGGATACAATGTTAAAAATTTATTTCGTGCTGTGAGAGCTGTCACACAGGTTTAAAGACATATACGGGAGGGGGCTCTTGGAAGGAATTACAGTAGAGAAATGAGTGCTAGTTTGCTTTGTTATAGTTTTCGTGTGCTATATTGGTATTTCTGTTTCTCCTATAAATTCGATTATTGCTTGTATTATCTGCAGGTTGTTATAAGCGTAATAATTGTTGCATGGATGTTGGTAATTGGTATTTGCATTTTGTATAGTTTATCTTGCTGTCTTTTGTATTTCGTGCATGATTAGAATATATGGTCTGTATTCGCTATTGCTGCGCTATCGCAGTCGCAGAACGGGTTATCTGTGAGCTTTATTTTGTGTAGGTGATTTAATCTTAGTTTGCATATTTTCGCTATACTGGATCTGTTTAGTTCTGTGTTGTTGAACCAAAGATATGGCGGAATGCTATTTCGTATGTGGAAATAGTATTTTTCTTTTTTCTCTGACTCTTGATGGTAACACTGCTACCACTCCGTGTTCCTCATTATTTTGATGTGTTTTGCCCAAGTGAGCTTAGCATCTATATGTACATACATACATACATAACATCACGCCTTTCTCATTTCTGGGGTAGTAGGCCCTTTATTCCCTACAATCACTCAAAAAATGTAATATTATATGTCACATTTCTAAACAACTCCTTAGCGACGGACGCGCTGTCATTTACTGCGTGTTTGATCAACATTATTAATTAATATGTACGTCAGTTAAATAATATTTATTACAGTTTTTCCGTTACAATATAGCCTGGTAAGCTTTTGTGACATAATTTCTTCCTACCATTCGCCCTTTATCTATTTGTAATGAATGTTAGACAGATAAATAGAGTACGTGACAGACATTGTGAGAGAAGATTTGCTACGTGGAATGCGAGAGGAATACTTGGAAAGGAAAATGAGGTATTGAATGTTATGAAAGATTATGGAATAGATGTTTTAACATTATGTGAAACAAAAAAGAAAAGATGCAGTGAAAATGAAATAAATGGTGTATTTTGTTTATGGTCAGGTGTCAGTGAAAACATTCATGCAAAGCATGGTGTTGGTGTAGATATTAGCGAAAGAGTGAAACCGTGTATTCGTGAGTATAAATGTGTTTCTTCCCGTGTTTTATATGTAAGAATGAAAATTGGGTTCCATAGAATATTTCTCGTATGTGTTTATGGGCCGACTGAATGTGAAAATGATTACGAGAAGGAATGTTTTTGGAATGAATTAAATAATGTGCTTGATACTTGTGAGCCTGGTGAGAGAATAATTGTTTCAGGTGATTTAAATGGATGGGTTGCTGTAAAGAGAAATGAAAGTGAAAATGTTGTGGGAAGATTTGGTGATGCAAGGGTAAATGACAATGGAAAAATGATTGTTGCCTGTTGTATAGAATATGGTCTCTTTATATCGAATACTTTCTTCAAACATAAGTCTTCGCATATCTATACATGGGAGAATATTAATGAGAATAGACGTAGTGTGATTGATTTGATAATGTATGATGAGAGATTAAGAAGCCTTGTTGTAAATACACGAGTAAAACGTGGTGCTGAATTGGGAACGAATGATCATTATTTGGTTGTATCCCGTGTTAAATTGGCTCAGGCCTTTCATTCCTTATTTTCAATTGCTCGCCAAATGCTCGCCAAATACTCCTATCCATACATAACTGTCTCGCCTCGTAAATATCCATACACCTTGTCATACATGCTCTCCTATTATTTCTGCTTATAATTTTACATTCACTCAAAACATTTTCTATCATATTCATCCATTTATTCCTCGGTCTTCCTCGCATTCGTGTTCCTTCAAATTCACCCAAATAAATCTTCTTAGTTCATCTATATGTACTCCTAGAAATTTAGTGCATGGCATGATTTGGTAGTAATTACTTCCTACCTTTACCCGACCAGGTAGACAGGTTAATCTGTCTTTTATGTTTACTGTAACAGTTGTTTTTGTTGGTGATAATTCAAATCCATGATCGTTTAACCAGTTTTTCAACTGGTTCTTGCAAATATTTAGTGCGTGTCTAGCTTCTCAGAAATGTACAGGGTTGGTATATGTAACTATATCGTCGGCGTAAGTTAGTATGTTTATCCCTTGGTTATATGTTTTATTTATGTCCTGAGTATATAGCTTAAATAAGAGTGAACTTAGTATGGCATCTTGTGGTAGTCCTATTGATGTGCACATTGAGCCTATAAGTTGCCTGTTTTTCCTCACGTTCTCTTTTGATGTGTGCTAGTGATGTAATTATGTTAGTTATTTTACTTGGGAAATTAAGCGCAGTTAGTTTTGATGTTGACGATGTGCGCTTTCTATGTCTATGAATATGGACTGCACATATTTATTGGCTGCCATAATGTTGTGTATGTCTGTTTCTAAGATTGCGATATTGTCCGCTGTTCCCCGTGCTTTTCTATGGCCATTCTTCCAATTTTCTAATATACTTTTAGACTCTCTCCACCATACTAGCCTAAATTTTATTAGTCTTTCGAATGTTTTCTTTGATGCACGATGTGAGGGCAATTGGTCGATATGATGAGGGTTCTGCTGGGTTCTTTTGTCTTTAGTATCGGGCTAATAATTTGTAAGTCCCAATCTTTCGGGTTTGTGCCAGTTTCGAATACATGATTGAAAAAATTTAATAATATGTTTTTGTGTCATTTCATAGTTGTGAAATTATATTTTAAAGGATTTATCCCAACCGGGAGCTGAATTTGCGTTCATTTTTATTGCCATTTCCAATTCTTTTTGTTGGAAGTTGCGTGTTAGCATCGAATTGGGATTATGTTGTGCGAGAATTGAAGGTGTTGGCAGTTCGTCCAGTCCCATTGGAGTATTGTTCGTTAGTAGTTTTCCATTAATTGTTGCGTTTCTGCTTCGTTTAACTTTCTTTGGTATGATACCGTTTTGTTGTTTATTCTTTTTAATTGTTTCCAAATAGTGTTGCTTGACGTTTTCTGTTTATTTTGTTGAAAAAGCTTTCTCGTTTCTTCTTCTTGTGCAATTGTTTCCGCTGTTGTTCTTCTTACCACTATGTAATTTTCTGTTAGATAGGTTTTTGTATTTTTAAATGCGTTAACTTTTTCCTTCTCGTCCCACCAAGGACAAGTTTTCTGTTTGAAAGATTTGGGTTTTCGTAATGGTACTACTTTTTTTACGGCGGAGTTTATGAGCTCCAGAATGTTTGTGTAATCTTTTTCAACTTCGTTCACAAGGCTTAGGTTTTGTCTTAATCTTTCTGATGCATTTTTATATGCGTTTGAATCTGCTCGATTAACATTCCATCTGTAGTTTGGGTGGAATTTTGAATGGCCCGTAGTTTGATGCTTGTAGATGGAAATGAGTATGGGAAAATGATCAGATCCTATGGTGTTGTTGGGTATCGGCCACGTATATTGTGCTAGCCTTGAAAAATAAATGCAAAGATCGATTGCTGTTTCCCGAAAGTTTGGCCCTCTGTTGAATGTAGGGGATCCATCGTTCATTAATGTTAAATTGTTATCGTTTAAGAAGTCTAACATCTCGAGACCTGGTTTATCGATAGTGTCATTCCCCCAAAATATATGATGTGCATTGAAATCACCCAGGATGAAAACCGGTTATGTTGGCCCTTGCACCGGTTTTGACCATTCATCATTTTCCGTCGTGTCTATCAGACCTAATTGCATTGTAATTTGGAATTGTAAAATGTTTGGAAGACTTTAGCCATGTTTATGATCGACAGCATGTTGATATTTCGTGCAATAGTAAGAAATGCTCCAAACTACCTGTGTTAGAATTAATGGATTTACAGTTCCAGTGCATTATTGTGTGACCTTTCATATTGTTGTGGTTTGTTGGTATGCTGAAATTTGATTTTTTATTCGTTCTAATTCGTACGTTATTTGTTTCTCGCTCTGTGTCTTCTCTAATATAGTGTATCGATTAGTTATATTATTTGTATGATGAATCCGGTGAATGTATTGGGCTTGGTTTTGGTTTGGAGTTAAATTTATGTTTCCTGTCGGAAATTTGTTTCGTGTTGTCTAGTATTATTCTCCGAATTTTTTGTCTGCATCTGACAAGGGGAGGTCGCCACCGCCGGGACACGGATTTGGCTGAAATTTTTTTTCGAAGTAGCTGTACACCTATGGTGTTTAGTGGCAAAGTAATAGCGCGCACTATTTTGTCCTTTTCGAGAAAAAGGGCTTTAAAGTTAACGCATTAAAGATAAAGCATTTATATACCCCTTAAAAATGTGTACTGACAGTTGTTACAGCGTTGTCGTGTGGTTATACGTCCTGCTTTACACGCGGTAGGTCAGGGTTCGATTCCCACTCAAGTTATGTTTTATTTTTACATTTGAATTATTCTTAATAAATTAAAAACTCTTAAAATTAATAATAAATTTATTTAATTTACAATCATCACTCTCTTCTTTCCGCGGATTTTTTTTTCGTAACTTTTGGAATAGTAATCGTCATAAAAATAATTGAAGCAGAATCGTAGTGAAAACTTGGCCTCCTTTATAAACGATACTTATGCACGGGCAATTCAAATGCACGGATTATAAAAAACAAATGAATATATCTTAAGCAAAAACACATTATTTAAATTAATACATATTTAACATACATATTTTATGCATACATACATATTTTTAGGATTGTAAATTAAATAAATTTATTATTAATTTAAAGAGTTTTTAATTTATTGAGAATAATTCAAATGTAAAAATAAAACATAACTTGAGTGGGAATCGAACCCTGACCTACCGCGTGTAAAGCAGGACGTATAACCACGCGACAACGCTGTAACAACTGTCAGTACACATTTTTAAGGGGTATATAAATGCTTTATCTTTAATGCGTTAACTTTAAAGCCCTTTTTCTCGAAAAGGACAAAATAGTGCGCGCTATTACTTTGCCACTAAACACCATATGTGTACAGCTACTTCGAAAAAAAATTTCAGCCAAATCCGTGTCCCGGCGGTGGCGACCTCCCCTTGTGAGACGTATTTTTATTGTGGGTGTTGGCCTGTGTGAATGTTTGTGTTGGCGTATGTAGGTTTTCGTCTTCTTGCACTAGTGTTGAGTATTCTTTGTTATTGTTAAAATTGTTTGTTGTAACTTCCGCGTATACTCTACCTTAACTTCAGTCGGTGCGTCGTAATAAGAATTTTTTTTAAATGATATTAGATGTTTTATGTCGACCTGTGTAAGATATACGTTGCATTTTTTGTCGTTTGATTTGTGGTCTTTGTGGCAGTTGGCGTACTGTAGTGGTGTTGGGGGTGGGCAATGGTTTTCACTGTGGTTGCTTCCACAATTGCAACATCGAGCGGCGCTCCTGAATTGCTCCCCTATGTGTCCGAATCTCGAGCAGTTATAGCATTGAACCACTTTGTATGTAAGGCTCTACTGAGCAGCGTACATAGTGAATAGTTACGTAATTTGGTAAAGCTTGTCCTATTATTGTTTGTGTAGGTACGTATTGTGCCGTGTTATCTATAATTTTTCGATTGATTCGTTTGACCGCAAGTATCTTACTTTGGCTGTTAATGTTGTTTACGAGTTCTGTTTCCGTTAGTTTGGTATCCACATGTTTAATGATACCATAACGTACAATTGAGTTGAATGATATGTATCCCGTCAGCTGATTATTGTTGAGAAAATGTCGAGTAGTTCATTGATCTCTTCTCCTGTTTTAAAAGTTAATTTGATTCTATATCGTCCGTTTGCTTTGAATTCTGTGATTGCGTTGTTACTTGTCGACTTTGTACCATAGAAAAGTTTTCCAAGTGCCATGGGGTGTGATTCACCAATGTATCTGTGTCTACTTTCTATGTAAATTTAATAAGAGCCTTTATCTTTGCGGTCAAAACGATTATTTTTGTTGTCAGCTGATTGTTTGTTTATATTTGCTATATTTGCGTTTGTTGCGCTCGTACTTGTCGGATTAGCTTTGTTTGAATTTGGTTCGTTTGGTTGCATTTTTTGGTGTTTCGGTCATATGCCGTTGTGCTTGTACAGGTTCGGGTGTTATCTCCATAGGCGTGCTAATTCTTGTATTTTCAGTTGTGTACGTAGTGTTTGTGCGTGCGCTCACAGTCTGAGCACGCACTAGAGATGGGTAACTCGCGAGTGAGCTGATTCAGAGAGTCAGCTCAGTTAACTGAGTTAGTGAAGCAATTCTCAAAATAATGTTAGCTAATACGTCAAATACTATGCGCGCCAGCGCATTAATAATACCTAAAACATAATAACAATATTACAAACAATTAATTTTCTTTCATGTGATTGCCGTGGGTGCCTATATCATGATTCTGTAAGTATGTTGTCGTGTAGCCTCGGTCTCGGACATGGAACAGATAGAAGAACAATATTAGACAAACGTTTTATACATAACAATCATAGGTACTCACCCGGCCCTGGCTGGCCGGTCGAATGTCTTTCGCCAGGCCACCTTTGCCATTGTTGAGAATCCCTCTTTCCTACCCGGCAAAAAGGTATCTCTCGTAGTATCCTGGCCGGTCCTGTCCGTCCAATCACTTGATATCGTTTCACAACATTCGTTGCAATAAATAGATAAGAATTCACAACAAAATTGAATATATTTTCACTTATGTCACTTTTTTACAAAATCAACAACAACATATCAAACAAAAACTGTCAACAATAATAATAAAACAATATTATTCTTGTTTTAAAACATTAATCCCGCTTGCTACGGACCAACTTAACAATTTATTCTAAAGCAAGCGGCAAATTCAAATAACATTATAATATAATTATACAACATACTCCCACCTCTTTTGTGGTAGCCAAAAGAATAGAATAATTATATAAAAAATACTTCATGCCGACTCAAGATTGTTTATTCAATCATAATATTAATATTGGAACCTATCTGGCTTCTTGCTGAGACGACCACGTTCATCACCATCAATGACGTCTCTAAGTTCCAATGTTTTCTTCACGTTCTTAATCTCTGTCTTTGGAATAGGGTTGAAATTATCATTATAGGAAACTTCCAAAGGAAATAGGCGCTGGAGTGGGCGTATCAATATTCCAGACTTTGTTTGAAGCTTAGCCACGCGAGCCACGCCATCTTTTCCCGAGATGAGCTCTAAAATCTTTGCCATGGGCCACAAGATCCGCTTCTTGTTTTCCATCTCTACCAGTACGATATCTCCAATCTGAAATGGGTGGAATTTTGTATCCTTTCCTCTCTGGACGAGCTGAGCTAAATACTCCTTTCGAAAACGCTCCTTGAGTTCGAATGAAGGCTAAAAGAAAGTCCTCCGTCGCGAGGGATTGTATGACTTCTAAATGGACGCAACGGTAAACGGCACACGTGAAGAGTGTAATCCAGCACTTTGACATGTCTTTCAATACTAAGGGTCCAGCAAGGTCTATTCCAGTAATTTCAAATGCTTGAGTATCTTTCACGCGATCTTCTGGTAGTGCTGCTTGTGGAACGGGAGACGAAGTAGCACTGAATCGCCGACATGTCACACAGGCTTTGACGATTTTTCGAATGGTCCTTCTCCCTTGAATTATCCAGCACTTTTCTCTAAGAATTCCCATCAGACACTGAACTCCACAATGACAATTCACGATGTGCTGTTCTCTTACCATGAGATTAACAAATGGATGTTGATTTGGAAGTAAAATTGGGTACCTGAATCCTGGAGTGTCTTGACGATTCAACAATTTCGTCTTCACATAAATGACTCCAGATTCATCACGTACCACTCTAAGTCCCGAAATCTCCGTTTTGTTTTCATCAAATACTTCGCCTTGAACCAACTTGAATATTCGTAGTTCAGTGGCATTTATTTCTGGATCTTTTGCGACTATCAAAGTTTTCTTCCTTAATTTATCAGTAAATCTGAATACGAGAGCCATAATTCTAAGAATCTTCAAGTAAGAACTCTTTCCCAACATATACCAAGGGTCTTCTGTAATTTGAGCTGAGAGAGTTAAGACGCTTTTCTTCTTTTCACGATTTACCAGAGCCTCATCTGCTTCTGAGTCTTTCCCATTCGGCCATTCACTGGGTTCTTTCCTCAACCAATCCGGTCCCTCCCACCATCGAGATTCCGACAGTTTCATGAAACTCGATCCTCTTGAGGGTAAATCCGCCGGATTCAAAGCACCAGGAACATGACGCCACGTTTCCAATTTAGTCAATTGACGGATTTCTTTAACTCTATTTCCGACAAATGTGCCCCACTCGTCTCGACGTTGTATCCAAGCCAATGCAGTTGATGAGTCTGTCCAGAAAAATTTAGGTACTTGTTCCAATGAAAGCGCCTTTGTAACTGTAGCCGTGAGCCGTGCTGCAATTCCACAAGAGAGTAGTTCCAGTCTTGGAATCGTAACTAGTTTCACTGGAGCCACACGATTCTTTGCTTGTAAAAGTTGAACTGTAACTCCTTCGGGGGCTTCTACTCGAAGAAAAACGCATGCAGCGTAGGCTGACTTGCTTGCATCTGAGAAAGTGTGTATTTGGTATAACGATTGGTCATCAACACCTCCAGTTACGTTCCTGGGGATGTGAATTCTGTTCAAATATTGAGCTGTCTCGTTCCACCATCTGAGAAATAACAACTTCAACTCAAATGAAACTTCCTCATTCCACTTTCGGTTCTCCAACCATGCCTTCTGCACTAGGAGCTTCGACGGTAACAGGGCTGGGCACAGAAATCCCAAAGGGTCGTAAAAACGATGAATAATTGACAAAATTATTCGTTTCGTTACTTCTGATGGAAATGTAACTTGAATTGGAGCACAACACAGTGAATCAGCCTCCTTATCCCATGACAAACCAAGGACTGAAGTGAATTTATTTTGGTTTCCATCTGCACTGTGTTCCCATTGACGTAGTTCCATCTTCGCGTCAGCCATTAAGTTTGTAGATCCAATCTTGAATATCTCGTAATCATCCAACGTGTTGACTGAAGTAACGCAATTATCCACGTAAATTGAATTGCGCAGCTTCTGGGAAATCTCCTTCTGGTCTTCAGACACTGAACTCAGATGGTACTGAATAACAGCATTCAATAAGAATGGGCTGCAGTTCATGCCAAAGACGACTCTGTTGTGTTGAAAGGGGATAGGAATCTCAGGCTTTTCCTTCTCGTACCATAGGAAACTAATAAAATTGCGATCACTCTCGTTTACTTCAATCATTAGGAAGGCCTTACGAATGTCGGACGTGACACCAATTCTCCCCATCCGGAATCGTAGAAGAATAGATGGAATGAGTTCCAGAAGATTTGGTCCTTTTTCTAGGCATTCGTTTAACGACGGTGACCTTCCAACTTTACACGAGGCATCGAACACTGGACGCACTGGCGTTGTCTTGCTCTATGGTTTAAATACGGCACGATGGGGTATGAAATGACGATGAACTTCTGATGAGTCTTCCACTTTTGAGATTATTCCTTCGTCTAACCATGTCCGAAATACATCATCATAATTTTGAAATTCACCCAAAACTTTGAGTTTCTTCGTCGTCGATTCTAGTCGTCTGGTGGCCACTTCTCTATTTGACGGTATTGATTTGCTCTCCGCAATCCACGGAAGAGAGACTGAATATCTACCATCCTCTTTTCTGACTACAGTATCCAGAAAGTGTTCCTTGGCCAGGAGTTCACTTTCTTCACGAGACTTTACTTCCACTGGATCTCGAATTCCAATGGTGTCCAGACTCCAAAGATCTGCAACACTAGCTGTGATAACTGACAAGGAGAGTACGTTCATTGCTACAGTTGTACTCTGTCTCTTCTGTTGACCCATGAGAGTCCAACCAAAGCGGGTTTCAGTCGCAGATAGACCATTGTCGAGTTGTATAACACTTCCAGAAAGAATCTTTCCAAGCACATCTGCACCAATCAACACTTCAATATTCAAGGGATCATCGGCGTTCATATCATTTACAAAGATCTTCCTTTTCTTCAACTCTGCCATCCAAGTTCCTTTCTTCACACGTGGAAGGCCACCACAGATTCTGAGTTGATCATACAACTTAACATTCATTACAAAATTCTGATCTCTGCTCACGAGATTGACATCAAACAATTGGTGAGTATTACCGATAACTTCAGTTCCACCAAACAACGCATGATTGAGCACAGTAGATTTTACTGACTTGAGCCCCAATTCTTCTGCTGTGTCCTTGAGAATGTAGGAACGTTGCGAACCCGAGTCCAAAAGAGCTCGAACTGATTTTGTTGTTTTATTTACTGAATTATGTACTACCACCATCACAATTTGAAGTACTACTTCATTTGTGCAATTAAGATTGGCCTGGACATTTACTTCTGATGTTGTCTTTTCACTCGGTTGCTTGTGCACTTCTGAACATAGAAGTGTTTGGTGTCTTTTTCCACAAATAATACACTTCACCAAACTTCTACATTTCTTGGACACGTGTCCTATCTTTAAACACAAGAAACATGCGCGACTCTTCTGAATTTTGCCCTTCTTCTCGTCCATTGACATACTTTGAGCCTTGATGCAGTCGCGACTCTCGTGGATTTTCTCACAAAATATACATTGAGACTTGCCATTGGAGCCACTGAATAAACCAGCTGCTGTGGGGAAGTTGTCGTTATTTCTAACGTCCGTCTGTTTCTGTATTCTCTTGTTTTCTGTTTTCTTGTCTCCAAATCCTTCTCTAGCCAACTTTCTCTGCGTCTCATGTTCGATTTCTTGCTCCAAGAATGCCATGAGGAAATCAAGTTCACTTTTCGGTGGAACGTCATTTGATCCATCTCTTCCGCAGAAAGAACTTCGTTGCCAAGCTAATAAAGTATCTTCAGGTAGGCTGGATTCCACCATTGGGTATAGAAACTCTATCATCTGTTCAGTAGTCACACCTAGAGACTCTAAAGACCGTAGATGAGATTCTAGCTTGTAGTAATGGCTTGCAAGATTCATCTTTTCCTTGTTCTTGTTGACAATAATCATACTGATCAGATCTCGAACGTACACTTGCTTCAAGAGTTTGGGGTTTCCAAATCGTTGTTGAAGTGCTTCGATAACCTTAGGATAATTGTCTCTCGATTGTGGGTAGCTGTCCACGAGTTCTTGAGCCTTGGAACCAGGCACCATACACATAACAAGGTACTGGAATTTATCTGCATCATGCAACTCATCATCTTCGTGGATCTTTTCGAACTGAGCCCACCAACCTAACCATTCCATAAGATCACCATCATCCTGGGCGTCTTCATTCAACAGGGCGTCAATCACTTTCTCATCCTGTACTGCCAATTTTTGCATCTGTGTCTCCAGTTGTTGTATTAAAATGTGTAGAACCAATCTGTTAACATGCTCCGCCATTAGCTCCTGTTCCAGGGTATTGATGAGCTTCGTCACGGAGGCACGTACCGATTTTCTAGCTTTCTTGATTCGCTCCATAATTAACAAAGAAATGGGATCAGAAGTGATCTCAAGTCAAGAAAATATATCAGAACTTATTCACCTGACTTAGTTCCCGTCCGGTGGGAACAAACCTCTATGCAATTGGTTGTTTATAAGTGACGATTCAAGGAATGAACGCGGCTTCCGCACACCAATATCACGTCGGGGTCACCAAAAAATGTTGAGAATCCCTCTTTCCTACCCGGCAAAAAGGTATCTCTCGTAGTATCCTGGCCGGTCCTGTCCGTCCAATCACTTGATTTCGTTTCACAACATTCGTTGCAATAAATAGATAAGAATTCACAACAAAATTGAATATATTTTCACTTATGTCACTTTTTTACAAAATCAACAACATATCAAACAAAAACTGTCAACAATAATAATAAAACAATATTATTCTTGTTTTAAAACATTAATCCCGCATGCTACGGACCAACTTAACAATTTATTCTAAAGCAAGCGGCAAATTCAAATAACATTATAATATAATTATACAACAGCCATACTCTGAGGCTTTAATCCAACGATGCAGCAAGTGCGGTCTTACAATTGACTCAACAAACGCCCACCGCTCACAGATTGTCCCACGTTGCAGTGAGTGCGGTGTACTAATCGAATGCCCCAGGCCCCGTGGGCCGCAGGGTCTTACAACGACCACCCTAAGCTCACTGTCAACGACAAGTGCGGCCTTACATCGCCCAGCGATAGCCTTCCTCTGCTTGTCGGGGCTCGTTGCGGCAAGTGCGGTCTTACAATTGACTCAACAAATGCCCATCGCTTTCCGATTGTCCCACGTGGCGACAAGGCGGTCTTACATCGCCCAGCGAAAGCCCTCTAGCTTGTCGGATATCCCACGTTGCGACAAGGCGGTCTTACATCGCCCAGCGAATGCCCTCTAGCTTGTCGGATATCCCACGTTGTGACAAGGCGGTCTTACATCGCTCAGCGAATGCCCTCTAGCTTGTCGGATATCCCACGTTGCGACAAGGCGGTCTTACATCGCCCAGCGAATGCCCTCTAGCTTGTCGGATACTTGTTGCCCCAGTAACGTTGCACAACTCTCCGGTTATGTCCCATGTACCTATTAAACTACATTCACAACTTACCCAATAACTTTATTAAACACTACGTAATACCCAAATCAACTATACATTTATTAATCATACCCAACAATAATTTAGAACGATTCTTCGACTCGAATCAACGCAGCGTAACTGCAGTCAGCCAGAGCCGTTTTCCTTTTAACTGAACGAGCTACTTCGAGTTGAACTAAACTGAACTGAATCGTTTTGTTTGTGTTATGCTAACAGCGCCATGAACAACTGCTGTGGTACTAATAGTTGAGAGAGAACGCTATATTATTTAGAGAGACAGGCAATTTTTAAATATGACGCGCAGATATTTGAAAATGTTGGTTTATATCTGTCGGCACTTACTTGTCGGCTATTGCGGCTATCAAAAGTTTATAAAACCCAAACATCTGATTCATCGTATTAGGTTGAATAAAGTTTGTGTTTATTTAATTCGGTATACTCAGTTGATTGGAAAAAGTGAACATAAATAATAAATTCATTTTAAAGATTATTAAGCCAGTCAATGATTGTTGAAATTCAGTTGATTGGAGTTAGGGCTTAAATGAATCGCTGTTGGTGATTCAGGATATGTAAAATTTTTATTATGACGTTTCGCTTCGGTTTTGAAGCATCCTCAGATAAATTGTAACCACATGTACAAACTTTGTTAGATTTTGACAAAAAATGTAAATTAAACAATAGAAAAATTAACAATCAAACACATTGTTAAACTATAAAAATATAAAATTGAACATAATAAATATCAAACTGTAAAATATTATAAGCTAAATAACTATCGTCACATGTTGGAATTAACAAAGAAAAATGTATTTTTGATTGTTTAATTTACATTTTTTGTCAAAAAAATATAATTTGAACTATGAAATAAAAACAAAGGATAATACCTTTTCAAACATAACTACATCACAACAATTATCTTAACATTGATATTTGAAATTGCTCTTTAACAAACTTAAATTATGATATGAAAATAAAATATAATTTCCTTTCCAACATATGTATATATAAATATATAGAGAACACATTTCATAAATATGTATAATATAATTCTTTTACTCTAAATTACTATTTAAAAATATTATTTGGAATATTTTAGAAGAGGTTAGACGAGATCTTTTTTCGGTAATAATTGCACCAGTTTTAGAAAAGATTCTCTCACATGGAACGGATGTTGCGACTACACACAGACGTTTTGCCACCACCTCATACAGTCTTGGGTACTACTTCTTTTTATTGTTCCGCCATATGAAAGGATCTTCATGTCGGTGAATCAATGGTTCTTTAAAAAAATTGTCTACCTCGATAATACCAGCTGCTGTAGGATTTTTCGAAGTTATAGTTTTATTTACTGTTTTATCAAAATCTTCCCACAATAAAGACTCATAATATGATGATTTGCTGTTGTTCTTACTTGTGGCAGATATCGCAGACGCATCTTGTACTTCAGTAGGGTTTGTAGTCAGTTGTATATTTACAGCACAAGCCTTACGAATTAAGGATTGGTATGCATGATTGTACTTATCTGATTCAATAAACCCAGATTTTTTGAAACGAGGATCAAGCAGTGTAGCTTGAAAACATAGTTCACTTTCTTTAACAAATTTTAATACTTTGCAAATTTGCTCTTTTAATGATACCAACAGCTGATGCACTTCGGCCCTGGGAGTAAAAGCTGATTCCGTGGAGAGATAATTATTTATGCGGGTTTTGATTGCTCTTGTGAGTGTTACTAGCTTAGATATAGTTGTTACTCTTTCGGCACTTATTTCTTTTGTTACGACGAAGAATATTTCTAAGATCTCACTGACCTGTTGCAGCACCATCCATTCATGAGGGGATATATTGTTTAAGTCACTGTTTACTATGGCCAGTATAGATATAACTGCATTTTTTATTTTCAACATTATGGATAGCATATCATAGGTTGAGTTCCAACGAGTTGGTACATCCTGTTTTAGTTTTAATGTAGGCAATCCCATCCCGTCTTGCATGGACCTCAACTTAACAAGCGCGCTTGAACTTCTTTTAAAAAACTCTACGATAGATTTTACTTTGTCAATTATCATTTTAATGTTTAATGTTTTACTTTAATACTTGTTTGCACAATTAAATTAATGGTATGGGTAAAGCAGGGCACATGTTTCCAACTTCCTAAACGAATAGCAGCCGTAATGTTTGCCGCATTGTCACTAACCACAGCAGTCACTTTGTTGTCTAACTCCCAGTCATGAATTTGTTCTTTTAATAGTTTACACAAATTTTCTGCTGTATGTCTCTCATTATACGATATGCAACCTATTAAATTTGAATTAAATTTTGTAGCATTATCTAAAAAGTGAACAGTTATTGCTATAAAACCTTCATTGGTGATATATGTCCATCCATCCGTTGTGATACATACAGCAGATGCTTGCTTTAGTTTCTCTTTAATTTTACATTCTATCGTATTAAAAAGTTGTGGAATTAAACTATTTGACACAGTCTTTCTACTTGGCAAATTATAGCCAGGGCACAACATTTGCACAAATTTGCGAAATTTTTGATATTCCACAATTCTTAATGGATGATATTCTTTAACAATCATTCTTACCAATTATTGTAGGTCATATTCTTTGGATTTTCTGATGGATATTGGTTTATTTTTATTGAATCTTATAAATTCTGTCATGGATTGTTGTTGCCGTCGCGAGGCCTCCTTTTGTTGTGGATTTCTGGTAAATGTTTCCGCGGATGGCTCTTTATTCTTATCTGTGTTATTATTGCTAATTTCAGATGGAAAAGGATCTCTGGATTCGTTATTTGTCTCACTCCTGACATTTCTGAATATTGGAATACTAAAGTGTTTAGTTTTCATATGTCGAATTAGATTTCCCGTTGATCGGTTTGAAATTTTTAATATATGTACACAGTAATTGCATTTTACTTTATTTTGTCCTGAATCCGAAAAATGAAACCACACACCACTAGTTTGCTTACCGCGATTTTTATTCGACATATTACTCAGTTTTCATTTTACGAAGAGCACATTTGTATTACACTGTATACTGCGAAGCATCTCGCTACCCCGAAATCTCGCTCGTTCGAATTCTCTCTGGTACGAAATCTCGCTGGTACGATGTCTCGCTGGTTCGATGTCTCGCTGGACCGAATGTATCAGTAGATAGAATAGACCCACACCACTATTGCTCTAGAAAATTGTCTCGTTGGGTAGGTTAGGTTAGGGTAGGTTAGCCGGCGGGTAGGGTAGGAGTGTATTATTAAATAGGGTAGAGTAGGAAGCACTAGTTGAAATCGGGTTTGGCCGGTAACATATGCCTAAATGTAGGCAACCAAATGAACGTTTGTGTACAACGGGATAACTGCATATGATTCGGTCCAACGAGACAATTTTCTAGAGCAATAGTGGTGGGGGTCTATTCTATCTACTGATACATTCGGTCCAGCGAGACATCGAACCAGCGAGACATCGTACCAGCGAGATTTCGTACCAGAGAGAATTCGAACGAGCGAGATTTCGGTGTAGCGATACGCACTCGTATACTGTATACTCGAACAAATATCAAACAAAGCAGAGCACTGATGAGCAGCACAGAACAGATTGTTTTGGCGGTCATGACTCGGCTCGGTTCGGTCTTGCTCGTATTTCCACCACAAAGTGAACTGACAAGTGACAACGACTGCTGAAACAGATGAGTCACGCAGCTCTTGTGAGCTGAATCACTGAATCAGCTCACTTGTGAGATTCAGATGCAGTGAGTCAGATCAGTAGAAAGAGTTACTTTGCCCATCTCTAGCACGCACGAACACTATCCGTCGCTGGTCGGTACATCAAAGGATGTTCGTGCGAAACAGCGCTCAGTGTGGACGTGTTTTTGTATGATGTTGTGTGTGGAAAAAGGTTATGAGTGCCGGAGAGGTCAAACGAGTTAGTATTGCAGCTAATCGACGAATATGAAAAATTTCCCGTATTATTGGACGCGAAGAATGCTTATCATTTTTCTAAAAACGAGAAAACCGATGAGTGGGAGGCCATATCGTTAAATATGAAAGTGGATGTGCCTCAGTGTATTCAAAAAATGAATAGTTTGCTCGGATCTTTTCGCCGTGAAATGAAAAAGGGTAAAAAAGCATTGGGACAGAAAAAGGTATTTACTTTTTTTTTCTATACAAAATAATAACGCATTGATCGGGTCAAGTAAAAATAAGAGCCAGAATGCGCGATAAATGAATGAACACGTGCATTTAATTCAAAGGGGTGCATGTACTTAAATACAAATATGTACTTAAAACTGTACTTGATACATTTTTATTGTACTTGTATTTAAGTACAATTTTGCAATGTGTAATTGTACTTGTGTGTTCACAAGTACATTTATATTATAGTGGTAATAGTTTAAGACAAGTGAGAGATTTATTTTATTCTGACATTTTTGTTTATTTTTATTACAATATTGGATACAAATATTTATTAAATTAAAACAGAATATTGCATGTTTACAGCTCGTAAAGAAATATACGTTTCAAAATGGTACGCTTTTGAAAGAATACACTATTTATTGGATAAAGATGAACATCGAACTACGATGGACACAGAGAAGGTATGTACTGAATATTTATTTTTGTGCATATTCATCTTGCCATTCCAAACGACCGTTGGTAATAAAATATTCTTTCAACTCATCTCGAACTTCTTTGGTGCTAAGTGTTGCTCTTCGAGGGACTCGTGTCAGGGGAGGTAACGAAGTTATCTCTTCATTGTTATCGTGTCTCCAGCTACCTTTTACCAACACGCCATTTTGTTCTGAGTCGAAGCTTGCGGAAGGAGTATATAATGCCCAAGCAACATTGTTTCTTTTTAAAAAATTATAAAGATAAATCACAGTTAAGACGATTAACTGTGCCTTCTCTGGCTCTAATAACAGTGGTTTTCGTAAAACTCGAAACATTGCCGAACAAATTCCAAACGCATTCTCAACTACTCTTCGTGCTCTACTAAGTCGATAGTTGAAAATTCTTTTTGGAGATCCTTTACGATATGTACCTTAGAATGGCTTCATCAAATTTTCACTCAAAGCAAATGCCTCGTACCCAAGATGTGGCAAGCATGATTTTTCTGGTAATCCTAAACAGCCTGTAGCTAGTTTTTTGGACACTTGGCAATTCTTAAGAACTCCTCCGTCAGAAATTCACCCTTGGCATCCAACGTCGACGTATATAAAGTTATAATCAGCGTCAACTAGAGCAAAAAGGGCAATGCTGAATTGTGATTTATAACTAAAAAACTCGCTGCCACTATTTATGGGTGCTTGCAGTCTTGCAGAACTACATGCTTCCCATCCATTGACTTTACGCAATGTGGGAAATTCCATAACTCTCTGTATTTCTACGATACTGCTATCCAATCCTCTGGAGTTTGACGGAACCTGAAACAAAATTTCGAAACAAAAACATTCAATTACTACAAAGCAATAATGCAAATTCAATTTTCAGCAGGATAATGAAGAACAAGAAGCTGATTCTGACCAAATTTGGCAGAAACTGAGCAGAATACACCAGATGAAGGCGATCATTGCTTGAACCAGAATGAATCTGAATCGTTTACTATTCCAGTCACTCGAAGGCATAAGAGAAAGGCATCTGATAAGAAGGAAGATGCAAGGACGGAAGAAGCTTTAAAAATTTTGAAAGAATCCGCTTCTAAGAAAGAGATACCACCAGACTACTGTACTACATATTTGCAACATGTAGCCAACAAGCTGAGATGCTACAGCGTTATAATTCGTGCTCAAGTTGAAAATGCGATGAACTACATTTTATTTCAAGCTGACATGGGAGAGTACGAAAACCCTCCTCCTAATTCTTTTCCGCAGTATTCTTCTGTTTCTCAATATCCCGGCACCCAATTTCTTGCTAATTTTCATAACGTACCTGCTCCACTTCCCTCTACATCGCCTTTCCATACAAGTATAATCGGTTCAAATTCCAACTGCTCCACACACAACATGGAGGATAACGAGTTACAAAACTTATAAAATCCCTCTTAATAATTTTATTACTATATTTACCTATTGTATATTTGTATAATAAAAGAAATAAATATTTTGATATATTCTTACCTTTACGTGTTCTTTCAAAGACTTCATTTAGCGCTTCACATACTTCAGGAACAATTGTTGATATCAACTGTTTCGAAACTTTGAACAAATATTGAAGGCTTGTGTACGAATCTCCCGTTGCTAAGAAACGTAGTGGTATTGCTAATCTCTTTTTATCAGAAATAGCTTTTCTGAATTTTGTGTTCGTTTTATGAATCTTGGGACCTATCACGTTACACAAGAAAGTCCTCCGATACATACGAACAACATTTCGGAAATGTCCGCTGTTTTCTTGCAGCTTTAAATCGGCTAGCAAGCTGCAACCGCTAGAGGTGTCTCTACTATTATATAATTGGGTCATCCACCATCGCCTATTTCTATTTTTCTTCTTTTTTAGGATAGTATGCATGTCTGTACTGACGACATTTCGTTGTTAACTGGCTCGCCACAGTTCCCACGAATGCATGGAGCGCGATTTTAAATGCACGAACAAGACAGTTGTGCGTACAAAAATTTTACCCCGCACGAACGTACGTGCGGCCAAATCGTGCGTGCGCGCAAATTTGCTCAATTGTGTACACGGCTTTATCAGTTTTTTCTGTTCTCTTTCTGTCTTTCCCGGCAGTTTGCAATGTTGCATTGTTTTCCTTTGCGATTGCTTAGATTTTTGCTGGTGCTGTGGTAGCTTTTTAGTGCGTTTTGAATGCTGATACGTCATTAAGTTTTTTTGGCTTACCTTTTTTCTGCGGTGTTGTGAGTGCCTCAGAACTTACGGGACTGCGATCGGATAGACTTACCAGTCCTGTTTTCCTGTCATTGGAAGATTGCGAAATTTTCGGCCTAGTCGCCCTCTGACTTGTGTACCAGTTGCCCCCCTTTGCCATACTGACCACTGTCCATTGACAACGAATAGATGCTTGTTTTGTTACTATAACCACTGAACCACTTTTGTTAATTTGTAACTAAGTAATTGAACTAGATGTTGCCCGTATCATTACCAAAAACTAACTGTGCATAGTTAATTTTAATCCAGTTAAAACGTGCTATTTTTTCTCTTTACAATGACGTATTTGTTTACCTAAATATCTTTTTTAATTTCGAAGAAAAACTAAAAAGTTTGATAATAATGAATGATTTTTGAAGTGTGTTTTTTTTGTTCCTTCGTAGTGGCTAGGGATGCAATTAGGGTTCGATTGTATCGTTCTGCATGACCATTGGCCAAGGGGTGCCAACGGCAATGAGTACATGTTTAATATCATGTTGCATGCAAAAATCACGAAAGGATTTCGATGTAAAGAAGCACCCCTGTCAGAAATTATCCTTTTCGGTACACCAAATACTTGTTATCTCCTGTAGGAATAATATTACTGTTGGCGTTTCGGTGTTTCTCACTGCTTTTAAGTGTATGAATTTTGTGAAACCATAGATCATGACGATGACAACGCAATATATTTCTTTGAGTTTTCTTCTATTGGGATCTGATAGTATCCGGATGCCAAATCTACTGAGGTGAAACATAGTCTTTTTGTTTAATATCCAATAGTCGATGCACAATCGTTCTTCTCCAGATTTCTTTTTCGCCAACAATATTGGCGATGGTAATCGTGATACTGATTCCTGAATAATGCCGTATTTAATTAACTCTTGTACTATTGCCTGTTTTCCCCGTTTCTATTGCCGAAATCCTGTCCGATCGATATGTTGTCAGTTGTTCGTCGTGTATGCGAATATCCGCCGTTTTTGATTTTGCTCGTCCAAGCTCGGAGAGATTTTCGGCGGAACAATCACGGTATTCATGTAATAGTATGTACAGTTTCTAAAAGTCGTTAGTAGTTATAGTTGTTTGAAGTTTGTCCCTAGGTAGCGCTGATCTTGGCGATATTTTTATTTGTAATATTTCCCGGGTATTTATTTGTTCCGCTACGCATGGAAGTGCTCCGGCAATAGGATGTTTAATCTTAATCACCATGTCGTTTTTCAATGTGTTCACTATAGGAATGACGACATCGTTTCCTTCGGGGATTGATAGCACTACCGGTAAAATATTATAGTAATATGCGCCTCATGCTCTATACGAGGCCGGTACACACACTTTTCTGTTGTATTCGTCACTCATTACATTGCCGTATGCAACATGATTTCCAGGGATTATTGTTGCTTGTTTTGGTCAGATGTATTTTCCTCCCACTTGTTTCAATTAGCTCGGGTAAGTCGATCTCGCTTTCCATAATGTGTAGATTCCTATCGTCTGATTATTTTAACCTTTGGATGCTCAGTGAAAGGCTGGCCAATAATGACAGCGATGATTTGAACTTCGTCCGTAACAACATTTTGGTATTGATCACTATTTTGAATGCTCACCAAACAAATAAAAAACCGTTAAATCCACATTTTCTATCAAATACACCAAAAACACAACTAACATCACAATGAACAACAGGGACCAACGCACACTATACATGAACACACTGTAAAAACAGAACATAGAATTCCACACGTACACGGACAAACCAGACAAGACACACGCCTTCGTGATCCGTGGCCTGGCTGAAGACGTGACATCAAAAGAAGTGATAGAATACCTGAAAACTACATACAATATAACTGCTATCAACTGCCACAGCATGAAATTCACAAGGTACAACACCAAACCTCTAATGCTACCAATCACCAAGAATGACCTCACACTCTCCACGTTACAAAATAGAGTTAAATACATAGAACAGACAAGAGTACAAATGGAACGAAGACGCAGCACAAGGAAAACAGTGCAGTGCCACAACTGCCAGAACTGGGGGCACGCAACGAGCAACTGTCACGCGAAGGTACGGTGCATGTATTGTGCGGGACAATACGTATCAAAAAATTGCGAATCAAAAACCATACTCAAATGTGCCAATTGTGATGGCAAGCACGCAGCCAGCGATACCATATGTACTACCTACATTCAACGCTTGGAATGGATGGAAGCAAGCAGAAATAATAAAAAAACGCGGCATAAATCACTGTACTAGACACAAGTTGCAGAATTCCCACCATTGCGATATTCAGACGCGTCAGCTCCAAAACACAATTACTGGCACGACCGACTACAGCAACAACAACGGAGGTAACAACAGCAGCCCCAGCCAGATCAACAACAGAAGCAACAACAACAAATACAGCAACATCCAGAACTACAAAGAAGTAACCCCAAACACACAAACCCAACCCAACATACACAGGCGGCCACCCACCTACAACTTTCCAACAACCACTCGATACATTTAGGGAGCTAATGAGCGAATTTAGCACGCTACACGCACTTGTGAACTTAAATGGTATGCTACGAGCAATAAAACTGAATACACAATTAAAAGAAAGCACAAGCCCAAAACACACATTAACAATATTCACCAAATTCACAGAAACACTCGACAAATACAACATATAAACACAATATAAAATGTGCAACATACACGTAAAATCACATAATACGCATCAGAAATAAATTAGCTATTAATTGGAAATCATTATAAATAGAATAAGAATGTAAATAGTAAAGGATACTGACGCACACAACACTCTTACACATGCCTGCCAGACAAACACATAAGGCACCCCAAAACACTTGACCCTAAATATTCTAAAAATAGACATTATACCTACATTCCACCACATGTACACACAACACAAGCACACTGAAATACAAAATAACAAACCAAAATTTAGTATTAGAAAATTAAATTAACAAAATTCAGGTTTTTGCCAACTTTTCCTGAAAAACGCATACAATATATACACGCACAAGCAATAATTAGCCAACATACAACATACAAACGCCTAACGGCATAAATCTAGAACACTAAAATAAATGAATTAAGTTTTATAGGAGTTTACTAACAAATGTAATTGCCAACCATGTATACATAATGTAACAATTAGGCGTATGAATAATAAAGGAAATTTTTGAATTGAGAATTGAGTTGCATCTATACTGTATCCAGTCACACACCCAATTTATGGCATCTATGCAATATCACTAGAAAATATGACGCCACGTTGACACGAGTTCTAAAACGAATTAAAACAATGTTCTCTGCTACACATTTACAGTATAAATACCGGAAGCGTCTCTTACCTTGCAATTCTCATTTGTTAAAAAAAATGAGAATTGCAACAAATGAGAATTGTAATGATGAGAATTGCAACGTAAGAGACGCACTCTAAATCCCTAGGAAACGTCTACTATAAACGTGTAGTATTTGTTTTCAGTGTTGCCATTCGTAAAAAACAAAATAAAAATAATTTGATGAAAAATAATTTAATATAAATATTTATTAACATTATTAGTTATAAACCAATAAAATGTCGATTAAAAAATATATTTACAAATATATAGTGATATTTATGCTTGCTAGGTTTTTCCTGAACGATGCCGCAAATTGGTTGTTTGGATGGATACAGTGTAATTATGTTATGTACATGCAAAACAATTAAAATTCAATAATATTTAATATACCGAGTGATTATTTAAAATCATAATTAAAGCGGGCTTTTTTAAATTAGATTGGCAACCTTGACAGTTGATAGTATTATTTGAATTGTCAAAGTGAAACTTTAAAATGTTTAATTTAGAACATAAAGTTTTTCTCCCAAAAAATAATTTATGTAGGTCTTCATACGAGAATCTGTTTAATATTTTTCCGTTCACAAAACGAATTTTGTTTCGATTATCAAATGTTATTGAATTTCTATTGTTTGGCACGTACATAATATATTTACATACAATTGTTTTATACAAAATGTTCATGGCACACCACAAAAATCATTCATTTTATCTTACTTTTTAGTTGTTACAATTCTAACTTGTTTAGCGCGGCTCACGGCTAGTCTCAGGGAGGCAGAGCCGTAGTCCATAAAGTTTTACCAATTAAATGAAATTTTCTACAGGAAAAAAAATCTAATGAATTAATAGGGCGCCACTCTGTCTGACAGCGCAAACAGAGAAACGCTTGACGAGGTGTTGGTGGGAATGGTTTTACATAAATAATAATACTTGCAATATATGTAAAGAAGTTAAGTTATAATGAAGAGAAGCAATTAAAGTTAAATAAACACAGCAGTTAAATTGGGCAATTGAATTAACAAGAAATCAGAAATACAATGTTTGAAATTAAAGAGAGAGGTGGAGTGATACCAGCGGATGAACGGGCGATTCCGGTCCTGGCTGACCGCAGCAACTGGTGTTGTACGGGCCAAATGATGCCAATCGCGGGCTCGTATGGGATTTCCGGGTGGAAGTGTAGAAATTGGCAGCCGCAGGTGGGTGGCATGATGATGGTGAGCACGTCCACACGGATCGCGCTACTTTAAATCCGCCAACAGGCGTGTTTGAGACAAGGCACTAACAAAACGTCCATTCCGTCCCTTAATTCTGGGGACTCCATCATCTCCTGGTAATTCACCTGGATATTTCCGCTCCCGGTTCCGGTTTCTATTGTGCGTCCGCTGGGTATATCAGTGTAAGGAATGTTTGCTTGTTATCCTTACTTATTGTATTGGGCCCGACCTTTGAGTGTGAGGTGGATGGTTTTTAAAAGAGAATTAGATTTATATGATGCACAATTTAATATAACACAATTTATTTAAGATTACGAAAACTACAATTTATAAATGGTCACTTACGTTCTGAAGTCAATGGTTGGCCGAACTGTGTCGAGCGGTAGACACAACTTACAGTCAGGGTTGGTAGCTGAGCAGAATGCTGGACACAATTAATTAATGCTGTGAGGGTTGAGCACCTACACTAACACTGATCACTTCTCGCTGTACGCACGCTGCAACTTGCACTGTAATAGAAGAACTGGTACCTGAAGGTAACCCTTAGGCATTAACCAGCAGTACTTCACTTTATACTTCTTCCTGTTGGAACTCTTCAGGAACTCACTTGACTCTCTTTAGACACACTAGTAACTCTCTTGGAACGCCTGGAACGCTCCAGACTCTTCTAGACTCTCTCGAAGAACGCTACACTGTGCTCATGTTGCTACCCTTTTATAGCTAATTAGTTGTGTCTCAGCATAATTACTCCTTGAGTAAGCAATTAGAGATAATATTATCGCGGCCGATGGCGCATCATTGTTGCACCCTGCATTTCCCATGCTACGCCACCGATATTGCTACGACGTGACCTCACACACGTGATATATTCGTAGAACAGTTAACCAATCTACTGCTGACTGGATTCGCGACAATAATACCGCCCTTGATCCCGTTTCCGGCTGATGCAATATTCTTCTGCAATTAACCATGTGAATCTACTGCTGACTTGTCTCCCGGCAACAATAGCACCTTATGAGCGTTTCCGGCTGATACAATATTTCTTTGAATCTGACCCTGTGAATCTATTGCTGACTTGACTCACGACAATAATAATCTTTACTAAATTTAAACTATCAATAATATGAAACTTTGTAACGAATTTTTGTTCTCTTACATCAGTTCACACTCAATGCCTTTGTTCATCCCCCATACCAATTCTACCTGACTAACTGTCCATACCCGTGAAATTAGCGATACCGCGTTTTTGCCGTGCTCCTGATAATACAGACAATCCGTTTCGTGTTGTATCACCACATTCTCTAGGCATACATACTCCATCATCTTCACCACGTTTTCACTTAACACAAGCCTGTATACCACCATATCCTGATATTTCAGCCTACCACCTTCTCCAGGTGACCCACGGAACGTTCTTCCAACGCCCGACATACCATTCGGTCCAGGATAACCAAAGCCACCTGTCTCTATGGGGATCAAGATATCCGTCTGTACCTAGGTGTCCATCATCACCAGATGGGCCTATTACTGACTTGCCGGGAACTCCTTCAGTCCTTCTGGACCTTGTGGTTCTGTTCTGTCTTGTAATTCTTTAAATCCATGCCAACTGTCGATTCCCTGTTCTTCCTTAACAGAAGAATCTTTCTCTCCTGGTACTTCCAGCTTTCCTGGAGGTCCATCAATAGGACCTACAAGATCTGCTTCACCGGAGAGATCCTACTCTCCGACCATTCCGGGGATACCAAAAGTTCTCCTATTGTTTATTTCGTGGTTCTAAACTCAGTGGACTGTATTTATAATTTTTATTTTTTTAAATTTGTTCGTGATGCACTTGTTCGCCATCTTTTTTAACATACCTTACTATCTCAAGACAGTCGTGGCGACATATGCCCTGACGCTAATGCCTTCAGGCGCGCCATTTGAACTTAATATTGGCGCGAACATGCCCCCGACCTTGAAGCGTTGCTTCGGAACAATCTTTGCTCACAAATAATTACAGCCTTTTATAATTAACTTATTACTAAATTCATTATAAAGACCATTTTTTCTTCACTGTACTTGCACTACACTATCGTCAATTGGTAATGGGCAGATCCTTGAGATGGCTCTCTTGATGATCTCCTTTGACGTTTTCACACTGACGACACGGATGACGCCGTCATTACCTGGATGAACTTCTTCTATCTTGCCTAACAACCAACAAAGTGGTGGTAAGTTGTCATCCTTTATTACCACGATGGTGCCGACTGCAACATTTTGTTGATTGTTCTTCCACCGTTGCCTCTGCTGAAGTTCGGACACGTACTCCTTTGACCAACGTCTCCAGAAGTGTTGGCACAATTGTTGCATTCGTTGATACAGCGACAGCCTGGTTTCCGGCAACGATTGCAAATTTGGATCTGCAACAGTTGTTAGTGATCTCCCAACTAGGAAGTGAGACGGAGTTAACGGAGTAGGATCGTTTGGATCTTGTGAGAGAGGAGACAACGGACGCGAATTTAGAATTAATTCGATTTGAGTGATCGTTGTATAAAACTCCTCAAACGTTAACTTAACATTTCCTAACAACTTTTCCTTCAACTTATTATTTGCTCCAACGAAGTTGGTTCCATTGTCGGAGTATATGTGTGTTGGATTTCCGCGACGAGCTATAAAACGCCGCAAGGTCATAATAAATGCTTCCGTGGTGAGTTCTGACACCAGTTCCAGATGTATTGCCTTCGTGACAAAACATACAAATAAACATATGTAACACTTGACGATCTTGAAATTGCGTCCCTTTCTGTCCTTTAACATGAACGGTCCAGCATAATCCACACCAGTTGCATAAAATGGATACGAAACCTTAATTCGATCTGCAGGTAAGTTTCCCATGATTGCAGGTAAGTGTTTCGGATGACTTCGGAAGCAAATGACACATCGTCGTATGATATTTCTAGCCAAGTTTCGTCCGCCAATGGGCCAGAATTGTTCGCGAATATGACTGAGTAGCAGTTGGGGCCCTGCATGAAGCAACTTTATATGTTTCGCACGAAATATTAACTGCGTCAAATGGTGTCTATTGTCTAAAATGATAGGGTGTTTTTTGTCAAATTCAAATGCTGAGTGTTTCAATCGACCCCCCACTCGTAGAAGGCCCTGGTCGTCGAGAAATGGATCTAAGCTAATCAATTTCGATTTACGTGCTAGGCTCTTGAGATTAGATAATGCCGTGATTTCTTCGGAAAATGAGTTCATTTGCGAACATTTGATTAGATGTCTTTCTGCAGCCTCAAATTCTTTGACTGTGATAGCACCTGTTTTTCTCTGATTTTCTGGAAGTAAACAGTTTTTTTTAAATCGGAAAATGTAACTAAATATTCTGATTAATTTATCTAGATTTGAATACCGTGTGAAATCGGTACACCGTTCAATTGCTACGTGACATGACTGTGTCAGTGATTTCATTTCTGGCAGTGTGGTTCTTTCAAAACTCATGATAGAGGGCCAAGTTGCCTCTTGCTGTTCCAACCATTTCGGACCGTGCCACCAAATAGTCGAGTCTTGCAGTGACCTTGCGTTGGTGCCCCTAGATGCGATGTCTGCTGGGTTATCATTTGACGGCACATGTTTCCAGACATCGCCTTCTGTTCTGGTTTGAATTTCACTGACTCGATTTGATACAAACGTTTTTAGCAAATTTGGTGATGTATGAATCTAACAGAGAACAACTGTTGAGTCCGTCCACAGTACTGTACGTTGTAACGATAACTTTAAGGACTGCCTAGTTTTGATAGCAAGTCGTGTTAACAGCAGTGCTCCGCAAAGTTCTAGTCGAGGTACACTAATTGTTTTCAAAGGTGCGACCTTTGTTTTAGAGCATACTAAATAAACTGATGTATTCTGTTGTTCATTGGTTGACCGAATATATATACATGCAGCATACGCCTTCTCTGAAGCATCACAGAATCCATGCATTTCAATGCGAGTTGCTACTGAACATTTTATGTGTCTTGATATGGTTATCTGCGTAACTTGTTGCATGCTTTGTTTAAAGTTACACCATTCAGTGTATAAATTTCCAGTTAATGGTTCATCCTAATCCAAATGAGATTGCCACAGTTTTTGCATGAACATTTTTGCAATGATAATTATGGGACTCAATAATCCTAGTAGATCATATATTTGAGAAATAATTGAAAGCACAACCCTCTTGGTCATCTGGCATTGTTTTTCATTTATATTTACCGTATATTGGAAAACATCCTGTCTCGGATTCCAGTGAATCCCGAGTGTTTTTGTCGATGAGTTTTCGCAAACATATACAATGTTGGTGCCGGCTGTAGTAGCGTGACTGATTTTCTTCAAGACTTCGGCGTTGTTACTAGTCCATTTTCTTAGCTTGAACTGTGTGTGTTGCAGTATTGTACTGACCTCTGTATAAAGCTATAATGCTTCGTCTACGTTTCTGGCTCCGGTCAGCAAATCATCAACGTAGAAATCATTTTTGATTGTGTCGCTAGCTGCTGGATACCTTTCCTCGTTCTCCAGTGCCAACTGAACTAAACATCGAACAGCCATGAAAGGTGCAGCTGCTGTCCCATATGTTATTGTGTTGAGTTTGTAATTTTTAACAGGTGCTTCTGAATCGCTCCGCCATAATATACATTGCAGTCGCCTCTGCGATTCCGCTATCCATACTTGCCGATAAATGTTCTCGACATCGGCTGTCAAAACAATATCATGTGTTCTAAATCTCACTACTATTGAGTACAAAT
This sequence comes from Carabus problematicus, assembly GCA_963422195.1. NCBI lineage: Eukaryota > Metazoa > Arthropoda > Insecta > Coleoptera > Carabidae > Carabus > Carabus problematicus. Next base: position 4,369,599 of record OY728586.1, on the reverse strand, counting down.
CATTCTGAATGGTGGGCCCGACCAGTTGAACTTGATTTAAGGATAATCCGTTGGCTGGCTGTGCTGAAGCATCGAACACAACACGCAGTTTTGTTGTGAGACTGTCTTCCTTTAATACGGGGTGGTGTGGCAAATAAGATGGGAATTCTTGTGAGAATTCATTACAACTTGTCATGTGTCCAAGCTCCTCGTACTCCCGCATAAACTGCACATACCGTTCCTTTAATGGTGGATTTTTCTTGAATCTTCTTTCCACGGATTCGATTCGTTTGAGGGCGATAGCCCTTGTTTCACCCAACTGATTAATCGTGTTGCGTAAGGGCATTTCTAAAATGAACCGACCATCTTCAGCACGCTTAAATGTTTGCGCAAAATGGGTTTCACAATCTCTTTCGTCCTTCGAATAGTTTTCTGCTGTAGAAGTTTTCTCAAGCTCCCAGAATCTTTCCATGCCTTTCTGCAACTGATCCTTAGTTATGGACAACAGATTTGTACTATCTGTGTATCGTGACTGCGATGAGGTCACTGTGCCGGCTACAACCCATCCCAACAGAGTGTTTTGCAAGACTGGTTGATTTCTTCCATATGTGATTCGATCCTTGCACAGCACATCAAAAAAACGTTGCTGCACCCAATAACATGTCAATGTCTTTGGTCTCGTTGAATGATGGGTCTGCTAATTCTAAATTGGGTGGTATTTGAACCCTTGACAATTGAATTGCAGGTAGTGGCATATTGTTTGTAATCTGTGAAACGACAAGACAAGTAATGTTAGTGCTGAAAGATTCGTTTAGTGACTTTATTATTATGTCGCACCTTGTACTGGTTTTTGAAACTATTTGATTTAAGCCACTTATGGTAACATTTGATTTGCAGAGTTTTGGTTTTAATTTGCCACATAATTCATTTGTTATGAAGTTCCACTTTGATCCGGTATCTAATAATGCACGCACGATGTAACAAGTATTGTTGGTGTCAAATACCTTTACAAGCGCGGTGGGTAACACGATTTGATTATGATTAATGTTGCACGTGAGTGTCACGCTATGACTGTCAGTTCCAGGTTTTCCCTCTGTTGAAGGTTTTGCTGCATATGCCGGAGCTGATTTATCCCGCGGTTTAACTTCATCCTAGTGTAGTAACGTATTGTGTCTTCTTTAGCACGTTTGACAAGTGCTGCTGTGACAATCTGTCGCTCTATGCCCGGTACGAAGACAATTGAAACAAACTCTCATTCGTGTTGCTTCTTCGATTCGCGTTTTAACTGGTAATCCAATGAATTTATAACATTTATACAAAGCATGTTGTGACTTCTGACAATATGGACAACAAGATGTTGTTGTTGTGACGCAGGAGACACTCTGTTCTGTTGTACGTGATTTAAGCTGAGGATTGGTGATCTTCTGTTGCGCTATCTTGATAGTATTTGTGTGAAGAGATTCTAGGACTTGCGCTCGCTTTGTCAAGAACTGAATCATCTGTTCCATTGTTGGTATTTGTTCCACTAGTCTTATTTTCCCACTACTTCCTCGAAGTAACATCTAATTTTGTACAAATAAGATGTATGATCAACACGTCCCATTGCTCTGTTGGTAGATTTAGTGCATTTAATGATCGTAAATGTTTCTGAACGCTGCTTAACAACTGACGAGTAGAAACGAAAGACTCTTTGGTTACTATTGGCAATTCGAATAGAGCCTTCACGTGATTGTTTACAATTATGCGTTTGTTGTCGAATCTTTCCTTTAAAAGCTTCCACGCTACGTCGTAGTTACTTGCGGATATTTCTAACGAGCTAATGACTTGAGCAGCTTCGCCCTTTAGTGATAACCGTAGATACTGAAACCGCTGTACTGGTGTTAGATCCGTATTTGTGTGAATTAACGTATTGAACATGTCGTAAAATTGCATCCATTCATCGTATGCTCCATTGAAGGTTGGCAAATCTATTTTTGGCAGCCGTACTTGAGCCCTTGTGTCAGTAATCTGCCTGGAACTTGTCATTTCATCGGTTACTGTAACAGAAGCGGTATCTCTGATTATCTGAGAAAGAATTGTTTTAGCCAACGAGATTGTATCAAAATACGATGACTCGAATGCTAGTCGTTCAACATTTTGTTCAGCTGTTTCGTCGTGCTCCTCGATTTCACTTTGCACGTCTTCGAACTTATCCCATAACCTTTCGGCTTTTTCTAAACGTGTCTGGAGATATTCCTTTGTTTGATTTGGCTGATCATGAAAGGCCGACAGATACGTGCGAAAGCGAGTTAATTGCGCCTTTATTAGCCCACGTTTGGCTACTAGCGTTTTAGTTGATTCAGTCATTTCTTAATCGAACTTTGGTTAAATGATTTTACGCGATTTAATGAATAGGACAAGATCTGGATAAATGGGAAATCTGAATGATCTGACCTGCTACTCGTTGATTTGTGGTACTGTTGTACCCCTGCTGATCTGTACGATGTATCGTATACTTGAAGTTGTCCTGGTCGCTGCTGGGCGTTGCTGTGGACCTCGTGTTGCCTGTTGTACGATGTTTCGTACACTTGAAGTTGTCCTGATCGCTGCTGGGCGATGTAGTGGACCTCGTGTTGCCTGTTGTACGATGTTTCGTACACTTGAAGTTATCCTGATCGCTGCTGGGCGATGTAGTGGACCTCGTGCTGCTTGTTGTACGATGTTTCGTGCACTTGAAGTTGTCCTGATCGCTGCTGGGCGATGTAGTGGACCTCGTGTTGCCTGTTGTACGATGTTTCGTGCACTTGAAGTTGTCCTGATCGCTGCTGGGCGATGTAGTGGACCTCGTGCTGCTTGTTGTACGATGTGTCGTACACTTGAAGTTGTCCTGATCGCTGCTGGGCGATGTAGTGGACCTCGTGTTGCCTGTTGTACGATGTTTCGTACACTTGAAGTTGTCCTGATCGCTGCTGGGCGATGTAGTGGACCTCGTGCTGCCTGGTTGTTTGCTATTGTATTGTCAATATCACTTATTCACTCATCTGTTCACTTATCTATTCACTTATCCGGCTCGATTGGACCAATGTTTATTTCGTGGTTCTAAACTCAGTGGACTGTATTTATAATTTTTATTTTTTTTTAATTTGTTCGTGATGCACACACTTGTTCGCCATCTTTTTTAACATACCTTACTATCTCAAGACAGTCGTGGCGACATCTGCCCTGACGCTAATGCCTTCAGGCGCGCCAGTTGAAATTAATATTGGCGCGAACACCTATGATTCTTGATACCCGTACAGTCGCATTTGTATGTATTCACACATCCTATGCAATTCGTCCCTTTCGTGTATTTTCTTACAGCCTGAACGTTTGTTACAATTCTGCGTATATTCTCCTTTTGGCGGCTTATATACTCGCTTCTAACGTAACCGTAGCTTGTCCAGCTCTTGTAGTTTACATGTTGTTGCGTGAATCCCACTTCTGACACCAATTGTTACGCATGATCGGTTATGCGTTTTCACGAATAAATACACCAACAAGAATTTCAAAATAATCGGTTTTATTAGCACACAGCATTGATAGCAACCTTTCTATTTCTCAAAAACAACTACACTACTATAAATAATACCGATTCGGTGAAAAAACCGCACACGAAAAAACCACACATGAAAAACCGCACACGAAAAAACCGCACATGTATAAAACCGCACACGAAAAAACCGCACACTGAAAAAACCGCACATGGAAAAAACCGCACATGGAAAAAAACCGCACATGGAAAAAAACGCACATGGAAAAAACCGCACATGGAAAAAACCGCACACGGAAAAAACCGCACACGGAAAAAACCGTACATAGAAAAAACCGCAGAACTAGGTAGGAGTAGGGTATGGTAGGGTTTGCCAGGGTATGCTAGGGTATGGTTGGGTATGGTAGGGTATGATAGGGTATGGTAGGGTATGGAAGGTATGGTAGGGTATGGCAGGGTATGGTAGGGTATGGAGGGTATGGCAGGGTATGGTAGCTACTATGGTACCTAAAAATATTTTTCTGAAAAAACAAAAAATACTTTTACTTGATCTATCATTATCTGGCCAAATAAAAATGTTCGAAAACGAAGATTCCAGGCATAGTACCGGGTGATCATTTAAAATCATAAATAGAGCGGGCTATAAATTTTAAATTAGATTGGCAACATTGACAGCTGATAGTATTATTTGAATTGTCAAAGTGACACTTCAAAATGTTAGAATATAAAGTTTTTCTCACAGAGAGTTATTTTAAGAACTCTGAACGGCAAGAAAATGGTGAATGGTATTCCGTACACTACTGTGTAAATGATTTTCAAAATTATAAGGTTTTAAATGTGAAGTGTCACTTTGACAATTTAAATAATACGGAGAGAGCAACAATGACTGAAGCGTGCCGCTCTATTGCAATTGTCAAGTTGCCGATTCACTATAGTAGTAACTATAGTGACCATAGTAACGATTTCAAACAAACACAATACATAGGCGTGCCTACGACCTTGGTTTATACCGGCCTGTGACATATAATACTTTTATAATAAAAATAATTTAGATCAGTTAAAGTTGGAAATAATTTCATACCATGAAAGGAAAATATTTTTTATTTTTATGTATTTAGAATATTTACGTTACATTATAACATTATCTATGAGATCAGTACATTTCCAAGTCAGTAGTACTGTAGGGTAGTTCTGTATAAATTGTTCATGGCAACATTGAATAGAATACTTCCATTCGTTTTCATTTCGAACGCCAGAACGAAAATAAGCTTCTAAAATAAACTTATCGTGCTCTTCACCAAACATTGTAACCTAAAATACTCATAAAACCATTGTTTAGAACACGACCTTCTCGATTATACTACGGCCGGTAAATAGGCCCAGTTTCAGCGTGACGCCGCTGTCGCTGCCAGTTGCACGAAACAATTGAACAAAATACAATTTTGACGGTTGTCAATCAACAAACAATATTCATTCTAATAACGAATATTGAGATATTTTGCGTATAAGTAATGCATAAATTGTGGTTTTTGTGTTAATTGGCCTTAATTAAGTTTGTGCTATTAGTTTTTATTATTAGTATTATTAATTTGACACTCTTATATTAATTATTCCGTGTTTTAATTTCTAATTGTAGGTTTTTGTGGTATAATAGTGCAGTGTGTTATCGTCATGTATAGAAAGTGCTGTGTACCATTTTGTAATCAACGAGGAAAATATTCACTCCACGAATTCCCGTCAAATATTAATATGTAACATAAATGGCTTAAATATTTAACATTTGTCAAAGATATTATTAACTCAACAGTAACAAATTTTGTGCTATGTAAAATATAACGAATATTTGCATCAATATTGTAGTAATAAAAAAAATACTCCAACTCTGTAACATAAATTCTGTAGCGATGCTAGTTTTCACCACTAAAAGAAAGATATATTTTTATAAAAATACAGCTATCTAAAATAAAAAACATAATGAAATTTATTTATTAGTTCTTTATATGTTCTCTTACGCTTCCGAATAATGTTAATTTTTCTTTTTAATTTACGCCTTTCGTGTCTTGTAATTAGCACTCAAATCTGTCAAACCATAGAACTGATCATTTCAGATAAATGGTTTTTTCACAAATTTATGTTTGACACTTCTTTATCACGTTATTAATATAATTATGTACAGTAATATTTAGTTTTACAGCCGTAATAAATAAATTTTTCGTACAAAAACATTTCTTAATTTTATCTGTCATTTTTGACAATCAGATCAGACCATACGCTTTTAGATTGACCAATCAACGTGCGGTACATGATGTACAACTCTCAGCGCCATAACTTTGCGATCCGCCGCAGCTGTCATCACAAAAAATCTATTGTTCTTTCGTCGTATTTACAGGCCGTAGAGTGTACACAACTGTCACTCAATCGAGAAGGTCGTGGTTTAGAAATACAAGAAAATATTACTTAATTATATAGGTACTTACGTTATTATTAAACACAGATAAAGATATTAGTCTTAAAAAAGACTGATTATACAAGAAAATATGAAAAAAGTAAAACACAATCACAAAGATATAACGGCAAAATAGACACGGCACTACTGAATGACAACTGAATGCTCGGTCGGTAAACGTCAAAAATTTCTAAATATTGATCTTATTTTTATTCCGTGGAAGCTAGTTTTGATTACAATGCGAACTTTGTTTGGTCACGTGAGCTACAGTTAATTTTGATCGCTGTGTACTATCAACTGTCGATGTTGCCAATCTAATTTAACATTCATAGCCCGCTTTAATTATGATTTTAAATGATCACCCGGTACTTTATCTGCACACTTTTCTCTAAAAAATACTACCCACGTTCTCAGAGAAATATTTTAAAGAAGTAACTGGGTGGTGATTTATAACACGTTTGGACTTCCATCTTCTGTATGTTATGTTAATAAAACTAGTTGTTACAAAATATAAATTTATTATTAAATACACTGAACAACACATTTATAACACAATATAACATTTATACACAACGTTTCGACAACTAAGATCAGTTGTCTTCATCAGGTGAACTGATACTGATCCTTGAGTTCCTAATTACGGCTTTTATACCGTGTGTTATAAGGATGGGTAATGATCCGTGGTGTGTGTTCAAGTGTGACGTGGTTATTGTTATTATTATGTGTTTTGGGTGGAGTCTGTGTAGGTGATGTCCTGTCAAGCGTGTTGGCTTTGTTGTGTGATGTGGTTTGCGGTTTTATGGATAGGTAGGGTCCTTATAGATGAACTTCTTCCAGACGGGTTTAATCTCAACAGTCGGGTTGCTGAAGACTTCTTTGTTGGTGGTAATGATGGCCACTTCCCAGAATTTCCTTTTGAACCAGTGTTGTTCTTCCTTGATGATCTTGGCATTCCCCCATTGAATTTTGTGTTTGTTCTCCCATACGTGGTCTGATAAGCCAGATTTTGTTGTTTCCTCTCTCTTCGTGTGTGTTAGGTGTTCGCGAAATCTTGTGTCTAATGGGCGTTTGGTTCCTCCTATGTAGCTTTTCCCACATTCGCAAGGTATTTGATAAATGCAGTTTCAATTTTATATTGATTAGTCTCAATTTGACATTGATTATTCTCAATTTGAGGTTGAAAAGGTCTATATAAAAATAACAAAAGAACTGTATTAACTTGTATTTGTTGTACATCTCTGTGCCGAACAGACTTGAATTTGAATAAATTCTAAATGACAAAAGCAATGTACAAACTTGTATTTACTGTACATATCCATGCTAAATACAGATTTAAATACATTTGAAACTCTTGCTTGTACATAATTCACCATTGACGATACAGAGGTCTGACTGCTAACATTCAGCTGTACTGTGGACTGTAGTTATAAAAAATAGTTTATAGATACATAGATAAAAATGGTGAGAACGTGAAGCGAGTATACGGGCTAAAGTTATCATTAAGGCCGCGGGATCACCCGTTCAATTTGTTTCTGGTACGTTAGATATCGTCGTGGTCGGAAGAGAACTTGCTTCGATAAATGTAATTTTAAAACATCCCAGCTAGGGATAATAACTAGGACAATAAAATTTTAGGTATGAATTCGTATAGTTAATAGAAGCGTTTCTTTTTACTAAAGCGAGTTTTAAATCTAATCGAGACATGGAAAAATAAAAAATCTACATATGTATTTTTTAATTCATTTCGTTAATAAAAATAACAGTGAGATTTTTTCGAATTTATTTTGGAGTGATATTATGTATTTCATATAAAATAGTCAGGCAATGGTCATGGATTTTTCTCAATCATACTCATGTAAGTATATTAACATTTATAAGTTTTTTGTAGGTTTTTCAATATTTCATAATAAGAAAAAGGACGCTGATAATCTGGAAAAAAAAAATTTGTGCATTATATAATAATAATCAAGACTGGAGAGCACTCGTAAAATCAGCGGGACTGCCGAAGTCAACGGCATATCGATAGGTAAAAAACCAAACGAACATTCAGAAAAACGCGGAGGAAAGCGAAGAACTTATGCCCGGTTGCTAAGACGTGGATTAATTCTCGGATTCAATAATTCTCGGATTTTTTGTATCCGAGGATTAATCCACGATGCGTTGCTAGAACGAGGATTATTTGAATCTCGGATTAATCGGGCGACAATTGTAACGCGCTCTCTGATTGGTTGAAACTCTTCAAATAAATGACTAGTAACTTGAATCTGTAGACCACAAGCAAAACAGCTGTCAAGTATAAGTAAAGTGACAATTGTGTTTTAACGTAAAAATAGCATTTCCAAATCATTGAAATGTTATATATTGTATTCGTGATTAATAATGCTTTTGTGTAATATATATAATTTCGTGCATTAGTGTGTTAAAAATTAAGAAAACCGGTTATAACCTTTATTTTTATTTTGGTTATGTGCACAAGAAAAGTATTGTAAATAAATAATATTTCTAATCAAATTGAAATTATATTGCACATCACAAACATCTATAAATACATGTATTTAATGTGATTAATCAATATATAAATTATGTACATATGTGCATTGAAATTGTAAAAATATTTCACAAATTACAACCAAGTGACATTCACTATTAAATATAATAGACCATACAAATTAATTAATAATGTATTTATTTATTAATAAAGTAATTATCTGAATTTAGTTCTTGTATAGTAAGTATATTTGAATAATAAATTGATTCGTGACGGTGAAGTGATAGTGTTAAATTTACGGAACAGTGCAGCAGAATTACATTCATATTTGCTATTGAATAAACGTAATATTGGTTATAAAAATTACTTAAAACTAAAATTGTTTATATTAGTATTTATTTTCAAATGCTAACATTCGTTATTACATGTTTTTTTTTTCAATAAAAATGCCATTTGCATATGTGAAGAAATATCGTTTGATTCCCGGCTCATTACGGCAAAGTGACATTTGCTCATAATGATTGAAATATGCCATATTTTGTTTGAAAAAAAAACATTCTAAAATGTACTTACTGTTATTTATTATCGTTTAATTACTATTAAACGATATACAAATTTGTATTTCTAAGAAAAAACGAGTTTATAATTGTGATGTGTACCGCCTGAATCTCGGATTAATTCGTCGTCAATCTCTGATTGTTTAGAATCGAGCACGATCTTCTAGATTCATACCGGCCTGCGACATTAGCGATAGAACAATATATTTTTTGTGCTGACAGCTCGGCCAAATGTTGAAGCATTGGCGCTAGTTACAGTAGCTATAACCGGTGTGGCGGTAACTCGCTTGTCGCAAGATAATGTGAGTTAAGCGACACACTGCGCGGCGAGAACTTGGATGGGTGACCGTCCAAGCGGAACCGCTCCGCCGGTAGGGCTCGCGCTGAGTGAGCGGCAGGTTTTCTCCGAGTACTCCGGTTTCCCCTGCCTAGGTACACTAGTACTTAAAACACGCTAGGCCCTAAATCGAACTAATGTCACCTCTGGTGTACGTCATGTGACAAGTAGATAGAGGGGCCAATGGCAGCCACAAAAGGCATACAAATGAAACAATACAACACATAGGATAGGTATACTGATAGGTACACTGCACTACACTGACGCATACACTCTGAAGAGACTCAGGCCTATAGCAGAGCACCACCATAAATCAATCAATCAACAGTAGCTACTTGTCACTGTCAAACAATGTCACCTAATGTTGTAAAAGGTTGTTGCGTAAGAATTATTAATTATAAATGCAAAATTAATTGTGAAATATATAGAAATATTAATATTATCAATAATTATTAAAGAAATTTGATTTTATAAAATTTCATCATAAAATAAAATATATAACATAGGTATACATTTACTGCAAAAATATCTTTTATTATCTGATCCGCGATTTAACATTGTAGAAAAACTAACATTTAATAATTTGCTAGTACCAGTGTGTAAATTTATACCCTCAAGCCATTTATGTGTCATATTCATATCTGATGAGAATTCTTGTAGTACATTTGTACCTTGTCGATTGCAGCTTAGTATATATCACTTCTTATAATGAACCAAATTACAATTATTCGTTATTAATTATATCACACCAAACTGTGTACGCTGCAGTTGAAAATCTTCCTCTAAAAACAACTAATAATTTTTACTAAAATGAATAATAACACCTATGAATAATAACACCGCAAATATTACACAAATAATTAATATGCAATTGCACCAAATGCCCAGTTTATAAATCAATTTTACACAAAATATTCATGTATTAAACTGAATCACAACTGAATACTGGAGTTTGTTGATTAACAACTGTCAAAATCGTATTTTGTTCAAATGTTTTCCTACTGTTACTAGCGCCAGCGGCGGCACGCCGAAACTGGGCCTAGTCGCGGGCCGGAATAGTACACTTTTAATCGAGAAGGTCGTGGAATCGAGGATTAATCCGAGATTCAACGATTCTCGGATTAATCCACGTCTTAGAAACCGGGCATAAAATATTTACTGAACAATCCTAAAATAACTTTAAAGCAAATCACAGAAAAATTACGAAACAATCATGAAATTGCTGTTTCTTAGGAATATGTGAGAAAACACTTGAATGGGCTAATGTTTACAATGAGAGATATAAGAAAAGTGCCTGAAAGACCAACAGTGAAGCAAATAAAACAAGATGTGAATATGTTCGACAACTTTTACTGTACCACAGCTGATAATATCATAATATATTACATGGACGAAACACATTTCAACTTGTTTAATCCACTAGCAAAAGGTAGAAATAACTAGGAATGTATACAGACATACATGCCTGCAGCTCATCGACGTATGTGCAAGTCTGAATATATCACAAATTATTATTTATCAAGATTCACTTTTAAAATCCTAGGTGCCTAGATCGCAAACAAAACAACAAATTTAAAACAAGTGTAAATACATTTTCTTCTATTGACAAAAGCAAAGCAAACTAAGCCGACTATAAATGCATTGATCTTCTTTTGTTCAATTTTTAATTTAAAAATATTTTTTTATCCAATGGCCTTACATAATTTTTCAAAATAAAAAATATGGAAAAATATTGTTCCATTTCCTGCATATGCATGAAAATTTTGAATACAATTGAATAAAAAGAACGCAGAAAAAAAATAAAAACTGAAAAAAAATTGGAAAATATTTTTTTTCTCAAGTACGAAGGAAAATTTTGAAAAATAAAGTGTACCTTGCACAACCAGACCATAACACGTATCTGCAAAAAAAAATTCGTAAAAATCCGTTGGGTAGTTTAGGAGATCTAGGTGGAACAAAAAATCTCGTACGAGCGAGCGAGCGAGCGGACGAGCGACATACATACGGACATATGTTGTAATAGTCATTTCGTGGTCCAGGGGGTCTGTCCGGGATTTCTGTGCAAAAATTTTTAAATCGGAAGATGCTACAGACATCGTACCGAACACTATAGCTCTTCGACAGGAGGTCGATGAGCTAAAAAGGAACACGTTGCACACATATTGCTGCAGGCAGTAGAGGATCGAATATTTATGCTATTCGATGTATTGGGAATATGGGGTTAATTCATCATGAAATTCGAAGAGGATCATTTAAGAAACCAGAATTTAAAGAATTTATCCGCCGATGTCTCCAAAATGCTCAAAATTTGTACGAGTCCGCAGTAGTAATAATAATGGACAACACTCCATGTCATTCTACGATGAGTAAGTCTTTTTAGAAAGATGACTTTCTCCAATGTTATCTAATGTCCAACGTTGAACCCAATTGAGCTTGCTTGGTCCGATCTTTAATCGGGTGTTAACGTAGATTTGGCCATTCAGATGCCACATATTATACCTAACGAGAATAGGGCAAATATTACACAAACTGCATATCGATGCAGTCCCTAGAAAATATCATACAAGATAATATTAATAAACTTCCGGTTGTTAACTGTACTAAATTTATCGCTCATATACAAAGAATTGTACCTGATGTACTAACTATGGTAGACATAACTTTTTAATTCATTGCTGTTAGTATATCCTCGTATGCATATATTAGAATTAGATATTATGTAAATTAATTTTGCAATAAATTGATATTTGTTCAATTTGAAATGTTCTTTTCACGTAAAATTTATATCTCAATTTGAAAATGATTAATCCCAATTTGAAAATGAATAATCCCAATTTGAAAATGATTAATGCCAATTTGAAAATGATTAATTCCAATTTGAACGTGATTATTCCCAATTTGAATGTGAAATTTGAGTTTGAAATGGTATAGTACTGTACTACCACATATAATTATATATTCGTTATAAATAAAAATAAGACTGTACAGGTATACTTAACCAAATTGTATTTTATCTATTACTCTATTATTGCTTGTCAACAGCGTGCTGAGTGTGATGTTAGTATGCCATAAAATAAAGTTGAATATCTTCAAAACTAATGTTTGTAATAAATTGTTAATGGAGCACTCACGTTAGGCACAAATATGTTTTATTAATGGCATACTAGTTATTCCAGTTTTTGTTTTTAAATGATTGATATATTTTTATAAAAGTATGTTACTAGCACTACATTAAATAAATTATAATAATTAAGTTATTTATGTAGTGTATGTGCATATGTATGTGTATGTATACTCTATTCAAACCCACATAGGAGTAACGTCACATCAGATAAATTTTATTCACGACAATAACAAGATTAGCTATCTTTTACTACACATGTTACTCGTATAAATCTATACGCACATCGTGTTGTCATAAGGGGCAGGGCTAATCAATAATTTACTAAGAAGCACCAAGGTATTATACACTGTGAGCAAAATTAACTGAAGCTCACGTGACCAAACAAAGTTCGCATTGTAGTCGAAACTACCTTCCACGGAATAAAAATAAGATCAATTTTTAGTAATTTTTGACGTTTACCGACCGAGCATTCAGTTATCAGTCAGTAGCGTCGTGTCCATTTTGCTGTTATTTATTGGTGATTGTGTTTTACTTTTTTTATATTTTCTCGTACAATCAGTCTTTTTTAAGACTAATCTTATCTTTATCTGTGTTTAATAATAACGTAAGTATATAATTAAGTAATATTTTCTTGTATTTCTGAACAATAGTTTTATGAATCTTTTAGGTTACAATGTTTGGTGACGATCACGATAAGTTTCTTTTAGAAGCATATTTTCGTTCTGGCGTTCGAAATGAAAACGAATGGAAGTATTCTGTTCAAAGTTGCCATGAACAATTTTTACAGAACTACCCTAATTTCGAGGAAATTACATATGATACATTTAGGCAACATGTGGCAAGAGTGGTTGATCGTTTCCGAAACACTGGAAGTGTTGTCAAAGGAAAATCAACGGGACGACATCGTATATTAACACAACCAGTTCTTGAAGATGTGCAACAACGTCTTGAAGAAAGTCCTCATAAATCATTGCGGCATTTATCTAGACAAACAGGTTAGTAACTTATGTTCCAGTCTATTATAATTATTGTTCATAAATGATTAACATTATTATTTGCATATGTAGGACTCTCGTATGGAACTTGTCGGACAGCAACGAAAAAACTTCATCTGCATGCTTATAAAATAAGTGTTGTCCAAGAATTACTTCCATTAGATTATGGAAAACGTTTGGAATATTGTCACTGGTTCCTTGAAAATATGAATGAGGAATTATTAGATTTGACATTTTTTACTGATGAAGCTTGGTTCCATTTAAGTGGGTATGTTAATTCACAAAATTACCGAACTTGGTCTCACGAAAATCCACATGTTCATACTGAAAGAAGTTTACACCCATTGAAAGTAGGTGTCTGGTTAGCGATGTCACGCCGAAGAATCATCGGACCAATATTTTTTTATGAAACAATAACGTCCGAAAGATATATTAGAATAATTTTGCGTCCATATATTGAACAATTACATGATGATGAATTAAACAGGGGCTATTTTCAACAAGATGGAGCTACAGCACATACTTCGAATGCAACATTAAATTATTTAAGAGAATTTTATGATGAGCGGATTATTAGCAAACATCGCTGGCCACCACGATCTCCTGATATGACACCGCTGGATTTCTATCTTTTCGGCTATTTAAAAACAAAAATATATGCAAACAGAATGCATACGTTAGAAGAATTAGAAGACGCAATAACAAATGCAGTTCGAAACATTTCAGAAGAGGAATTAAGAAATGTGTTTCTAAATATGCAAAGACGGGTAAACAAATGTATTGAAGGAAATGGAGGTCATTTTGAACATTTGTTGTAATTAGTCATTAATTTAACACCTAAAATGCCTGAGAACTGTACCGAAACTTACTACACCGATGAACTTCACTTATAGCGTGATCACGGTCCCTGTAATCAAAAAGCTTTGAACGTTAAATGTATATTATGCAAGTGTTGCGCACTTATAATTCTGTACTGTAACCAATGTGAATATACACTGCAACGTGTTAATGTTGTGGTAATTAATACAAGTGTAAAATAGGCCTGAAATGTTTACTTCGGCGTTCATTTTGAGGAACTCTGACACTATAATTTTTGAGTAACGAGTCGACAGTACTACCTCTTGGGTGACTTGGAAATGTACTGATCTCATGAATAATGTTATAATGTAACGTAAATATTCTAAATACATAAAAATATTTTCATTTCATGGTATAAAATTATTTCCAACTTTAACTGATCTAAATTATTTTTATTATAAAAGTATTATATGTCGCAGGCCGGTATAAACCGAGAAATTCGTTGGCACGCCTATGTATTGTGTTTGTTTCAAATCGTTACTATGGTTACTATAGTTACTACTATAGTGAAGCGGCAACTTGACAATCACAATAGAGCGGCACGCTTCAGTCATTTTTGCTCTCTCTGTATAAAACGCTAAGATCCGGCTGCTGCTGCTCCGGGCCTGGAATCGTTTTCATTGGGTGTTTTATTGACAAAAGCAAAACAGACTAAGCAGACTATAAATACAAAAGGCGATGTTTTGTTTATCTGTCAAATCACTGTTTTTACTTTCTTATATTCTTATATATCTCTTATATTTACTAACCTAACTAGTGTTCGTCAAATTTAATGATTGTTAATTTTATCTCTAGGCTCGGATAGTGGAGATTTTTCTCCTTCTTGTAGTGAATATGAACAGTCGGAATAATTAGACATTACAAGTAATTCAGATTCAAACAGACATAAAGTTGTTAGTCAAAAAAAGAGGCCCGTTGAAGTAAACCCTTGTAACGAAGAAAACAGCGCATAAAAAGGTAGGAAAAAGCTGAGACGCTTAGAAACATGGAGCAGAAATATTAAAAAAACGGGAACGTATTCAGTGTCTTCAAATGAGAGCAATGCCCAAATGCAGATGTAAATGTGCGTCAGAGCAGGAATATATTTTAGAAAAATACACTAAATTTGAAACAGCTACAGAGCAAAATATTTACCTCCATCGATGTATTCAACCGATACCAAAGAAAAGATCTCGTTAAAAAAAAGAAACTAATTCCTCGAACATTAAAGGACAAAATCGAGGTGCTAATTTCAAATTTGTTGTGAAAATAGCTGACAAAACGATTATTCGTTGTCAGACGACATTTTTAGCTGTACATGGCCTGAAACGTAGTAGGTTAAGACGAAAAATACAGAAAAATAAAGCTGTTTTGAAAGACTTTAGGGGACGTCATCATATTCGACCAAATAGAGTGGAAGATGTTTTAAATACTGTAAAAAAATTTATTTCAGAACTACCATCGCGCGAGTCTCATTACTCTAGAACAGATAACAAGCTACGTAATTTTCTAGACTTAGATTTGACAGTAACTAAACTACATCGGGATTTCTTGACAAAACACGATAATTTCAAAGTTACGTATGAAATGTTTAGAAATTTTTTTAGTCAAAAACTTAACATTTCATTTGGTTTTCCTAGAAAAGACAATTGCAGAATTTGTACTAGTTTCTTAGTAAGTCTGCAACAAGCCGAAATTAATAAAAATGAGAAAGAGATGTATATTACAAAAAAAGCAAGAGATCTACACCTAAGGAAAGCAGACAGTTTCCAAACGAAATTGAGAAAATCTTCGCAGGATAATGATGAATCAGTAGGTACTTTCGTTATGTTTCGATTACGAAAATTCTGAACAAATTTTACTTTCTTATACATAGTATAAAGGAAGTATAGGAATCATGAAAAATTTAGATTGCGAGATTTTGATAGAAATACATGTTTTGAGGTCCCCTGAATACGTTTTGACTATTTTCGCAATGACGGCTGTGTGTGTGTGGATGTGTGTCTGTATGTTCAGTATCTCAAAAACGAGCACAGGCAGAACAATGAAACTTCATATTTAAAAGTTTATTGATTATATGAAGAGCTGATTAGATTTTTAGCATAATCGCACAACTGGAAGAGGAAGTTTACTGAACATCAAAATCGAACATTGCGAATTATTGAAGAAAATAAAAGCTATGGAAAAAGTTTTCAAATGAAAGTTATGGGAAACAATAATTTTAAGAAAAAATGTTCTATGCATTTTTGTTCTATCTTTATCCACCAGATTTAAATATTTGCGATTCCTTTTTATAAGGTAGTCTAAATAATTGCACTAATAAATATCATATCGTCATTTATTTCTTAGAATACCAGACTGCTAGATTACATTTTTTATGAAATGCAGTGCGCGGTCTCTCAGATTTTATTTTTTGTGTCTAAACCTTGACAGATATCAGTACAGATAACAAGAACAAAAAAATAACTATTGAATATCTCTTTCTGAAACTATTTTTTTGAGAGTTATTGGCCTTAACATTAAAAAGTTTTTGACTGGTTTATGCCGGGTTACCCGTGTTTCGTACACTAATGGTCCACTGATAATAACTAATATCACCTTAAAAGATGACCTACATCTGTAAGAAATACAGTACTAAATATTATCAAATTCGATCCAAGCGTTCTGTAGTTATGGATAAAATAACTTTTTATTGAAAGAACTTTGAAGCAGAATACTCGCTAAACGAAACGTAATTGCATATAGGTAAGTTTAGTTAAATCGTCTTATTTTCGAACCAGGAATCTGTGATTAAACGATGTCCACGCATTTTAGGGACATCCTGTATATTGGCATGTATTTAAAATATCATATATGCTATGAAAACAAAACAAAATATTTACAGAAATACGCATTTGAAATGTCAAATATGTGCGAATTTAAATTGAGTATAAGAAAGTAGTGTGGTGACAACACCCGGTTTTTCGTCATTGTCGTCGAACGAAATGATATTTAAATAAATAGAGTTTTTCTTTGAATGATGTAGAAGATGCTGATAATGATTTATAACACGTTTGGACTTCCATCTTGTGTATGTTACGTTAATAAAACTAGTTGTTACCAAATATATAAATATATACTTAATAATACATAGTCAAATATAACATTTATACACAACGTTTCGACAACTAAGATCAGTTGTCTTCATCAGGTGAACTGATACTGTTTCTTGAGTTCCTAATTACGGCTTTTATACCATGTTTTGTAAGGGTGTGTAATGATCCGTGATGTGTGTTCAAGTGTGACCTGGTTATTATTATGTGTTGTGGGCGGCGTCTGTGTAGGTGATGTCCTGTCAAGCGTGTTGGATTTGTTGTGTGATTTTGTTGGCGGTTTTATGGATAGTGCAGGGTCCTTATGAATGAACTTCTTCCAGACGGGTTTAATTTCAACACTCGGGTTGCTGAAGACTTCTTTGTTGGTTGTAATGATGGCCGCTTCCCAGAATTTCCTTTTGAACCAGTGTTGTTCTTTCTTGACGATCTTGGCATTCCCCCATTGAATTTTATGTTTGTTTTCCCATGCGTGGTCTGCTTGGCCAGATTTTATTGTTTCCCCTCTCTTCGTGTGTGTTAGGTGTTCGCGACGTCTTGTGTGTAGTGGGCGTTTGGTTTCTCCTATGTAACTTTTCCCACATTCGCAAAAGACTGCATTTATCAAATACCTTGCGAAGTTTATTGTAAGTGTAATATTAAAAGTGTAGCGACATATTTAAGGGCATGTAATTTAAAAAAATTATATTTAAAGTATTTATGAAGTGACGTGCATTGAAATCATTTTAAAACTATAAAATATCAACAACAACAAAAATTAATAAGTATTTCAAATGGATTATTTTACTCAAGTTTTTTTTTTTTACATACCCGTAATTAATATTTTTCCGTTGTATGACGGGCATTTCACCTAGTATTTTAATAATTTTGTTAATGGCATGCTCGGTGTGAAGTTGGCATGCCATAATATAAAGTTTAAAATAAATTGATTAATGAAGCACTAACGTTAGGCATAAAAGTCGAAGTTTTAAGAGAAATCCCTGTTCGTGAAGGAATTTTTTTGGTTCTTTTTGTTTTATTTTATTCGGGAAATCTCTTTTCACTTGTCATATAATTTGTCTTCTTCACACACCTCTTTTTAACTAAATTAAAATTAACTATGGTTCCTATTTAAAAAACTGATCTTACATGCCGTATATCCAGAAGTATGTAATAAAGAAAAATTTCATCCAATTTATCGAAAAGCCATATGTATGGTAAAATATTTATTTGAAGTATTTTTCAATATTTTGAGATCCTTCCAAGTTATCAAGGAAAATTAAGATGCGAAAAATTCACATTTGTGTGATATCCAGTGAGCCATGCAATATTTTCAACGTATGAAATCGCCGTCAACATCAACTCGTAATACGGATGTTGCACATTGTTTTTATATTTTTTTTTCGGTTCCTAGCCGTCCCTATTTTTCGGGATTGTCCCTATTTTTTGTTAGATATCCCGGTGTCTGCGAAATAAATTTTCGGGACCGTTTTATGTCCCTAATTTCAAATATTCATACTTATTATTTGTAGTACATTGTACAAATGATAGATTCTTGGCCCTATTTGTCCATTTCAGTCTTTACAGTAATATTATAAAAACTTCAAGCAAATTCCAACTCCAAAGTAAAGATCTTGTCCGGTCGGGTCCGGTCGGGTCTGAACGTGTATGGTCCTGCTCATAACGCAGATGTGGAAAGAATTTTTTCCATGTAGTCAATGGATGAGGGAAAGAAATGGGATGGATTTGGAAACTATAAATTATATAACTTATGCAACTATAATATGAAAATGAACTGTGTCGAATTTAGTGACTACCCTAATGACAATAAAAGGTTAGTACAATGTGATAGGAAAAGCTTGAAATATAATAAAAAATAATTTATACCTTAATAACTAAAAATAAATATTTTTTTGAATTTTTGTTGAGTTTCTTTATTTAAGCCCATTGTTTTGCTACGATATAAAGTCATTACCATGATGACTAATACTACTACTACTGGGCCGTGAAAATGATTGGTTGTCATATTCCTATTTTTGATTGAACTGATCTGGTTACTCTACTAATGGCGAACTATCAAACTTGGGTCATTCTGTATATTAAAAGTCTCGTTATGTGTATTTTGTTTACATGACAAATAGCTTTAAAATTGCAATAGGTATATGTTTATTCAAAATTTTCTTTCCGGTGGAAGAAACCCGGAGTCTCCTCTTTCTAGATCCACCGGGTCAGCATCTAAATTCATCGCTGCTCTGGTATCCCAAATTACTGCTGTCAATATGGTCACCTTAATAATATGATTTTTTTTTATGATGTTCATAAATTTATATTTGATATTTACAAACACTTCTGGATATTGGAGAAAGTTGGAGGCCTGAAGTAGAGGTGACACCATGAGCTACCATTTCGGGTGTTACCAACCCTAGTGATGCCATTGTCTATGGGGCCGTAAAAAGTTCATTGCCTATAGGCGGCAAGATCATAAATCCAGTACTGATTGAATTGAAAGGTTAATTGTTAACGGCAGATACACAAAAATTTGACTAACAACCGCTTAAAGAAAAGCAAGAAGTTTTTTAACGAAATTTAGGAAGTGGAAACACAATTAAAAGGAAAATAGATATGGATCGAAGAAACTATTAATATTATGTATATGTGATACTGAAAGTCAACTAATTCAATAAGATAATTATTTCAAGGCGAAGAAAATTAAGAAATTATTGGCAATGTTTTCGGAAGACATTGATTTATTAGACTTGATAGCACAGGGCCGTCGTCACGAGTTTGACGAACAGTAACCCGCCTATCTCGTACAAATACTTTAAATTTAATTTCGATGTTAGTGGACTGTATTGAAATTTGAACGGTTGGAGAGAGCAGCTCTGTGATTGGCCGATAATAAGGCGGTCACTTACCTTTTTTTATCCGGAAAAGGCTGCTGGGCGATGCCGTCTCTGGACCTTGGTAAGCTTGGTCCACCACTCTCACCAACACCGCGATACACACAATAAATGCCTTTGCGAAACTAACGAATTCGTAATTGTATACGAAACCAAATATATAAATATACCAAAATATTTCTAACATAAAATATTTAACCGAGAATTTACAAATCAAAATCAAGTCTTTTTTAAGCAAAGCAAAAATACGTTCTGCGACTTGCAGCTGGGTAGTGACCTCCCCTCTCCGGCCAAACCCAAAGCCACTCTCGCCCGTTCGTTCCTGTTAATCGGCTGTCGTCTAAACATCCCGCCCACCTTGGAATCCTATTCCTAAACCGACTGATGAGGAAACGTAGACGAATAGCTTTCACCAATAACTAACTAAATTTTAAGCTAACCTAAGTAAATACGAAAACAACAACTGATTTTCCTTCCATGGCGTGGTGGGAAAACATACATTATGATTTGGAATCAGGATGCTATGCTTCACTCCGACAGGGGCTGTTGTGGAGACTTAACAAAGTGGAAGCCCACGGAACAGTGATACCTGGTTGCATCAAGGGAGTTCACCATGGAATGAATATCTAACTAGCTTAATTTTGGGGGAGGGGGCATAACTTCACCATTGCCCTGGTGATTACGCCCTTGCTCGTTCGAACTTCGGCTACCCGAATTACACCATCTTGACCCGGGAAGACTCGGGTTATGCGTCCTAGTCGCCATTGAAGTGGCGGCAGGTTTCCCATGAATGGCTGTATTGGCGAAGGTTTTGTGCGAAAACAAGTAACACATTTTGACAACCTGTGACGAATTACCTCTCGTCCGGAAATAATCCAAAACTGTCCTTGAATTATCGCTTGTAGGTTTTGTGGACCAGGATGCAGGTGTTGTCGGTGATAATGCTCAATCACTAGATGGGTGAAATGATGAGATCTTGGAAGTAATATGGGATGCTTTCTTCCACGCGCTAACGTTGCATGACATAATCTTCCACCTACTCTCAGCACTCCATATTCATCTATAAATGGATTAAGCTTACGATACTGATTTGTACCCTGCTTACTGGTGGTCAGACGCCGTATCTCTTCTCCGAACTCCTGGCTTTGAATCCACTTTACGCACGTCATCAAGGCGCTCGATAATTCCTGTGCAGTCAACCATCCTGACCGAACATCCGTCCTTTGGCGCGTGTTGTGGATGAACCTCAAACACCACGCAAGGAGACGTTTCAAGAATGATAGTGACGACGAGCGAGCTAAGCAACTGTCCACGATATGTACAGTGCTGTCCTGAGGCGGGATGGTGGCGTGAAACGATATCACGCGGCCTTCCTGCGTCGATTCACCTTCAATCAGGTTCATAGTGGTTGCGGGCCAGTTCAAGGGTGGCTCCATCAACCATACAGGACCTGAGATCCACATTGGATGGTTCAGTAATTCAAGCGGAAACAAGCCTCTGGATCCACAGTCTGCGGGATTTAGCTGTGATGGTACATGTCGAAACTGTTCAGGTGCTACCCAGGATTGCGCTTGACTTACACGGTTGGCCACATATGTCTTCCAACGATGTGGAGACGCGCGAAGCCAGTTCAGTGCGATCATAGAATCCGTCCACACGATGCTCGCACCTAGTTTGCCTTGCAGCTCTAAATGCTGCGCAACATTATGAATCAGTTTGGAGACCAGTACTACAGCACAAAGTTCTAATCGAGGTAAGGATATCTTCTTTATCGGAGCGACCTTCGTTTTGGCTACTAACAATGACAATGTTACTTTGGCATCCGTGTGATCAGCTCTAAGATAAACTACCCCACAATAACCCTTTTCAGAACTATCAGCGAAACCGTGCAATTCTAGTCGAATCGCGTTATCTACATTTAAGCATCTCGAGAGTTTAAATGACTTTAGAGCTAACAGCTCTTGACGAAATCGTGTCCATTTCTCACAAACTTCTACGGGAGGCCGTTCATCCCAATCTAGACCGATGTGCCATAGATGCTGAATAAGACACTTGCCGAAGAAGGTTACTGGACTGATAAATCCTACAGGATCAAAAAGTCTAGCAATGTCTGATAGGATAGTACGTTTTGATATAGGGGTGGTAGTCAGGCAGACGTTATACGAAAAACAATCAGAGCCTGGATTCCACACCAATCCAAGGATTTTCGCAGAAGGTTCCGACTCACTTTCGAAACCTAGTGTCTCTGCCGATACAGCACAGTGTTCTGGAGGAACTGATTCCAACACCTCTGTGCGATTGCTCATCCATTTTCTGAGCTCAAAGTTTCCGCGACCTAGCAACTCTGAGAAATATCGTCGCAGTTTTAATGCTTCATCCACTGTGGGTACTGAAGTTACAATATCATCCATGTATGTGTTTGACAGGATGACCTGCGAAGCTTGTTTGAAGTTTGTCCCTTCATCCGAAACTAGTTGCTGGAGGGTACGAATGGCCAGAAACGGTGACGCCGATACGCCATATGTCACAGTGGTCAAGCAATACTCCAGTAACGGTTCTTCCGGCGCAAATCTCCAAAAGATTCTCTGATAATCTTGGTGTTTCTCACTGACTTTAATGTTTCGATACATTTGCCGAATGTCAGCGACTAGCACTATTTCGTGCTTTCTAAAACTAACCAATAGTTTTACAATGTCTGCTTGCAGTTTCGGACCTGTAAGCAGTACTTGGTTCAATGATGGACCATTTTGCGATGTCATGGATGCATCAAAGACGACACGAAACTTTGTGAAGTGTTTATTGTCCCGAAATATGCAATGAAGTGGTAGGAAATAGGACCGACTAACACACGACAATTTCGGTGACGCGAGTACCATATGTTCTTGAGCTAGATAATCCTGCATAAATGCATCGTAATGTTCTCTTAGTTGCGGGTTCTTGGAGAGCCTACGTTCAAGCAGTTGAAATCTACGCAACGCTGGTTCGCGACTCTCGCCAAGAGGAGGCGCCGTAGATTTGAATGGCAATTCCACAACGTATTTTCCATTGGATAAACGAGCCACTGTCGACTGGAAGTGAGTTTCGCACTCTTGGTCCTCCTCACTTAGCGCTGTTGTGGATGGTGGTTCTTCAACTTCCCAGAATCTGCGAATCAGATTCTCTAGTTGACCCTGTACTGTCGTACAAAGAGTGTGCACCGCTGTTGGTTGCCTACTTATGCGTCCGATCAAACAATAGCCCCAAATACTTTCAATAGCACTTGGTGCCCCCTCTGGGCCGGCGATAGTATTACCTAGTATCACCGAAGCAAACCATTCGGCTCCAAGTAAGATATCTACTGGTTCTGATCGGAAATAAGTTGGGTCAGCTAACTTTAGTCCTTGCAAATGATCCCAATTCCGGGGACGCACCGATATGGAAGGACAGTTTGTTATGTTATCAACAACTAATGCCTCGACTTGAAGTTCTATTCCATCGATTGGTTGAAACCAACATTTTACAGCCTCTTTTGCTACCCCTAGTGCAGTCTGAGCCATGCCGAATACAGGTACTGCTGTACTCTGGGTACGCAAGCCTAACCGTTTAACACACGAATTTGTAATAAACGTTCCTTGACTGGCGCTGTCAATCAGAATCTTTACAGATTGATAATCACCTTTGTGATCTTGAATGTAAGTTTGCGCGGTTGCTAATAAGATTGTCACCGTTGAACTAGACGCGGTTGTTTGCAGAGTATCGACTGACTGTTCCGTATGTTTGTCGTCAGTTGAACTAGTTTTAACTGGTTCCCCCTTGGACGTCGTGGCGACTGACTGCAATTTAGCGGGTCCGTGCACGGTTGATTTATTGCCGAAATGCAATAACGAATGATGCGCGGAGGAGCAATGTTTACAAGCATTCCCTTTCGCACAGTCTCTTAGGAAGTGACCTGACATTAAACAGTTTAAACACAACCGATTCGCTTTGGCAAATTGCAACCGATCGTTCACCGTTCCTTTTCGGAAGTTACCGCATTGACCTAACCAATGTTTACCTTCGCACGCAGCGCACCGCGGTTCTGATTCTGCATCGGTGTTTACAACAAATGTATTTGATGCTCGCATTGACTTGTGTCCCTTTTCGGTGTTTGAAGCAAAGGATTTCCTTGGAATGGCTTGTCCAAACGTAGTACCACTAGCTTGGACAGCTTCCATGATTCTAGCTTCTTCATTTAAGAAACTTATGAACTGTTTTAGCGTAGGCATAGGGTGATCAACGACATACTTCTCCCAATGTTCTCTCAAAGTAACATTTAACTTGTTGCTGAATATGAAGATCAGCGGTACCGCCCACCCTTCCACTGTGTGGCCCAACGCTTGCAGCGCCCCCAGGTACTCTGCAAGAGATGTCGCGAGTGCCCGTGTGGATTGTGGTTGGCGAGTTGCATTTGGAACCCCGAACAGTGCCTCGAGATAGGCATTTGTCAACAGGGTCGTATTATTATAGCGAGTTTGAAGCGTATTCCACGCGACTTGATAATTATCTGCCGTCAGAGGTAAGGACGATATCAAGGATAACGCGTCACCTTTTACGACCGACCGAAGATACATATGTTTCTGAACATCCGACAATTGCGTATTATTGTGCACCGTTGCCAGGTATAAATCCGAGAAATTGTTCCACGATTTTACCTCTCCACTAAATTCAACAAGCTTTAATTTAGGTAAGGAAACGCCATGAACATGTGATGGATTTGCGTGCATAGTTTGACCTGGTGTCAGACTAATGTTTAATTTGTCAGAGTCTGGAAATGCTATGCTAGCAATTGCCTTGGCATTATAAAAGAGAGTTTCGAATTGTACAATCTCGTCTTGCCAATCCTCCTCGATACGCGGTGTCTGCT
Organism: Carabus problematicus; assembly: GCA_963422195.1. Taxonomy (NCBI): domain Eukaryota; kingdom Metazoa; phylum Arthropoda; class Insecta; order Coleoptera; family Carabidae; genus Carabus; species Carabus problematicus. Next base: position 4,344,475 of record OY728586.1, on the reverse strand, counting down.
TCGCGTTGTAGGCAGCAATTTTCATAACAGTTTCATGATATCGTTCGGATGTTTCGTCCATCCCTTCCGACATAGCCCTAAACAACGCTAAATCCTTTTTATTCTGCGGACCTTGCTCAACCCGTACCGCGACTTCTTCTAAACGCACTAGCTTCTCCATCAAGCTCTTTGCCAGAAAGTTCAAGTCATCTATGACCGGCATTGTATCCGATAATTAATTTTAAGAACAATAACAATAATGCAACCAGCACAGCGATTCTGTATCACCGGTTGTACTAGAGCCAGTGACAACTCAAAGGTCAATAAACCAATCTATTGTGCAACGAACAGCACCGAACGACACGATGAGCCGGTATTTGCACGAAACTACACAAGCAAGAACCAACAATTTTGATAGTACAGGGCTGGAGTCACGAATTTGACTAAGAAGCGTGTCTATCTATTAGTTGGCAGTGCAGGAAGTTAAATCCGGCTCGAAGGACCAAATTATGATAGCACAGGGCCGTCGTCACGAGTTTGACGAACAGTAACCCGCCTATCTCGTACAAATACTTTAAATTTAATTTCGATGTTAGTGGACTGTATTGAAATTTGAACGGTTGGAGAGAGCAGCTCTGTGATTGGCCGATAATAAGGCGGTCACTTACCTTTTTTTATCCGGAAAAGGCTGCTGGGCGATGCCGTCTCTGGACCTTGGTAAGCTTGGTCCACCACTCTCACCAACACCGCGATACACACAATAAATGCCTTTGCGAAACTAACGAATTCGTAATTGTATACGAAACCAAATATATAAATATACCAAAATATTTCTAACATAAAATATTTAACCGAGAATTTACAAATCAAAATCAAGTCTTTTTTAAGCAAAGCAAAAATACGTTCTGCGACTTGCAGCTGGGTAGTGACCTCCCCTCTCCGGCCAAACCCAAAGCCACTCTCGCCCGTTCGTTCCTGTTAATCGGCTGTCGTCTAAACAAGACTGTTTAGAATTTTTGACACATATTATACTGTAACGGTTCAAATTACGCACATCGAGCTATTTAAAACGTGTCGCGAAACGGACCGGCATCGTCGAGCTCTGTACAAAAAGAACAAGAATAAAGTTGTTGTTTAGTGGCAGATCTCGAGTGGAACAGACGAATTCCCCATTCATTCTGTAACATTATAATTTTTGTTTCTCATAGGCCAATGTATTATCTTGATTCTGCTAGTTGTTAATTTTAAGAATATTGTTTTATCATTTGCGTGACAAACCCCGGAGTAATTCGCTATATATACATACATACATATGTATATATATATATATATATATATATATATATATATATATATATATATATATATATATATATATATATATATACAGGGTGACCCATCTGTGAATGCTCACCATTGGAATCTCTGAAACTATAAGAGATACAAGGTCGGTTAAATTAGACGAAAGTTGCGTATTTATGGGCCGATGTTGATGGCGATTTTGTATTTTGAAAATATTGCATGGCTCACTAGATAATGACAAAAGTGTGATTTTCTAGAATTTTTATTTTACTTTATAAGTCAGAAGGTATTGGAAATATTGAAAAAAGCTTCAAATAAATATTTTAGTATAACTAATAAGCCTTTTGATGAATCATATGAAAATTTTTTTTACTAGATATTGCCGAAGTTACAGCCTGCAACTTTCATTTTTTAAATGGAAACCATAGTTAATTTTAATCTAGTTGAAAAGTGCTATTTTTTCTCTTTACAATGATGTATTTGTTTACCTAAATATTTTTTTTAGTTTCGAAGAAAAACTAAAAAGTAAGATAAAATGAATGATTTTTGTAGTGTGCCATGAAAATTTGGTATAAAACAACTGCAACTAAATATGTTATGTACGTGCAAAACAATTGAAATTCAACAACATTTGATAAACGAAACAAAAGTCGTTCCGTAAACTGAAAGCTAGTAGACAGATTGTCGTATGAAACCCATACCTACATAAATTATTTTTTGTCTCTAATCTTTTGTTTACCAAATATTATTGAATTTCAATTGTTTTTCATGTTTATAACATATTTAGATGCAACTGTTTTATACCAAATTTTCATGGCACACTACAAAAATTATTCATTTTATCTTACTTTTTAGTTTTTCTTCGAAACTAAAAAAGATATTTAGGTAAACAAATACATCATTGTAAAGAGAAAAAATAGCACTTTTCAACTGGATTAAAATTAACTATGATTCCTATTTAAAAAATGAAAAATGCAGGCAGTAACTTCGGCAATATCTAGTAAAAAAAAATTTTTATATGATTCATCAAAAGGCTTATTAGTTATACTAAAATATTTATTTGAAGCTTTTTTCAATATTTCCAATACCTTCTGACTTATAAAGTAAAATAAAAATTCAAGAAAATCACACTTTTGTCATTATCTAGTGAGCCATGCAATATTTTCAAAATACAAAATCGCCATCAACATCGGCCCATAAATACCCAACTTTTGTCTAATTTAACCGACCTTGTATCTCTTATAGTTTCAGAGATTCCAATGGTGAGCATTCACAGATGGGTCACCCTGTATATATATATATATATATATATATATATATATATATATATATATATATATATATATATATAGGGTGTCCCTAAAATGCATGGACATCGCTTAACCACAGATTCCTGGGTCGAAAATAAGACGATTTAACTAAACTTACCTATATGCAATTACGTTTCGTTTAGCTGGTATTCTGCTTCAAAGTTCTTTAAAAAAAAAGTTATTTTATCCATAACTACAGAACGCTTGGATCGATTTGGATAATATTCGGTACTGTACTTCTTACGGATGTAGGTCATCTTTTAAGGTGATATTAGTTATTATCAGTGGACCATTAGTGTACGAAACACGGGTAACCCGGCATAAATCAGTCAAAAACTTTTTAATGTTCAGGCCAATAACTTTCAAAAAAATAGTTACAGAAAGAAACATTCAATAGTAATTTTTTTGTTGTTGTTGTCTGTACTGATATCTGTTAAGGTTTAGGCACAAAAAAATAAAATCTGAGGGACCGCGCACTGCATTTCATAAAAAAATGTCATCTAGCAGTCTGGTATTTTAAGAAATAAATGACGATATGATATTTATTAGTGCAATTATTTAGATTTCCTTATAAAAAGGAATCGCAAATATTTAAATCTGGTGAACGAGGTGCCCCTTAAATACGGGGTTAAATGGGTTATAGCCCCGGGGCGCCAGTCATTTTGAGACAGCAATTTTGCTTTACATTGCTGAATGAATATTAGAAGAAAAAAAAAAAAACCTTGTGCCGAATATATGTTTGACCCTTTGTCATAAAGCAGAGCACATCATTGTTAACAGTCCACGGGGGTTACATGACATTTCAACACGCGGCAGATCAACATAGACATTTCAATATTAATAATTACTTTCATTCATACTCTACTCTACTTATCCTAAAAATGCCCCTACCCTACCGTACATTAGATAGGTGAAACTATTATGTAGATAACCACATTCATTCTTAATCTACCCTACCCTCCTTTCCTAAAAATACACTCCCCCCTGCCCTATCCTACCGAATATTTTTCTTGCATTCATTTTTCTTAAATATTCTAAAAATATGGTGCCTAAAATGCTGACATGGCAGCCGTCTCGAAGACCACTACAATTCGTTCTGGATTAGTATACATCAATTGTGTGTTTAATTGTTGTGTATTTAGAAGACCTGTGTTTATTTGTCGCTGTATCACAATCGATACAGTGTAACATTGATAGACCAGATTCTTCAGTAAGCCTGGCAAGCAATTCGATTGCATTGTGTACTTTATAATAATCCGGATTTGATAGTACTCGTTCATCCGGGCCTGCGTTTTTCCTTTCTTATACATAGTATTGTCACGTGGCGTACGTGGATATTGAAATCGCTTTTATTTATCAACTATTCGAGATTGTGCTGCCACCAACCCTCTTTCTCTTGGATAGAAGGATTTCTTTAATAACCGAATTTACGGAACAAAACAGATATACTATGAAATAAAACAATAGTTGAATACACGTGCGGATAAAAATAATATATATATATTGTTACGAATCGAGTTGTTCACTTTTACATAAAAGTTGAATAGATACACACAATAAATACTAACAAAGATATAATACAAAGGTCTACTTACAGCCGTTCATCACTGAAGTTAATGTTTTCTTAATGCAGATCTTAAAGCAAAGAGAGATGTTTACTCGGACAAGTTTCAAATCAAAGAGCGATGTTTACTCGGACAAGTTTCAAATCAAAGAGAGTGATGTATTCATAATACAATACTGACTTGGGGTTGACACCCCCACTCCAAGTGTTTAATGTTTCTCTTATTGGTCAGCATTCGCCCGACCAGGCAAAAAAGAATTCCACAATACTAACTCATAAAAAATAACTAAATTCCCGTTAGGGTCTTCTTGCCTGAGTCCAGAGAATGCTCACCAGCTAACCTTGGAATGTACCGAGATGTTTTGGCGACTGCTACAACTCCTCCCCCCTTTGGATGCAACTCATATTCCTCCCAAGGATTATGAGGCATTCTAAAACTCCAAAATGCTTCGCAAAGCCAACTTGTACCCACGACAAGAAGCACGCAGTCCGCCATTACCCTCGATCCTCCAGTCTTCCATCAGGATCCATCATGCTCGACGCCATCAGCGTGGAACGTCACTCACTAGCTGCCATGCAACGATGCGAAGCTCCTGGCTAGCCTAGCTGTGACTCGCCGTGCATACGTCCTGGTACTGGTTGAAAATAATGCGGCTGGACTTCTCGACTCGTGTTTCTTCATGGACTCATAGTTCGAAACGATGATGAGTTCAACCATCAAGAGTTAGCGTTGCGCAGTTCAACTAAAACATTCAGTACATCCCGCAGTATTTTGTTCTAAAAACTTGAAAAAAAAAAAATTACAATACAATGAAACAAATTATTATAATGTCCAGCTTATCTACTGGTAACAATGAACTAATCTACTTAACATAATTTAATATTACGATCCTCAAAGATTCAGCAAAGATTACACATAAGGAACTTAACTACTAATTGCTTAACTAGTCACTGAGGGTTTAGGTTACGTAAAATTTGAGACAAAAACTTACAAAACTAAATTAACTTTACATCACGTAACCTAAAACATCAGTTGGCTACCATCGGATAGGAGCGCCAACTTCCTAAGTCATACAACAATTACGACTCTGGCATCCGAATTTATAATCTAAACCTGCTTTACTTTTGATTTATTTAAAATAATTGGAAGGTTGGTTTTGATCTGGTTTCTGGTTCATTTGCATGCAGCTCAACTGGATATGACGGAGATTGGACATTCACGGTATCTAACAATTTAGGATAGTGAACTAATTCAACGTTATTTTTAGTTCGCCTCGCTCTTTTTATAAACTTATGTTTGTACTTGTAGACAACTACTATTAAACTGCCTATGAGTAGGATGGTTGCTCCGGTACCCACACCTATAGAATTCCGGACTGTTTTGTACTTTTTATAGCGCAACGCGTCAACGTGTTCCTTCCATACTGATAACGATATGCCGTTTTGCAAAGTTTCAGTGTCTATCTCTTTTATTAATGAGGCTATTTCGTCTTTGTCTGTGATACCAGTTACGTCGGTGAAGTTAGATGACTCTACTATACTTTGATGAAGGGGTGGTATTATGATTTTGAAACTAGCGGATGCAATTTTGGTCTCAGTAGTTGAATGGGGTAACAATAAATAGTTCGGTCCGTGCACTTTACAGGACGCTGGTATATCCAGTATACCAGTACTTGTTATTATAACGGTTGAAGTGTTGTAGCGGTTTCGATCAAGTTCGCTCGGGCAATTGAAAACTAAAACATCACGATCAACGCTATATATCCACGAGTTTCCTTGTCGAGCACGGTACAACACGGCTTTGTTATCCCGGGTAACCATATGATGACATAATGTACTTGCCTTCTCTATATTACCGGTATATAGAGCGGAAAGACATGACACATCGGATATTTTACGCACGGGTTTCAAGGGTGGACAGATTTTGAGATAACCACCTCGGCATTCCACTAAATCTTCATTGTCTAATTGCAAATAATACTGCGCATCTCCTGAGACAGCTATGTAGGGATATTCGGGTGATATGTATAATTTGGTCTTTTCCGTACCAGAATGGTGTGGAAGTGGAAGGGCGCGGTATACCGTGTAATATCGATTCGGAGCTTTCAATGGGATCTCGACAAATAACCTGATCGTATTATCAAAATAAGCGGCATGCACGAAAGCTATATCGTAATATACGTAGATGGACTTATCGAAGAAGCTAGTGAGTAACTGTAACCCTAAAGGCATATGATCCTGAATGGTTTTAAGCGCGGCTAGTAAAACTGTCGGACTTATGAAAATTGGGCTCAACTTATTTAACGCAGTTGCTTCGAGTGCATTACCTAAATCGGCAACATGTTCTTTTAAATCAATTAAGATATACTCTATGGTCCGCATTGCTGAATTTAAATTGACTGTTTGAATTAACTTAGTCTCTATGTCGTGTTTGACCACGGAACGATCCTTCACAATCTGTGCAAGTTTAGTATTTAGGAGCTGCACGACACCTTTCATTTTTTCTACATTATTATTAATTTTCATATTATTATTTTGGACATCCCGAATTATAGTTACTTGTTCACTAACGACGTTCGTAATACCATCGGCTACCGAAGTTAAATTATCAATTTTACTATTAATGTCTGTTAGGTCTTGGTCATCTAAGGTGCCAAACAAAAAGTTCAAAACACGTCCACCGACATTTACCAAACCTCGTTTTTCGCGTGAGTTATATGGTGCGACCGTTTTGACCAAATTAGCTAATTTTACTTTTAGTCTACTCACATCGCTCCGGATAATGTTGGTTTCTTTTTCGATTATCTCGTTTAGAGTATATATTAGGGTCGGTTCGATATTCTTCCCTAAGTCCACATCGATCTGGGTAACGTTATCCAGTAGTTCACTGAATGTATCGAGAGCATTGATGTAGGTGTTTAAGCGAACGTCTGTGGTTAATATCCATTTGTCTCCGGTCAGTAGTATTTCTTCGTTTTTGACAAATACTAATCCTTTGTCTAACTCGTTGACGTCGGCTATTGATTCATGCTGAACCACCGTCAGCATAAAAACAGTTGAAGACTAAAGTCTAAAAACAAAAAAAATATATAAAAGTAATTTACAATTTATATTAAATTCTAGCGTTTGATATCCAAGGTAAATCGGGTGGTGGACCAGCGCTACGAGTTCGGATACGCTCCGGCGTCTCGTTTTCTCGCGGATGGTTATCGTTATCAGATTCATAATCATCGTCATAGTCATTACTCCCTGGTCCACTATCTGTCAGCTCTTCTTGATCACTTTCGGTATCGAAGCTTTCGTGCTCGCTATCATTGTCCGGTATTGTAGGCTGTGTGGTCAGATGATATGGGACGGGTTGTATTTCAATTAAATCAAACAGATTTGGGTCGGGCGCAACGTCCGGTGGCTTCTCTTCGATTTCCTCCTCTTCTTCAGTGACGTCAGACCTGCACAGCTTCAGCCGATTGACGTGGACAACTTGTTCTTTTCCCGTACTAATGTCCTTAATGACAAAGTTCACTGGGCTAGTCTGTTTTACTAACTTATAGGGGCCTTTCCATGGTTTCCCTAGTTTTCGAGAAAGTCCGAGCTGAATAGCAACGTCAAGAAGGTAAGCGAAATCTCCTTCTTTTAGTTTTACTGGACGTGTTTTCTTGTTGTACTGCCTTTCGTTCTTCTCGGCAGCTACTTGCAGTCTTTCTCGAACAAGAGTGTATGCCTGGTGTAATCTCCCTGAGAGTTCAGTCGGATAACTCTCGTCGGTGTAACATCTGGTTCTTTGTGGGGCTAGAACATCATCGAATGGCATCTGAAACTCTCGTCCATGCAACAAGAAGAATGGTGTTTCACCAGTTGCTGAGTGAGATGAACTACGCAGTGCCATAAGAACATATGGTAACCACAGATCCCAGTCGGCTTGATCTTTCGCTATATAATGCGACAGGCAGTCCTTCAAGGTCTTGTGGAATCTTTCGATTCTACCATTGCACATTGGATGATACGCGGTGGTTTGCAGCTTCTTGATCCGTAATAAAGTACATACCTGTTTGAATAATTCGGATACGAAATTACTACCTCGATCTGTTAGCAGTTGTTTGGGTACACCGTGTCGAGCTATAATCTCTGTTACAAAAGCTCTGGCCACAGTGTCGGCTCTCTGATCCGGAATTGCTATTGCTTCTGGGTAGCGAGTAAATTCGTCCTGAAAAGTCAATATGTATTTATTACCTTTACTGCTCGTTACCAATGGTCCCACTATATCCATTGACGTGCGCTCAAAAGGTTGTAACACCTCTTGGAATCTCTGCAGTGGAGCGGGACGGTGATGCGGAGAAGTTTTCCGCTGATTACACGACACGCATTCCTGGCAGTATTTCTTAATATGTTGAGTCATTCCATTCCAGTAGAAATACCGTCGAACTCGGGAAAGAGTCTTTTCGTAACCTTCGTGACCGGCTTGAGGTAAATCGTGACATGTGCGAAGTATTTTGTTCCACATGGATTGAGGAGCAACCAACTTATCCTCGAGTTCATGAGGTGCACGTAGCTTGTACACTAAACCTTCATGGTCAACAAAAAAATCGTTGTTTCCTGTCTGTATCTGGAACTTCAGACGTTGAACCGCGGGATCTGAATCCTGCTCTGTCTTGATGTGATCACGATCCCATACAGGCTCGATTGCGTCCGCAACATGTCCCACGATGACTCGTGATAACGCGTCTGCGTTACCGTTGGCCTTTCCTGAACGATGTACAACTTCGAAATCGTACTCGGCTAACGTTAGCGACCACCTAGATAGCCTGGAGCTAGGGTCCTTGATTTCCATGAGCCACTTTAACGGACGGTGATCCGTGGTCACCGTGAATCGCCTACCGTACACGTAGCATCGGAAGAACTTTACAGCCCACACAATTCCAAGACATTCGCGCTCGATTGCACTATACTTAGATTCTGCTTTATTAAGCGCTCGACTCGCATACGCGATGGGATGCTCGAATCCACCTATCCTCTGGCTCAGCACAGCACCTAAAGCTACTTCGGATGCGTCAGTTGACAGAACAAATGGCAGCGAGAAGTCAGGATATCGTAACACTGGGTTGCTCTGTAGTGCTTCGCATAAGCTGCCAAACGATTCTTTCTGCGCATCACTCCAGATGAAGGGCTGATCTTTCTTGGTTAGAATGGTTAACGGTTTGGCTAGGTCGGCGAACTTTGGTATGAATCTCCGGTAGAATCCAACTAGGCCCAAGAAGGCTCGCACGTCCTTCAGCTTGGTTGGTACCGGGTAATTCTGTATTGCTGATACCTTGTTTGGATCCGGTTTAATTCCTGCGCCAGAGATCAAGTGACCAAGATATGATGTTTCTCGCATCATAAACTTACACTTGTCAGGCTTCAATTTTAAATTGTGTGTTCGCATGCGGTCGAACACGGCCTTCAGTCGATTCAGATGATCGTGTACGTCATTTCCGCTAAAAATTATTATGTCATCGAGATATACATAACATTTTTCACCTGTGAGTCCACTTAGAACCGCATACATCAGCCTTTGCCAGGTGCTTGGAGCGTTAGTTAAACCAAACGGCATTCGGTTCCACTCATAATGACCCCAAGGAGTGCTGAATCCGGTTTTTTCTTTGTCTTCTTCAGCCATCGGCACTTGGTGATAACCGCTAGCTAAATCTAATGTCGTGAACAGACTCGCCTGGTTAAGTTGTTCAAGAGTTTCCTGCAGGTTTGGCAATGGGAAGAAGTCTTTCTTCGTGACTTTATTTAGTTCCCTAAAGTCTATGCACAACCTAACCTTCGTGCTACCGTCAGACAACATTCGATTCACCAGGATAACCGGAGCTGACCACGGTGACTCGGATTCTGAGATGATGCCCTCGTTCAGTAGATCATCTATTTGCTGGTTTAGTACCTTCTTTTGTGCCTGCGGCACTCGATACGGAGCTCGTGCTATAGGATGTACGTCTTCAGTAATTATTCTGTGGGATACTTTCGACGTACAGCCTAATTTCATGTCCGCGAACCTGAAAATATCCTCATAATTAATTAATACATCCAACAGATTCTTTCTATTTTCTGTAGAGAGATGCTCGAGTTCGAACAGTTCTTCTACATTTCTGTCCTGCACAGTTGCTATAATCTCATTGTTGACGACAGAATCCGTAGTGATCGAACCTTCCGTCACAACTTCTTCGAGGCCGATGATCGTTTTGCTAGGCACGTTCAGTGCTGTCTGGCTCACGTTCATCAACTTCACGGCGACGTCTCTTGTTCCTGTACTAGCGACTACTCTTGCCGCTAAAATTCCATGGATCGAGATCTCTACTGGTTCGATCATGATGGATTCACTATCGTTCTGCGAGCTCTGTCGTACACCTAAACATACAACTTCACTTCTCGCCGGGATAACCAAGTTCTCTTTCAAGCGAACCGCATTCTGTGATGTGGTGCTTGTAGTGCGTTCCGCGGCTCTGATGTCTGTGCTGACTGTGCTTGCGATTTCTGTATCGATAACGTCAACCGATTGTACAACCGCTATCTTCAAACAGGCGTTACCAAGCTCTATCTTATTTGCATTGTAGTCAATTCTAGCTTTAAATTTCCGTAAAAAATCTAACCCGATTAAACCATCTGTATGTACAGCTAGCTCATTGCTGCAAACAATGAAATCGTGCTTGAATTTACTACTACTGCTAATACTATTACCTACAGTTAGCTCTATATAGCTTCTTCCTACTACAGGTAACTTTTGCCCTGAAAGCCCTACAATTAACCTGTTTCTATCTAGCTCGTACATGGGATGACCCCTAATAGCGCCTCTTTTTACCAAACTGACACTGGCACCGGTATCTACTAAAAATGTTAAAACTTTACCCGAATATACTAATTCAATGATGTTTGCGTCCGGTTTACTCGGGATCGCGGGTACCAGTTCAGTTGTGCATTCTGAGACGTTTAAGCCGTGCTGGTCGGGGTACTCACCGACGGCTGGTTGGAGTTTAAATTCTGTCTTTTTACTTTACACTCCGCTAACCTATGTCCCTTGGCTTTGCAACGCGAACACGTGGGCACCGTTTCGTCACGTGGTCGTTGCTGTGCTTTGCAGAACCTTGCTATATGTCCGATATTTTCGCATTTAAAGCACATTCTAGTATCTTCTCTTGCTACAGTTGCTTTGGTTTTTACTGTAATATTGCTATCATTAGTACCGTTACTGAATTCGCGCGTGCGTACATGCGAGGTGTTTGGGTTCTGTACTACATGAAATGCAGTATCTCGTGTGTCCGAATAACGAACGAATTCTTGATGTTCGCTATCAAGGCTCCCTAACTGCCGTTCTATCCGTTCCGATTTTTTCGCAGTATTAATACCTTCTTCGAATGTTCGCGGATCAGCGTTTAATACTGGACGCCTAAGAACCGGTAACAGACCTTCTAAGAGTTGGTCCAATAATCGTTGGTCAAGCATTTTATTTTGAATTCTGAGTTCTTCTGCGTTATCCGATTTATCGAACAACTGTGAACCTATAGTACGCAACCGACTTACATAGGCGTCTACTGATTCTCCAGCCCTCTGCACGCAACGGTAAAATGAACGCGAAACCACGCTTGGAGCCTGCTTTGGTGCGAACCTTTCTATTAGCGCGGATCTAAATTCGCTCCACGATTCTGTTGCTTGAAGTAACGGACTATTACCAATAAATAAACGCGCTTCTCCGAGAGTACAAATTTTAGCGATAGCAATGGTTGTTACTGGGGTCCAGTTTCCGATTTTGCTTATTAATTCTACCTGCTCAATGAATTGCTTGACGGACAGATCATTTGTGTTACCGTTAAACATCGGTATCTTATTTACTAGACCCATAACGGAAGTTGCGGCAGTCATGGCTTCCATTTTGTAATTAATTCCTCGATTTTTTAAATTTAAAATATACACGCTATAAAAATATCGGCAAATTACAAACGAACTTGACTGTTACTAGTATAAGGTACAACTGGTTTGAAATGTTCTATCCCGCCGCTTGCCAACAGTTTGTCACGTGGCGTACGTGGATATTGAAATCGCTTTTATTTATCAACTATTCGAGATTGTGCTGCCACCAACCCTCTTTCTCTTGGATAGAAGGATTTCTTTAATAACCGAATTTACGGAACAAAACAGATATACTATGAAATAAAACAATAGTTGAATACACGTGCGGATAAAAATAATATATATATATTGTTACGAATCGAGTTGTTCACTTTTACATAAAAGTTAAATAGATACACACAATAAATACTAACAAAGATATAATACAAAGGTCTACTTACAGCCGTTCATCACTGAAGTTAATGTTTTCTTAATGCAGATCTTAAAGCAAAGAGAGATGTTTACTCGGACAAGTTTCAAATCAAAGAGCGATGTTTACTCGGACAAGTTTCAAATCAAAGAGAGTGATGTATTCATAATACAATACTGACTTGGGGTTGACACCCCCACTCCAAGTGTTTAATGTTTCTCTTATTGGTCAGCATTCGCCCGACCAGGCAAAAAAGAATTCCACAATACTAACTCATAAAAAATAACTAAATTCCCGTTAGGGTCTTCTTGCCTGAGTCCAGAGAATGCTCACCAGCTAACCTTGGAATGTACCGAGATGTTTTGGCGACTGCTACAGTATAAAGAAAGTATAGGAATCATGAATAATTTCGATTGTGAGATTTTGATGGAAATACATGTTTTGAGGTCCCCTGAATACGTTTTGACTATTTTCGCCATGACGTCTGTGTGTGGATGTGTGTCTGTATGTTCATTATCTTCAAAACGAGCAAAGACCGGACAATGAAACTTCGTATTTAAAAGTTTTTTGATTACATGAAGAGCTGATTAGATTTCTAGCATAATCGCACAACCGGAAGAGGAAGTTTACTGAAGATCAAAATCGAACATTCTGAATTATTAGAGAAACTAAAATGGATATGGAAAAAGTTTTGAAATAAAAGTTATAGAAAACAATAAGCTTAAGAAAAAATTTTCTATACATTTTTGTTCTGTTTTTTTCCAATTTTGAGTAAAATGTATTTATATATTGGCATGTATTTAAAATATCATATATGCAATGAAAAGAAAACAAAGACAAAATATTTACAGAAATACGCATTTGAAATGTTAAATATGTGCCAATTTAAATTGAGTATAAGAAAGTAGTGTGGTGACCACACCAGATTTTTTTTTTATTAAATTCGAAGCGTGTACTTCATTCAAATCAATAAAAAAAACTGCGGTCGTGCGTAACTGGCCTGAAAATCATGAAGATTTGTTACCATTCGTAGACGCAGATGTTGCAGATGAACATCATGATAGTACTGACAATGAAAATCCAGAGTTAAATAGAAACAGGTCTGTCAAGAATGATGAGGCGGTTAAAAGTTCCAATATGTGCATAAAGTGGGCTGAAGAAACCAATATCTCACTACATGATGTTCTTGTACTATAGAGATTACATGAAACGGCTTTTATAATGAACCAAAAAAAGTCAAGCAAACAAAAATTATAAATGACATCACAAAATAATATAAAATTTAATAAGTATGCCTTACATAATTTTTACTTACATAATTTTTACTTTCTTATACATAGTATAAAGGAAGTATAGGAATCATGAAAAAATTTGATTGCGAGATTTTGATAGAAATGCATTTTTGAGGTCCCCTGATTACGTTTTAACAATTTTCGCAATGACGTTTGTGTGTGTGTGGATGTGAGGATGTATAGATGTGTGTCTGTATGTTCATTATCGTCAAAACGAGCAAAGACAGCACAATGAAACTTCGTATTTGAAAGTTTATTGATTATACGAAGAGCTGATTCGATTTCCAGCATAATCGCACAACCGGAAGAGGAAGTTTACTGAACATTAAAATCAAACATTGCGAATTATTGGAGAAAATAAAAGAGATATGGAAAAAGTTTTTATATAAAAGTTATAGGAAATAATAATTTTAAGAAAAAATATTCTATGCATTTTTGTTCTAGTTGTTTCGTATTACATATTTCACTTTCCACTAATCCACTGCGGTTTTAATTAGTCCGAATTATCGATGTCGTACTATATGACATTTAAACCGAGCAAAATGTTCCCATTAAAAAATAAACTCACTTGCTGCATACATCCTATTTTGAAGCTTGATTCTAGCAGAAAGAACTATGTAGTAGGTAAATAAATTAATATCCTTATGCGGCACATCTTAAAAATATATAATGTCATTTATTTTATAAACCGGGACTTCTTATAATATAATAAAAAATATTTTATGAAAATATGTATATCTTTAATTGCATGCGTTAATAGAAATAAAATTCCATATTGGCGCAGCCAGTTAATATTTCAACATATATGATTTAGTTGGATTCTCCGTAATTCACTGCGCGCAAATGGTGGTTTAAATAAAATATGTTGACGAAAGTCAATGTGGCGTGATTATGTATATAATACTATAGGAGACCACTAAGGTGCACGTGTAGAACATTTATAAAATGTACAACTATATATAATTTAAAACAATAATCAAAAACCGTTGAAATTGAATTGTAATTATGGATTTATTAAAAATTATTTTAATATACAATAAAGTCTGATTAAAATTTTATAATCGTGAAATGAAAAATTGCCTACGTTTCCATAGAAACACTGTATTGATACCAATATCACTATTACAATTTATAGACATAATCACAAATTTTCTCCAGGCACTAACAAAGATATGTGAAGAAATTTGCATAATGCCTCAGATAAATAATATACCAGATATAATGAAGTTATTTTACTGGTTGATCAGATTGACTGCAACTTTTCCTTTTCAATTTGCAAGAGATAATACTGGGAACACAATACTGATCAACTCAGGATTACGCAACTATGGTGAAATGACAGGTTAGTTTTAATAATTCTGCACATAATTATATTATCATTAAATACAAACACATTAGACCCTCCATGTACGCGAAATTATGCAAAATCAAGTTTCTTAGTCTGAATAAAAATACAGATATAAAAATTCTAAATAATTTTATTATTATATCTCTGATTTCAGTTATATTTGCAATCATCTTCTATGGTCAGAAATTACGTTTGAACATGATCGATCCGGAAGACTACGTATCATATATCGCATTAGCTTCTGCATGTATTATTGCTAGTACGTTTGTTTTAGCATCTGTTGTAATACTTGTGGTTAGAAAAGATCTTGTGATAAAAGGATTAAATATTGTAACACACGTAGATAATGAAATGAAGAAACTTGGTGTACATGTATCGTACATGTTTTGGTTGACAATGGTTTGTCTCCACATCAATAATTTAGTGTTCATACCCATAATATTTTATTTCAAAAACTGCTCTTGAGAGAAGAGAATACTCGACATTATTGCTTTAGATTATCCACTGGTGATAAGATGTGGATATTTCATTTATCCTATTGTGGGTCTAGGTGTGGTGCTTGAACGATTTATGCAGCTGAATAGAAAACTGAGCGAACTAAATGACGATGACGATAATGATGATGTCTGCAGTTATTCGGCAATTGAAAGGAAAAGGAAATTGCTAAATGTGCACTCAGCGTCCTTTATTCTAGATAAAATAACTACAATACATGCTAGTCTAGTAGATACTACCAAAGAAGTCTCACATATATTTCCGCCGATTTTCTTAATTAATATCGTATATAATATAGTGCAAGCAACGGAAGCATTGATGATAATATATGCAGACCATTATGAAGAAATTCCTGCAAGTGAAATGGCTTTTTGCTTTTTTTTAAATAATGCTCAAATATTCATTCTTGTACTTCTTAGCTACTTTATCGAAAGAGAGGTTTGTATTTTAAATATTCAAATATTTTATGGTAATGCATTTTAGAAGCAAATGCAAAGGGAAAATTTGTTAAGGATTAAGAAATGCTTAATTTACGTTATTGCTAAATTATATATGTATTTTGAGCTCTTTCACTTTTTGTACACTTTTGAGGTTTTTTTTACATCCATGGAGAACAATAATATAATTATAGCGGACAATAAAGCAGCGTTTACATATATCGGGCCGGATAAAGGAATAGGGAGATTATATTGCATCACTGTTATCGATATTCACATGATTTTTACTTTGTTATACATAGTATTAAGAATAGGCCATTTACTGCATATCGCATGGCATACGTCGAATGACTGGCTAATAAAACAATAAACCATTTTCTATAAAATTTAAGTCTTCCATTCGTTCTGTTAATATTTTTAGCTCATCGACCTCCTGTCGAAGAGCTATAGTGTTCGGTACGATGTCTGTAGCATCTTCCGATTTCAAAAATTTTTGCACAGAAATCCCGGACAGACCCCCTGGATCACGAAATGACTATTACAACATATGTCCGTATGTATGTCGCTCGTCCGCTCGCGCGCTCTCTCGTACGAGATTTTTTGTTCCACCCAGATCTCCTAAATTACCCAACGGATTTTTATGAATTTTTTTCTGCAGATACGTGTTATGGTCTAGTTGTGCAAGGTACATTTTATTTTTCAAAATTTTCCTTCGTACTTGAGAAAAAAAATATTTTCCAATATTTTTTCAGTTTTTATTTTTTTTCTGCATTATTTTTTATTCAATTGTATTCAAAATTTTCATGCATATGCAGGAAATGGAACAATATTTTTCCATATTTTTTATTTTGAAAAATTATGTAAGACCATTGGAGAAAAAAATATTTTTTAATTAAAAATTGAACAAAAGAAGATCTATGCATTTATAGTCGGCTTAGTTTGCTTTGCTTTTGTCAAGAGAAGAAAATGTATTCACACTTGTTTTAAATTTGTTGTTTTGTTTGCGACCTAGGCACCTAGGATTTTAAAAGTGAATCTAAATAAATAATAATTTGTGATATATTCAGATTTGCACATACGTCGATGAGCTGCAGGCATGTATGTCTGTATACATTCCTAGTTTTTACAAAATTTCGTTATAATAATAGTCCGGAATGATATTTGATATTTCTATTAAACAAATAATTGAAACATGTATAAAGCCAATTAATTGATCCTCAATTCAAAGTCTTGTTTATCTAATTATCTTTTCCTGGTCCAAAATTATAAGGTGCTAATATTAGTCAAATTTTGTTTTTGGTCAACTGTGTATCTATCAATTCTATATTACCTACTATATATTTAATTACTAATCAATACTGGGCTAACATTGAACATTTGATTGTAGGTAGAAAATACTTTAACGACTCTAGGACATCTGAACATATTTTATTTTAATCAAAAACTGGCTTTGAAGGTAATTTATTAATAGAATAATTATAATATATTGTACAATAACATAGATAACAATAGCGGAAATGTTTTTGTTTAGAAAAATACGTTACTTCTTCAAGGTTTGCAAAACAAAGTAAATTTAAATGTATGTGGCATATTTTTTAAGGTAATTGGATTTGAATTAAAACAGTTTTGGAATATAACTCATTTAAATGTATTTAATTTATAGAAATTTAATATTTGTCGAACTCTTTGTTTGCTAATAATACAACATTATCAAAAAACTTTAAAATCATAAGCACGGCAACAATCCAATTTATGTATTAGTAAAGCATTAATGGTAATGAATATTGCATGCCTAGAATATCTATAACAAATCACGTTTTATTATCATATAGAGTAAATTTAGTAGGTTCAAGTGTATTTTCCGCTGCAATTTTTTCTTTCATGTTTCGAAATTCATCATCTTTATTGTTAATGTGGTGTAATATGTCCGCATTATGAATTCGTCAATTTTAGTTTATATCACGACGTGTTTCGAACTCCCGTATATTGTCATATTCATTATTATTATTATTATTATTATATTTAATGATGATACTTAGAACCGCGTTGTAATTACTGAACCAGACTAAGTGAATATTGATTAAAACTAGAATGGGAATTTTTGTTCCACTAACTCATAAGTACGGCATCAATCCAATTGATCAATAAAGTATTATATTTTAATGAATATTACACGCCTAGAACATCCATAGGAAATCACGTTTTATTTCATATACTATAAATTTAGTAGGTACATATGTATTTCCCCCTGCAATTATTTATTATGTTATTAGTTCCGAAGTTCATCGTCAATATTATTAATATGGTGTAATATGAATTCATCACTTTTAGTTGATATGACTACGTTTTTCGAACTCCTGTTCATTAGCAGATTGATTATTATATTATATAATGATGATAATTAGAGCTTCGTTGTAATTACTGAACTAAGACTGAGGGAATAGTGCTTAAAACTAGAATGGGTATTTTTGTTCCACTAACTCCTAGACTATCGAACCGATTTTGATGAATTTATTTTACAAATAGATATTATGGCCTTGTGCATGTGATTTTGTTTTTCGAAAAAATATTTTAGATCCTATTACTTTTGTTTATTATTAGCTTTTTTCACCTTGGATACGAAATATGTAAACAATGCCCTAGGGCATAATGACTTTTACGCCCGCTAATCATTAACTTTATTTTCCAACTTCCGGTCAACAAATATTGTGAAACAATTTTCATAAATTTCGTATTATGCCCTAGGGGATAATGAGCTTGTTTTCATAATTCGTATCCAAGGTGAAAAAACTAATACATAATAGGTAAGTGTGATAAATTACACTTTTCTCATATCATACAATTTCGTTCAATCAAGTTTATTCACTGCAATTTGATAAACAATATTCCTACTACCTGCAAAAACTACTGAAATTACTGAATTAACGAACTAAGTTAGATAATATGTATGATGTAATCAAATAATCTTTTAAATTAAAAAAGATCTTATTTTCATTTTTTTTTACAAAATAATTTATCTTTTCATATTGTGAATTAAATATAATATTTTTTATATAATAATATATAATAATATAATTTTCATTAATAAAAAATAACACCGTTTCTTTCTACTGACGAATACAATCGACATTGGAACATTATCGTTTAGAAATAATAAATTTATTAGGAAATTTTTTGTATAATACTAGTTTCATGCAGATGCCTCTAAAGGGACTTTTGTATATATGAGCCACAAGTAGTTCTATGGCGGTAAGGTATAAGATATTATCGTAATTTTCGATCATGCGAACCTTCAATATCGTCGCTTACTTACAATTAGAGTGTAAATTTAAATATTAATAATGTAATCTATTTGAGAAATATTACCTTAATTTGTATTTCCCCCAGACTGTGATTACTGTTAAAGAGTGGGGATATACCTTAAGAAACGCATATAGTACCTATAAAAGCATGTATGTGTGAGAAATGTTTAGTATTATCCATTTAAGTTTCACGGGAACGGTTTAAAAAATAAGTGACAATGGACAAAAGTAAAAATGCGGAGACTACTCGGACCGCGTCTGGTATGGGACCCGAATTATTGAAAAGCAGTTTACAGGTAAGCACTGACACTCGCACACAGACACACACGCACGCACACACACGCATGGTATCCCAGATTTCTTGGGACACCCGGTATATATATATTTTACAAATAGATATTATGGCCTTGTGCATGTGATTTTGTTTTTCGAAAAAATATTTTAGATCGTATTATATATATATATATATATATATAATATATACTATATATATATATATATATATATATATATATATATATATATATATATATATATATATATATATATGTGGGATCGAGCACCCCGTAACCGGCGCTACTGAGCCGAAGACGCGCGCACCGAGCTGTGACGCAGTCAGTCGTGAGCCAGATGTTGACAAGAGAAGACGTGCCATTCAATACACTTACTATACTTACCATACTTTATTTGAAACTAATAATTTAGAATAAACATAATAATAATAATATTGTCTTATATTTAAACCACATATATATATATATATATATATATATATATATATATATATATATAATATATATATATATATATATATATATATATATATATATATATATATATATATATATATATATATATATATATATAATATATATATATATATATATGTCCAGCGCGTCGTTTGGGGTCTCGATAATTCATGCATCGTGCACTTTGGAGTCGAAATGGGTACTTTGGGGTCCGACCCCAAACGGTGTATTTATGTAATGTGCACATTGAGGTCTACTCTTTTAACGCCACTGTAGCGGGAATAAGTACTAAAGAAAGATGGTGTTTGTCCAAGATAAAGTTCTTTTCAATATAGGCTACTACAGCACCGTGCACGTTGCGTATCTTCTACTATGTGCAACGCTTATACCTATATTTCACAGGTACATGCAATCATCAAATAGGGCAGGAACGGACTGGAAAAATTTAAACGGGTCGGGCAAATTTATAATTAATTCGTTTTCTTCAAGTATATAACAATATTTTCACTTGCTTTGTTATAGTTCATTATTATAATGATAAATAAAATAATATAATTTATTTATTTACTTTGTTTTTTAATCACAATATTTACTAAATGTAAATGGTTTCGTACACACATTGTGACATCTTCTGACTAACAAAAAACCTATAAACAAATAAAGCAACATTTGAACAAATAATTACCATACCTTCTATAACAATAAATATTTAAAAAATCTAAATAATATTAAGTTAAAAATAAATCAATTAATATTGTGTAAAATTATATTACTATTTCATTTTAAATTGTTAAATGAAATTGAAATTTTAATGTCTATTTGTTTATTTAATAGTGTAAATTTCTTATTTAAATGTTTAAACATTTCAATTGCTTTTCAAATGCGGATCAATTCCTTCGTTTCACGTATCCGGATAGCATAACTTCAAGAGGTCTAAATCTGTAACTGCTACAAAGCTGATCTAAGTACTCTCACACGGGAGCACCTCGTGCTTGACCGAAGACGCCCGAAGCACGCTTTGACATTTCACGACCAAGTCCGTGTCAAACCCAAGAAATTAAATATAACATAATAATGAATTTTAATATTTGGTTTAAATTAAAAAAACAACAATAATGATTCTTTTAAAAGCACTGCTTTTTAATACACGATTTTAACTTTCTGCGCGTACAAGGAAAATGAGTGAGACCATTGCAGTGAGATGTATGAATGCTAATATAATTAGCAGTGTAACACGGTCCAAGTTTGAAATTAGCAGCTATGTATATTCCGGAAATTTCCGAATGGTTCCGAAATTGTCACTGGCTACTATTGTCGACTATAGACCGGCTACATAGATATTCATTCTTCACGTTCTAACTAGTAATTAATTAATTATATATAAAACTTTACCTTAAAGCATTCATGGTGTACAACACACAAAACTAAAATCTTAAAATAAAAAATAGCAAGCCATTCAACTTATATCATTTATACATCAATCCACAGACACTTATCAGATACAAAATTAGAAACGCTCAAAGTCAAATACATTCCCTGCAAATATGTCTTGAACATTGTAAACAAATACGTTTATGGCAAATTATGCAACATTGCGATGCTTTTCTGTCCTTTCTAATTTCTAAATTTTTATCTAATATATATAAATATAATATTATAAAAGTTTAAATCCGGATCTCGTCTGTAAGCAAACACAGATTCATTTGAAAATGATATTTTAAGAAATATAGTGATGATACCAATATAGGATTAATAAATTATGTAAGTGTATACTACATATTGATACTTATTAATATAGAATATTAAGTGCATTAACTTTCAAATAACTTTTTTAGATATCATATCCTACGGATTCGTAAGAATATACATAGAATATTTTTTGCATGTTTAGTTCTTCCATCTTTGACCAACCGACTGTATGCAGAATATGATAAAGCCAGTATTTTCTATTTTATCCATTATATAATACATACTATGTTTCAACAATAATTCATTTTTACTGTTAATTATGGCAGCGTAATATTTACATTGTACATCATACAATAACAAAAAAAACACATAAGGATTTAAGTAAAAATAAATATGTGATAATATAATTGTTCAATATTTTAGTTATTCTTATGTGCATGCAACATGTTCCAACATATTTTTGAGATTCAATGATGTCGATTCTATATGTACCACATTAACATTACAGTATTTTGCCGCGTATAAATTTACGTGATACAGCGGTACGACCAGTCGTTCACCGATATTTCTCGAACATACTGGGAACAAGTTATGTAGACGGTAGAATCATATTGTGGTACATGAAAATGGCAACATGTCTGTTATTTCAACAGGATGTGACTTAATTATTTTGGCGAAGGATACAAAATAAGCCAAATCGTATTGAGTAAATATAGTCTACATTTTTGCTTTATCTATTTATGATACTTTATAATCTGTACACTTGATGATGTCAGATAAGGTGCGTTTTTAGGGGCGTCTTTCACACTAACACTTTACACTCTCATGATGCACAGGCCGTGCTAGTCGGTACCTCAATCCGGTGCTGTATTTTAGATTAACGGAAGGGCCTGCATATGGATATAATCACACAAGTACTGCCCCGCTTCGGTACTTTTTTTAATATAATAAATTAATATTTTATAGTAAATAAAAAATAGAATTATTATACAAAAAAACGGCCTCGTATGTATGTGCACAGGATATTATTTATTTATTATTGCTAAATTATATGTATTTAACACGTTGATTATATTAAAATGTATATTACAATTTAAAAAAGAAACCATTAATTACAGACCACATATGCATACAAAGGCGGGTCTATTTATTTGTTAATGATATTATGAAGAATATAATAGAAAAATTAATCCTCAAATAAATAAAATACAGTGAACTTCGCTTATAACGAACCTCAAGGGACCGACGAAAATAGTTCGCTATAAGCGAAGTTCGTAATAAACGATAAATATCAGAAATTCATTCTTTTTATTAATGCATAGATACATTTTTCAAGTAGGTACATAATATGAAGAACTGTTTTGCAAAACTAGGCAAATCCAGATTTGTTCGAAATTAAGTTAGATATTGTTTTGTAATGCATATACATATGTACATTAACAATAGTTTTTAAGAATCTTGTTTGAAAAAATCGTTTATTTTACTTTTGTTTATATTTATTATTATTTTTATTTATTTACAGCAAAAGCTTTACGTGTTTTCTTAGATATTACGTAACTCATAATTGTACTTCTTTAAAATATTGAATACAGTGAATAATTGACGGGTGGCAGCGTTCAGTAGACTCGACTGTTGCGGTGTCCCTACATATGCGGAATTGAAAGATTTTCCCCTGATTATTTGGTAAAATGTCGTTTTAGGTTCGTTATAACCGAAAATTTGTGCGATTATAACAAAAATTAAGGTTCGTTATACCCGAAAGTTCGTTATAAACGGGTTCTTTATATGCGAAAAAAATAACACATGTTTAATGATACTTTAGTTCGTACTTTATAGATTGGTTCGTTATAAGCGAAAGTTCGCAATAAGCGGGTTCGTTATAAGCGAAATTCACTGTATATGTCAGTACATCTTAAAATTGTGTATTAAGTATATTGACCGCAATATCATAACACATATTGTTATAAATAAAACTTTAAATGCGGACCTCGTGTATGTACAAACACAGAAGAGTTGATTTGTTAATGATATTTAAAAAAATGTAGTAATGATACCAATGATATTAGGATAAATAAATTATGTAAGTGTATACTCTACATTATGACATTTATTGAATATTAAGTGCATAAATTTCATCTAACTTCATTTTTACTGTTAATTATGGCAACGTAATAATGATCGACAACAACAAAAAAACTCTATTTACGGGCCACATATGCAAGTAAAGACGAGTACAGTAAAACCTGTTTTTGTGCGGTGGATAGGGACCGCATAAAAGAAATCGTACAAAAAAATATTCGAAAATTTTATAAATTCTTACATATAATAAACAACTTTGTACGATATACTGCCTAAATTTTTTTTATGCGGTGGATAGGGACCGCATAAAAAAAGTCGGACTTAGAAAATACATCAATGATTTATGAAATAGATGGGAGAATGCTTTCAATTAAATAAAATAATTAAATTAGACCTAAAGAAATTGTAAAAATATTTAATTTTTCATTGTACATATATATGGAGAAGTTTTCAAATTATACGTTAAATAGTTTGCTGCTACTCGTCGTAATCCAAAACGCGCATCTTCTTGTGATGAATTGGTTGAAAATCGCTTTCGTCGCTTGAAGATAGGATTTCAATTGATTTGTTTTTTGGTACCTTAATCACGTGAATCGTGGATAAAACTCTGAATACGAAGCGTATGTTGTTCGCGCGTCGAGCGACAATACTGTGTACGTAACTGACTCTGCCTTGTCAGGAGATTGTTTAATATAAATGAACAGAGCATCGCGAAGTCCAGATACATCGTTGTCAAGCAGACCACGTAATCAGAGTTCGTCCACAACATGTATATGTACATTGATAGGAAACATTAAATTGGTGCTAACGCCGCTAAGATTCATATACCGCATAAAAATAAATCGCACAAAAAAAATCGTACAAAAATAAAATCGCACAAAACCAATCGCACAAAAACAAAATCGCATAAAAAAGGACCGCACAAAAAGAGGTTTTACTGTATATTTATTTGTGGACAATATTATAAGGAATATAATAGAAAAAATAAAATTCAAATCAATGAAATATATGCAAATACATCTTAAAAGTGTGTATTAAGTATATTGACCACAATATCATAACACAGACATACCTTCATTTATTCCATCTTGCATTCCGCAATCTATAAATGAATTTTTAGGCTTTACAATTGTTTAAGAAAAAGAATTCATAAATATGTATATTGTACTGTCATCGGTGCTACGACGTCTGTGTTCATAGTTTCAATTCGGTTAGACATGTAGAAGTGTGTCAAAATTGAATCTGAAGATTTCAGACAGACAGACAGCAAATAAACAGACTAAATAAAGGCCTGTAAAAGTAACCAATTGATTCTAAAATATAAACAAAATTAAAATTACATTTACCTTAATATATCCCCCCTACTATTTGAATCTTACATTTCGTGCTGAGAATGGTTCAAGGCCATTTATTAAGATCTATATAATAATTCTGTACTCCGTAAATTACTATTATTTAAAATAAAAACATTATTCAGTATGTTTCCAATCATAAAGAGTATATTTGAAAAAATTATGTATCCTTTTTATAATAAATACATGTATAACAAATGCTGCCTTGTATATATGTATTTAATTATTTTTATTATGTATTACAAATAATTTCATTTCGATGTTGTATTAATTATTTTTCTAATAAAAATAAAAATGAAATTGAAAAATAAAACACATAACTTTTGTTACAAAATGGTTGAATTTTTACATTTCATATCAGGAACGCATAACTTACATGACGTTATAGTAATATCAAGCTGCGTTTATATTGTACGCCTGAGTTTAAACTTCACGCGATTTATGTGACCCTGTTACCAAATTTCAAGAATTTTGCAGAGGTTTATAATTTATTAGAAAAATAATTATTACTAGTTTTTAATCTAATTATATTGGATTTGTTTATTTGTTTTTATTTCATTTTAAATGCTTTTTTTCTATTTGCTGCTCTTCAGAAGTAGGTGCTGGTATTGTCTGTTTTGAATTTTTGTTAATTGTTAATTATGAATAAAAATTTTTAGGGGCGTCTTTCACACTAAACTTCACACTCTCATGATGCACAGGCCGTGCTAGTCGGTACGTCAATCCGGCGCTGTATTTTAGATTAACGGAAAAGTCTTCATATGGGTATATTGTGCAAATAATATTATCGGAGATTGTATTGTAATTGGAAATTCTATACACCTTAATCACACAAGTGCTGTCCCGATTCGGTACTCTTTTTAATAAAATAAATTAATATTTTATAGTAACTAAAAAATAGAATTTTTATACAAATAACCGACCTCGTATGTATGTGCACAGGATATTTTTTATTTATTATTGCTAAATTATGTGTATTTTTACACGTCCGGGAGTAGAAGTCGGTTTCTATGGCGTCAAACGCGGGACAGAAATGAAGCATTTACTCCCTAGGGACGAAAACACTTTTCATAAGGGAGTTTTTATTATAATAAAGGTTTTTGTAAATAAATGTGTGTTGTCATGGTACGCGTTGCATGGAAACATTTCCAAAGGCTTCTCCATATTGCAATTTCGTTCCGATTTATTATAATTCATTATTTATGAAATTAAGTGTTTCTACTCCCGAACGTGGAAAAAATAGTATATACACCTCGGGAGAGACCACCATTTTTCCCTCGATGTATTTGTAGCCCTCTGGCTTCGCCCTCGGGCTTCAAACTACACCTCAGGAAAAATAAGTGGTTTCTCTCCCTTGGTGTATAATGTACTATTATTACGTTGATTATATTAAAATGTATATTATAATTAAAAAAAGAAAACATTAATTACAGACCTCATATGCATACAAAGGCGGGTCTATTTATTTGTTAATGATATTATAAAGAATATAATAGAAAAATTAACACTCAAGTAAATAATATATATGTAAGTACATCTGAAAATTGTGTATTAAGTATATTGACCGCAATATAATAACACATATTGTTATAAATAAAACTTTAAATGCGGACCACCTGTGCAAACACAGATTCATTTCATAATGATAGTTTAAGAAATATATTAATGATACCAATATAAGATAAATAAATTGATTTGTTAATGATACTTAAAGAAATGTAGCAATGATACCAATGATATTAGAATAAATAAATTATGTAAGTGTATATACTATGACACTTATAAATATGAAGCGCATAAATTTCATCTAATTTAATTTTTCCTGTTAATTATATGAACGTAATAATGATCGACAACAACAAAAAACTTTATTTACGGGCCACATATGGTGAAGATGAGTATATTTATTTGTGGACAATATTATAAGAAAAATAGAATAGGAAAAATAAAATTCAAATCAATGAAATATATGCAATTACATCTTAAAAGTTTGTTTTAAGTATATTGACCACAATCTCAAAACACAGACATACTTGCATTTATTCCATCCTGCATTCCGAAATCTATAAATGAATATTTTGGCTTTACGATTGTTTAAAAAAAATCATAAATATGTATATTGTATTGTCATCGGTGCTGCGACATCTGTGTTCAAAGTTTCAAGTCGATTAAACATGTTGAAGTGGGTCAACATTGAATGCGAATTTTCAAACAGACAGACAGCAGATAAACAGACTAACAAATGAAACTAAATAAAAGCCTGTAAAAGTAACCAATTGATTATAAAATATAAACAAGATTAAAATTAAATTTATCTTAATAATCCCCCACTAGTTGAATCTTACATTTCCTGCAGTGAATGGTTCAAGGCCATTTATTAAGATCTATATATTAATTCCGTACTCCGTAAATTACTATTATTAAAACAAACATAATTCAGTATGATTCCAATCATAAAGAGTACATTTGAGAAAATTATGTATCATTTTTATGATAAATATAACAAATGCTGCTTTGTATCTATGTAATTAATTAGTTTTATTATGCATAGCAAATAATTTCATTTCGGTGTTGTATTAATTATTTTTCTAAAAAAATAAAAATAAAATTAAAAAAACACTTAACGGAACGTATTATTTCATCACAAAATGGTTGAATTGTTACATTTCATATCAGGAACGCATAACTTACATGAAGTTATAGTAATATCAAGCTGCGTTTATATTTTACGCGTGAGTTTAAACTTCACGCGATTTATGTGACCCTGCTACCAAATTGAAAAATTCAATAATTTTTTTTTTCTAATTAATTGGAAAAATAATTAATACTGGTATTTAATCTAATTTTATTGGATTTGTTCATTTGTTTTTATTTCTATTTGCTGCTCTTCAGAAGTACGTGCTGGTATTGTCTGTTTTGAATTTTTATTAATTTTTAATTATCAATCAAAATTTAATTAAAACTATATTTATTACCCTGTAGCTGTAGTGTAAAGGACTAAGTATATATTAGCCAGACAGAATGAAATTATAATATTAGATTTAACGAACATTTGTCTTCTTTCAAAAACAATAAAAATATTAAAATTTACGCAAAAGAACTTCTTGCTAATAACCATTTTGTTAATGATATTAATTGTTTAAAAAATGTACAGTTTTCAGATAAAGGAAATAAATTAAAAATGTTCGAAGCAATTGAAATTTTTAAACATTTAAATAAGAATTTTACACTATTAAATGAACAAATAGACAATTTAAAATGAAATCGTAATTTTATTTTACACGATATTAATTGATTTATTTTTAATTTAATATTATTTATAACTTTTAAATATTTATTGTTGTAATACGTTTGGTAAGTTTATGTTCAAATGTTGTTTTATTTGTTTATAGGTTTATAGGTTTTGTTAACCTGAAAATGTCATAATGTGTGCACGAAATCATTTACATTTAAGAAGGTTTTTATTAAAAAGCAAGGTAAATAAATATATATTATTTTATTTATTATTATAATAATGAATTATCACAAAGCAAGTGAAAATTATATTATATATTTGAATAAAACGAAATAATTATAAATTTGCCCGATCCGTTTGAATTTTACCAGTCCGGCCCTGCCCTAATAGAAGATATCCAACATGTACGACAGGAGGCAGCTAGACTCACAAGTGAAACTAAATAAAAACTTTTAATAATAATGTAGATCGCTGTGAAGAATCCGGGTTCGATCCCGGAAATCAACATTAATTTTTTTTCTTTCAGATAAAATTTAATTAATACCTAATTAACCTTAGTGGTGACTGCAGCCGTATATCAGTTTTCAAAAATATTATAATAACGTTATTTCAACAATTTTCTTAAAAACACTGTGCTGGTTGCATCATGATGAAATGTATTAGCACAGACACAAACCAACCTGGCGACTCCAAAGGGCGCGATATATCGCAAGCGTATAAATTTAAACCACGACCCCAAACGGCTCGCTGGACATATATATATATATATATATGTATATATATATATATATATATATATATATATATATATATAAATATATACCTCTATATATATATATATATATATATATATATATATATATATATATATATATATATATATATATATATATATATATACATATAGGTATATATTATATATATATATATATATATATATATATATATATATATATATATATATATATATATATATAGGTATATATTATATATATATATATATATATATATATATATATATATATATATATATATATATATATATATATATATATATATATACAGGGTGACCCATCTGTGAATGCTCACCATGGGAATCTCCGAAACTATAAGAGATACAAGGTCGGTTAAATTAGACAAAAGTTGCGTATTTATAGGCCGATGTTGATGGCGATTTTGTATTTTGAAAATATTGCATGGCTCACTAGATAATGACAAAAGTGTGATTTTCTTGAATTTTTATTTGACTTTATAAGTCAGAAGGTATTGGAAATATTGAAAAAAGTTTCAAATAAATATTTTAGTATAACTAATAAGCCTTTCGATGAATCATATGAAAATTTTTTTTACTAGATATTGCCGAAGTTACAGCCTGCAACTTTCATTTTTTAAATGGGAACCATAGTTAATTTTAATCCAGTTCAAAAGTGCTATTTTTTGTCTTTACAATGATGTATTTGTTTACCTAAATATCTTTTTTAGTTTCGAAGAAAAACTAAAAAGTAAGATAAAATGAATGATTTTTCTAGTGTGCCATGAAAATTTGGTATAAAACAGTTGCATCTAAATATGTTATGTACGTGCAAAACAATTGAAATTCAATAATATTTGGTAAACAAAAGATTAGAGACAAAAAATAATTTATGTAGGTATGGGTTTCATACGAGAATCTGTCTACTAGCTTTCAGTTTACGGAACGATTTTTGTTTCGTTTATCAAATGTTGTTGAATTTCAATTGTTTTGCACGTACATAACATATTTAGTTGCAGTTGTTTTATACCAAATTTTCATGGCACACTACAAAAATCATTCATTTTATCTTACTTTTTAGTTTTTCTTCGAAACTAAAAAAGATATTTAGGTAAACAAATACATCATTGTAAAGAGAAAAAATAGCACTTTTGAAGTGGATTAAAATTAACTATGGTTCCCATTTAAAAAATGAAAGTTGCAGGCTGTAACTTCGGCAATATCTAGTAAAAAAAATTTTCATATGATTCATCGAAAGGCTTATTAGTTATACTAAAATATTTATTTGAAGCTTTTTTCAATATTTCCAATACCTTCTGACTTATAAAGTAAAATAAAAATTCAAGAAAATCACACTTTTGTCATTATCTAGTGAGCCATGCAATATTTTTAAAATACAAAATCGCCATCAACATCGGCCCATAAATACGCAACTTTTGTCTAATTTAACCGACCTTGTATCTCTTACAGTTTCGGAGATTCCAATGGTGAGCATTCACAGATGGGTCACCTGTATATATATATATATATATATATATATATATATATATATATATATATATATATATATATATATATATATATATATATATATATACAGTGTGTCCCAGCGACTACCATACATAGGGAAATTAACATTGGGAAATTATATAAGGATCAACTATTGCTTTGAGCTATATGCATATTCTTTCTGAGTGACAAAAACAACAAAAGAAATTTACTTCTGTCAAATAATTTTACATTACATAATTATTTAAAGGAATTTTATTTAAAATAGGAAATTGGGTGCGTCAATTGCCTTCGCAAAAGTAATAGAAACGGAATCCAGAATGTTAACAACGAAGTAGATATTTTGGCAGCTGTCGAAGTGTGAGGGAAATTACAAATAATCTCGGTGAATCACCGCACTCATAAAAAATACAAATATTTTGCTTAAAAATATTACATTAGCAGTAGATAGTGAAAAACTAATCACTTTATATGAATTAATGTTTAATAAATGTCATGCTTTAGAAAATATTTGTTTCACTGACGAGTCCACATTTACATTAAATGGGGGACACAATTTTGTGACAGATTAAGCCACTATCTGCTAGTCAATGGGAAAACGTTTGAACATTTCATTAATTAGTACCTGCTAGTGATATTGAATTTAGTGCTTATCTGTTGTGTTTTTCTTTGTTTTTCCATTACATAATGCAACCTCTTAAGCTTTCTGTTGTTGGTAGTTATTACTTAAAATCATCCAAATTTGTTTCTACGCAAATTTTATTATAAAATAATAAATATAACCATATTATTTATCCCTAAAAATTATTTATTTGCAAGAATATTGATATTTCAATGGTAATAGTTGTATTGTTTCAGCAAATTTAAAAAATAACAGCAATCTGACAGTTTTAAATTTGATTAATTCAACTACCTACTGTTTAATTTGTGACAATCACATGCTTAGATACAGACACAGCAATACTTGATCCTTACATAATTTCCCAATGTTAATTTTCCTATGTATGGTAGTCGCTGGGACACACTGTATATATATCTATTATATAAAAGTCAATTTCTGTCTGTCTGTCTGTCTGTTCCTTATACAATTCTACACCCGTCGACTGATCGGGTTAAAAATTTGCAGAGATACCCACTAGGACCATGCGGGTGTCATAGGGTACATGGGAACGACGATATCTACTTCGAAATTTAGAAAAAAAGGAAATAAAATTAAATATGACGTATGTTCATAATTAACTGAATATTATTCTTTTGTTGGCATATGCAAAGCCGACTAATACCACTCACATAGTATATTGTAAGTCTTTTGTTCGGATATATTTACTTCCATGGCAACGGTACTGTTACTGTATTGTTGATGGTTGACCAGGCGATTCAATCTGAATTTAATAAATGTACGTAATACTAATAATGTTACGTAATAATTTAACATTTATTACGTACGTAATTATGCATGTAAATAATTGTAATACAGTAAACTTAGCTTATAAACGAACCTCATGGGACCGACGAAAATAGTTCGCTATAAGCGAATTCGTAATAAACGATAAACATCACAAATTCATTATTTTTTTAATGCATAGGTTCATGTTTCAAGTAGGTACATAACATGAAGAACTGTTTTGCAAAACTAGACAAATCCAGATTTGTTCAAAATTGAATTGATATTATTTTGTAATATGTACATATACATAATGTACATTAACAATAACTTTTATGAATCTTATGTGAAAAAAATCGTTCATATTACTTTTGTTTATATTTATTACATATTACTTTATATTATTATTTTTATTTATTTAAAGTAAGAGCTTCACGTGTTTTATCCGAAATTGCATAACTCATAATTGTACATCTTTAACACATTAAATACAGTGAACAAGGGCGGCCATGCTGAAATTTCCGCATGGGCCGCTCCAATCGCGGGAAGGTCCGATATTTTTTTTTTTCATACACTTAACCACATACACACAAGAACTGCAAGAATTGTTACGGCGACCCTACATACGCGATTTGATTTCAAGGAATCAACTGAATATTTGGTAGAATGCCGTTTTACGTTCGTTATAACCGAAAACTTTTGCAATTATAACAAAAATTAGGGTTCGTTATACCCGAAAGTTCGTTATAAAACGATTCGTGTTTGCGAAAAAAAACGCACGTTTAATGATACTTTAGTTCGTACCTTATAGATTGGTTCGTTATAAACCGGTTCGTTATAAGCGAAGTGTTCAGCATTTCAGTGGAAAATTAATAAATTGTACGCCAAGAAATTTATTCTTATTCGCACCGGATGAAAAATAAAAAAATATTGTTCATCATAAAGCTTTAGAATAATAGCTATTAGTAGAACCCCGAGCGACGCCGGGTACGTTTTGCTAGTATCTATATAAGTGACAACCAACGCAATATTTATAGCTTTTTTAATTGTTTAGTTGTCACATCACTTGTTAATCAAAGAAAGGTAAACTGATTATTCCTTAAGTTTCACTTAAATACCATAAATTAATACCTATTTTTCTTAAAAATTTGATTATGTAACCCATCAAAATTTTTATACTACCTGAAATAAAAAGTCATTCTGATTCCAAAAATTTAGTCAAAATGATATGTTGCCATTTAAAAAATTAAAGTTGCACAGCGTAACGCATGCGCTTAATGGATTAAGAGAATTTCAAGGTCAGAGAAATATAAAGTACTTTTTACCATGTAACTTTTGTCTGAAACATTTTTGTCTAAATTAAATAATAACAAAAATTTAGCCAGGCCTGATGATGTCGCAATGCCGACGAAACATGTAGCTTTCAAATAAAATAAAGCACGTGAAAATAAACAAAGTATCTATTTATATATAATATAAATATATAATTAATTGAATATGGATTTTCACAAAGTGAATGAAAATACTATTTTATATTTTTATTATAATTTTTGTTTTTAATTCTTATAAGTCTATGTATTATTTTGATTCTGCTAGAATATTGTTTTATCATTTGTGTGACAGACCCCGGAGTAATTCGCTATATACACGATAGTGAGAGCTGGCCCGTGCATTTTGGTCAGGATTTTGATTTGATTAACCTTTTGTTTTGGCAGCTAATCATTATCGCCCGGCTACTTGCTTCGGACCCCGTCTGTCTCTCTAAATTTTGTATTAGGTTAAGTACTAACCCCTTTAGTTTAATATCGCTTATTGTTGTTTCATGTTTTCTTTTTTCTTAAACAATATACGGATTTGTTGTACACCCGTATCACACATTGTTTAATTTGGTTGTCTCCCGTCAAGTATTTTCCCGTTATAGTCTTTCGTGTTTCAACTATAGCGAGTGCAGTGGCGTACCCAAAACACGTGGCGCCCTTACTTTAAATTAACCTGCCTTTTAAGTCCCTAATATTTTGTTTTGCGAAATAAGAACCACCCCCGTCTCCACTGAAGCCAGCCGGAGCAACCCTTTATCGCGCCACCCCTCAGGAGGCGTGATAACATATTTGGCACCTTGAACGTGGGCCGCCTTTGTCTGGTTCTTATATAAATGTTTGTAGATTATTTTCTTACTTTATTTGTGTTAATTGAATCACAGGGGGACAGTGAATTCGACTATTGTTGTAATATACTTATCTATTTCTCCGCCACTGGAATTTATTACGTTGCGTATATTTTTCTGTATTTTGCCTGTTATTCTGCGCTTCTGGCCATGGAACCGAATCGTTTAAGTCGAGACGAGTTAGAATACGAACTGTCTGTTCGTGGAGTAGCGAATATGAAAGTAATAAAAGTACCCGCCTTGAGACAAGAATTAGCGAGACGCCTTAAAAGAGAAGAAATCGGTCATATTAGAGATCTTAGTGATTTAAATCGCGATCCGTCGTGTGAGATAGATATTTGTCAAGAAAAATTAGCGTATCTACAAAATTTGTTAACTGACTTCACTGGTAATTCGGAAGACGCGGAATATAAAAAGATAGTTTCCAAATTATCTCATATAAACGGGAGATTAGCACGTATAAACGTTACAGACGAGAATAATCAAGCTTTGGTCAAAGAAATCGAGAATCATGTTCGCGTGTCTGAACAGAAACTTGTAGCCAAGATTTAATGGAAAGTATAAATAAATCCCGTGACGTTGCATCTGTCACAACTACGTCACAACGCAAGCAAGTGCCGGTTAGTCGCTGGAATATTTCTTTTAGCGGAGACAGTACAGGACTCAGCGTTAATGCATTCTTGGAACGCGTAGAAGAATACCAAATCTCGCGCAACGTAACTAAGACGGAATTATGTAGTGCCGCTATAGAGATTCTTACTGGTCGTGCTCTAACTTGGTATCGTTCAGTGCGTTCAAAGATTCGTACTTGGGAAGATTTTGTCCGGTCACTGCGGTATGAGTTTGAATCTCACGATTATGAATTAGAATTGTGGGATGAGATACGATCTCGTACTCAGGGATCAGATGAAACTGTAGGCACGTACATAGCATGTATGACAAATCTTTTCGCACGACTACCCTCCGCCTCAACCGAAGCGCGCAAATTGTAGTTCAAAGAAACATAAACAAAATCTCTTGAGAATTTTACTCAAAACGTACAAAAATATTCTCTAATATTTTTCAAAAATATATAAATATTTTGAAATAAACAGTTCACAACACCTTGAACTATAGTCATTTATTCCAACGTTTTTGGATTCAATATTTTTCCTTCTCTTTTATTGTTTTACATATACATACGTAATTTTGTTGATTTAAATACCTAGAATACAAGTAGTTTCTCAAAATATCTGAGTGACATCAGAACCCCGAAATAGTAAACACCCCTAAAAAGTGAACAGGCTTGGCCGGAATTAGTTCACTAAATCGCGACTCTACTGTATTTGTGAAGTTCATACATCTTCGCTTTTGATGAGTCTCCCACCAAATTCTTGACTGCATCTTCTGGACTGTTGTGGGTGTTATGCGTGATCGAACCGGGTTGTATATCGGGCAACGGAAAAGAAAATGGAATATAGTATTTTGTTCTAGGAGATTGCAGATATTGCAGATTTCTTCATTGTGGAATTTGTGGGAGTAGCCATCTTGGTATAGGGAAAAGTGATTTAAGTTAGCTGTCCTTAGTTGCCCAGTAAGCTTTAGGATGTTGTATGGGACTTTTACGGTAAAATAGTTTTAAGTTGTGTTCTAGGTTTTGAACATATTATTATAAGAGGAGTTTATAATTCTTTTTGTGTCTGCTTCATATAGTATTTCCCTTATGCTATTAATATATTGTTTATTTCAGTTTTTAAAATCAAACAGCTTTGATTCTCCCATACCCAGTAAAAATTCACTTTTATTAGAATATGTTCTAGATATCTTGTCCAGTTGGACTTAGTTTGGTTTTCGTCCATTGAGGTTATGTTTAAATTTTTATTTGATCTACGGAGCTGGTCGTAACATATTTTTACGTATCTTTCGTCAGGCATGTTTAAGATTTTATACCACCAGTTCAGCATTTTTTCAAGTATTGCTACTTTTAGTTTATACTGTCCTGTTTCTCTTCTTATGATGTAGTTGGGTGTCGTTTTAAAAAAAGATTGATTATAATAATTTTTCGGAAGTTAACCCCTCTTCTGGTACATGCTTTAAGTCTCATAAAAACACGAATTCGCACAGCACGGTATTTTCTATATACTCATCTACCGTGATACCCAGAACTGTTGCTGAGACTGCGTAATCTCGTGCTAGCTATACATCAAATTTCCTTCAAGAGCAGTTAGATTAACCGGAAATTTTGTGTGTTAAATATGAATCTGCTAAATCTATGTACTACTGTATTTAATCAATTTATATGCATTTATTTGTATAACTAATATATTCGTTTCTTCTTTAGGAGTCCGTATTCCTCACGATGTTATTCTGAATCGCCTTCAATGGCAATTTAACACTTTTCCTTATTCCGCCACTGAGACAGTTTGCGCATTCAAAACTACTATGACATTTGTGGATTCAGTCAGTGAAATTTGGGGCCCCCTTCTGAATGGACTTGCAATTCTTGTTATTCCAAAGAAAATCACACAAAATCCAGAAAAACTGGTTGACTTACTTCAATCGTATAAGGTAAATATAAAGAATATTTTCATTTATTATTTTGTAACAAAATACTATATTAAAACCCAACATATATGACTTCATGTTAACCAGTGCATTTGAAAATAATTTCATTATTAATTTAGTGATTATTCATATTCTGTATGAATCATGAACATGATGTTAAAATACTTTGTATCCTGTTGTTATTCACTTAATATACCTGCACGTATCTGACTGGCAGGCTTCGTACTAGCAATTTTACACATGCTCGAGTATAAAAGTGTTAGGATTAGCCTTAATTAATGATACTTGAAACATTTCACAATCAGTTAAAACTACTTTCCAAGCAAAACAAGTAAATATATTGAATGAGATGAATTATAAAGAAGTATGTTATCGAGAAAGCTCAAAATATATTATCCCGCCTGGGATGACTGCACCCGCGTAGGTTTTTAGAGGTGGTGGCGAAGTCAATCTGCAAGCAAAACACAATAAATATGAATATATAAATATTCAGTGAGTGTGAACCTAGTTCTCTGGACCTAGGTCTCATCAATGGGAGTCTGCAAAGGATACACTAATCATTTACTCAAAGCGGCACTCGCCACTGGTCCGATAGTGTGGACTACATTCTCTGCAACATAGCCAACTCACGGTGAACAATGTGCTTACAACATAGCCATCCAGGGAGTCGTTGAACCGACAGTCACACCCCTGTTACACGATGTGAGACACTACGCAGCCCTGCCAGGGTCGCACTGACGCGACCGGCACATCCCACGTTGCGACACAATAGTACAATAAGGGACGAGTCGGGTAACCACCTGACCATGGACATGCTGAGCTACGCAGCCACAGCATTACGTTCAATGCTGGACGTTATACTTTGGGATAAATTCAACAACATTATCTAACTCACATAGAGTTATTTGCAGCTGCACCGGCAGCACTAACGCTAACACAATAACAATCTAGTCACATACCCTAGAGTAATTTATATTCACCCCAGAATGGTTGGTGTTGTTCCGTAGACTACTCATGCTAAACTGAACTTAATTTTATTTGAATATCACATGGAAAGACATTAAAGTTACATGAGGTGGTTAAGGATGCATAGTCACTCAAAATTAGAGCTATAACATGTATTAAAAATTACAAAATTAAAACGGTACCTTACAAAAGCAATAAATTTAACTAATGCACTAAAAGCTGGTTAAGTTTGATCGACGATTCAAAATTAGCGTGTACAAATAAGTGGGCAAAAGAATATTCATTGCCTTTTCTCAAAAATGGTAAGATTAGAACAACAGGAATTTACCAAAAATAGGTTCACTTACTTTTCTAATGATAGAAACCAATTTTCGGAACACGGAAGGTCTTAACATTCTTAATATCTCGATCAAGAACATTTTAAAAAATAACTAGTTCAATATTTCCAAAACATCATTCATTTATAGATTTTCTTACATTTGTTTATAAATATCGTATAGAATGCTACCCAAAGTATGTCGAAAAATAATCGAAGGAATTGCATTAATTATTGAGAATAGGAAAATGAAGCTACCCGTCTAAAATGTATCCACTGTAGGTTAATTATAAATAGAATTAATTCTTGCAACGAAAATAATTATCAATTAGGATCTTGATGTTTATATTATTTGGAAACTATTATTCAACCACTATTTAAAAGAAATATAAACAACTCCTTAGCGACGGACGGACTGTAATTTACTGCGTCTATGAACAAGTTTTTTCAAGGGTTTTTCTATTCCTTTTTGATGAAAACTTGATTAAACTTGGTATATATATATATATATATATATATATATATATATATATATATATATATATATATACCGGGTGTCCCAAGAAATCTGGGACACAGGGAATTAACATGTAAAATTGAAAAAGTTGCGATTACAGTTTATGGCGTTGCTAGCACAACGGTAAGATGCTTATTTGGTAATTTAAATAATTTATAAATGTTATGGTTCGAATCGCCAATATACTTTAGAGTTATTTTTTTTATTCTAAAATAATTTAGATACAATTTCATTTATTAAAAAATAATTATTTTATTTATACACATAAAAATATCTATAATAAATATTCAAATAAGCCCCCATTTCTGCGAGACAATAACCTAATCTATCATAAAAATTAATTCTTACATTTTTAAAATGTCTAATATTTATTTTATCACATTCCTGAATTATAGCATTTTTTAAATCAATTATATTTACGAATATATTCCTATAAATAACTGATTTCAAATGTAAGTTAGGTTAGGCATTTTTATGTGTATAAATAAAATATTTTTATTTAAATTATTTTTTAAATAAATGAAATTGTATGTAAATTATTTTACAATTAAAAAAAATAACTCTAAAGTATATTGGCGATTCGAACCATAACATTTATAAATTAATTAAATTACCAAATAAGCATCTTACCGTTGTGCTAGCAACGCCATAAACAATGTTTTGCAAAAAATGATATTTAAGCTACATCTATTATTTATTACTTTTTAAAAGCATTTTTATCAGAAATGTGAGCATTAATATCATTTTAATTAATACCAATGAATGCTAATAACCTATCCCTACACCTGTACCAAATTTCAGAGCTCTAAAATGTATAATACAGAAGTAATCGCAACTTTTTCAATTTTACATGTTAATTCCCTATGTCCCAGATTTCTTGGGACACCCGGTATATATATTTGTATTTTGAATTTATTTACATATGCTTTTGTTTGTTTGATAGTTGCTACTAGCCACATTTATTAATTAATATTTACCTATGTCAGTTAGATACGAGTAATTTTTATTGCAGTTTTTCCGTTACAGTATACCCTGGTAAGCTTCTGTAACCTAATTTCTTTCTACCATTTGCCCTTTATCTATTTTGAATGAATGTTAGATAAATAAATAGAGCACGTGACAGACTTTGAGAAGATTTGCTACGTGGAATGTGAAAGAAATACATGGAAAGGAAAATGAGGTAATGAATGTTATGAAAGATTATGGAATATACGAGGTATGATCAAAAAGTTCGTGCAAAACTTTTCCTAAACAATATTTCTTTATTCGTAAATTTTTATATTGTCCCCTTCGAAATAGTTCCCATCGGGTATAATGCACGTATGCCAGCGGTTATTCCAGTCTTCAAAATACTTTTGAAACGCA
Source organism: Carabus problematicus (assembly GCA_963422195.1). NCBI lineage: Eukaryota > Metazoa > Arthropoda > Insecta > Coleoptera > Carabidae > Carabus > Carabus problematicus. The sequence continues at coordinate 4,304,533 of OY728586.1, read as the reverse complement.
GATTTTAGTAGTACCTTCAGCGCCTCCGGCGATTTTGGTTTTATTTCATCAATGGGTGAAAAAAATTATTTCATTAATGCTTTCATCTTTGAGAGAGAAAACAGTCACATGGGGCCAAATCTGGCAAATGAGGGTGGTTGCGGTATCATTACAATGCTATTTTTGACAGAAAATCCCGAACAAGCAATGAACTGTGAGCTGGTGTTTTGCTGCCACTCGCCTCATGCCCAAAACATTGGCAACAATTTCTTCGCATGATCCATACGATATATCAATTTCTTCAACAACCTCTCTAATTGTATTTCGACGGTTATCAACATTTTTGTTCTTAAAGTCTTCCCCAGTGATTGAGTTCTGGATCTCCCAACTCTATCGTCATCTTCAACTGATTTACGACCATCTTGAAAGCGTTTATACCATTTGTAAATCGCTCGTTCATACTTGGTTCATCAATGAACCGCAATGACTTCTATTTCCACTTCTACTTTCCACTACTTTAAAGCACATGATTTATTTTTGACGCAATATGTAATGATTATTCTTTGATCTCTAATTGTGAAAATTAAAAAAAAAATCGCCGATTATATAAAACCTCAACTTGTTTAATTGACTAAAAAATCTAAAATACACATCCAATATTGCTGCAAATTGAAAAAACCGTCAAAGACAGGTTAACCAACATGTGAACAACATTTTATATCAATCTGACAAATAATATGTGAAACGAAAAAGAAGAGATAGAGTGAAAATTAAATAAAGGTGGGCAAAATTGCAGTATAAGTGTTTGATTAAAATGGAGGCTGGACGTCACGGTGACGTAGATTATTGTAGTGCGCACCAAAAAATGGGACAGACGAATTTTAGTTTATGTGGCGTAAACCGTTTTATATAGCTCGCTTCACTCAGCTCTAAAGAAACATACTTCTGCCCACCGTGACCCGCCCGCTCCGCGGCACTCATATATATATATATATATATATATATATATATATATATACCGGGTGTTAATTAAAAAACTGGCCATAGGCGTTTAACATGTAAAATCAGTTTTTCCTCCTGCATTAGTTCCCAAATTACTTTAGAGAAAAATCCTTTAAATAAAAGTTGTAGAGAATTAAATTCTGCATCTAAGTGAGCAATCAGATTTAATTTTTGACATTTCCTAACTGAGAAAATCAAGTTTAAAATTTCATGAAAACACTTAATATATAGGAATAGCCATGGAATTTAAACAAAATTAAAAACAATTGTATGACATTTGCTGTCCAAAAAAATTATTAAATCACGAATATTTAGATAAATTTGTCCAGAATAGAACCATTTTATTACTTGAAATGTGAAAACTGTTCCATACTTTTAGAAATATCTGTTATTGAACGAAAATTACGAAACACAATTTTTTTTGACAGTTACAATGTCATACAATTGTTTTTAATTTTGTTTAAATTCCATGGCTATTCCTATATATTATGTGTTTTCATGAAATTTTAATCTTGATTTTCTCAGTTAGGAAATGTCAAAAATTAAATCTGATTGCTCACTTAGATGCAGAATTTAATTCTTTACAACTTTTATTTAAAGTATTTTTCTCTAAAGTAATTTGGTAACTAATGCAGGAGGAAAAACTGATTTTACATGTTAAACGCCTATGGCCAGTTTTTTAATTAACACCCGGTATATATATATATATATATATATATATATATATATATATATATATATATATATATATATATATATATATATATATATATATATAGTGGCCCGCCTGCCTTCGGCGGCTCGAAAAGTAAATAATTATGTTTCCAGAGTTTGTTTGACAAGCACTGTGGGAACAATTCAAATTTTCTGAAAGAGAAAAATTAATGTCCCTCGCCGGGAACCGAACCCGGGTCTTGTCACTAGCCGAGCGATTGCTCTACCAGCGAGGGACATTGATTTTTCTCTTTCAGATAATTTGAATTTGCATCTAAATTTATCGTCTATGACGTTATTAACTATTCCTCAGAACTAAACAATGTTCTTGAAACTTGTGAGCCTGGTGAGAAGATAGATAGATAGTTTCTGGCAATTTAAATGGATGGGTTGATCTAAATAGAAATGAAAGTGAAACTATTGGTGATGTATGGGTGAATGGAAATGAAAAAATGATTGTTGCCTGTTGCATAGCATATGGTCTCTTCATATCGAATACTTTCTTCAAACATAAGTGCACGCATATTTATACATGGGAGAATTTTCATTAAAATAGTCATAGTGTAATTGATTTAATAATGTATGATGAAAAATTAAGAAGCTTTGTTGTGAATACGCGAGTAAAACGTGGTGCTGAACCGGGAACGAATGATCATTATTGGTTGTATCCCGTATAAAATTGGCTCATGGCTGGAAAATGAGAGTGAAAAAATCTAAAAGAATGACTCGTGTTCGATCATAGAGATTGTAGAATCAAGAGGTCCGAATCCAATAAATTAATAAATTGAATATCGTTTTTCCCATTTGTTCAGAAAATTTTTAAGATATAAATAGTAAATTATGGAATACTTTCAGGGATTGTGCGATCGAATCACGCGGTGTATCGAAAATAAATTTACGAATGAAAGATGATTGGTGAAATGATAATGGCAAGGAGGCAATACGCTTAAAAAAAGAAGCATATCTGTGTGTTATGGGTGTTGAGGATTTATATGGTGTCTTCCGAGATGCATGTTTGCTTAAATATAAAAGTATGCAACCGTATGCAAAACGTGTTATACGTGAAAGTAAAATGAGAAGAATGAAAAATTGACGAATGATTTTGTTCTAAGTAAAAAGTTGTTTTGGACATTAAGCTGAAGGGTGGTAACATGTCTTCTGTTAATGCAATTAAAAATTATGATGGCAATTTATTGTGTAAATAATTTGAGATTGGGGAACGATGGATTAGTTATTTTAGCAAATTGTGTAAGAATAATTGTCTTATAAATGATAATAGGAATGACTTGGATTTTAGTGAAGATGAAGATTGGGATATAAATGAAGACGTGTAGGTAATGCTTTGACTAGAATGAAAACAGGTAAGGCTGAAGGCATCTTATTATATAAAGCGCTAAGGTCCGGCTCCTGCTGCTGTTCCGTGCCTGGGAGCGTTTTCATTGGACGTTTTGTTGACAAAGGCGAAATAGACTAAGCCGACTATAAATGCAAGAGGCGATGTTTTGTTTATCTGTCAAATCATTGTTTTCTGTCATTATCGTCGAACGAATTGACATTTAATTAATAAAGTTTTATTAAAAGTGTAATATTAAAACTGTAAGAAGATATTTAAAGTCATGTAAGTTAAAAAATTGATATTTAAAGTATTTATGAAGTGACTTGCATTGAAATCATATTAAAGATTTAAAATATCATCAACAAAAAATTAATAAATATTACAAATGGATTACGTTACTCAAGGTTTTCTTTACATATCCGTAATTAATATTTTTCCGTCGTATGACCTAGTAGATAATATTACAGATGAGATGCTGAAGTATGGTGGCGAAAATGTGTTTGGTTAGCTAGTTCATTTCTATAGATGCTGCTTGCGGCTACTATTCTGTTCCAGAAGATTGGAAGCGTGTTGTAATTGTTCCATTGTACGAGAGAGCAAAAATGACTGAAGCGTGCCGCTCTATTGTGATTGCCAAGTTGCCGCTTCACTATAGTAGTAACTATAGTAACCATAGTAACGATTTGAAACAAACACAATGCATAGGCGTGCCAACGAATTTCTCGGTTTATACCGGCCTGCGACATATAATACTTTTATAATAAAAATAATTTAGATCAGTTAAAGTTGGAAATAATTTTATACCATGAAATGAAAATATTTTTATGTATTTAGAATATTTACGTTACATTATAACATTATTCATGAGATCAGTACATTTCCAAGTCACCCAAGAGGTAGTACTGTCGACTCGTTACTCAAAAATTATAGTGTCAGAGTTCCTCAAAATGAACGCCGAAGTAAACATTTCAGGCCTATTTTACACTTGTATTAATTACCACAACATTAACACGTTGCAGTGTATATTCACATTGGTTACAGTACAGAATTATAAGTGCGCAACACTTGCATAATATACATTTAACGTTCAAAGCTTTTTGATTACAGGGACCGTGATCACGCTATAAGTGAAGTTCATCGGTGTAGTAAGTTTCGGTACAGTTCTCAGGCATTTTAGGTGTTAAATTAATGACTAATTACAACAAATGTTCAAAATGACCTCCATTTCCTTCAATACATTTGTTTACCCGTCTTTGCATATTTAGAAACACATTTCTTAATTCCTCTTCTGAAATGTTTCGAACTGCATTTGTTATTGCGTCTTCTAATTCTTCTAACGTATGCATTCTGTTTGCATATATTTTTGTTTTTAAATAGCCGAAAAGATAGAAATCCAGCGGTGTCATATCAGGAGATCGTGGTGGCCAGCGATGTTTGCTAATAATCCGCTCATCATAAAATTCTCTTAAATAATTTAATGTTGCATTCGAAGTATGTGCTGTAGCTCCATCTTGTTGAAAATAGCCCCTGTTTAATTCATCATCATGTAATTGTTCAATATATGGACGCAAAATTATTCTAATATATCTTTCGGACGTTATTGTTTCATAAAAAAATATTGGTCCGATGATTCTTCGGCGTGACATCGCTAACCAGACACCTACTTTCAATGGGTGTAAACTTCTTTCAGTATGAACATGTGGATTTTCGTGAGACCAAGTTCGGTAATTTTGTGAATTAACATACCCACTTAAATGGAACCAAGCTTCATCAGTAAAAAATGTCAAATCTAATAATTCCTCATTCATATTTTCAAGGAACCAGTGACAATATTCCAAACGTTTTCCATAATCTAATGGAAGTAATTCTTGGACAACACTTATTTTATAAGCATGCAGATGAAGTTTTTTCGTTGCTGTCCGACAAGTTCCATACGAGAGTCCTACATATGCAAATAATAATGTTAGTCATTTATGAACAACTAGCAAAAAAGTACCCGGCGTCGCTCGGGGTTCTTGTAATAGCCATTATTGTAACGCTTTTTGATACACAATATTTTTTGTTTTTCCATTTGGTGCGAATATGTATAAATTTCTAGGCGTACCCACTCTGGAGCAAGCAACATATAGTTGTCCATGCGAGAACACTGGATTTTCTAAATTTATGCCTGCTACTTTAAGCGATTGTCCTTGAGCCTTGTTTATTGTCATTGCAAAGGCAAGTCGGACTGGATATTGTAGTCGCTTAAAATCGAATGACATGTCGGTAGGTATAAGAGGAATGCGCGGAATGAACACATCGTCTCCTCTGGCACAGCCCGTTAAAATTTTTGCCTCGATCACATTTGGCAAAAGATTTTTTACGCAAAGTCTGGTTCCATTGCACAACTTAGGCGGATCAAGATTCCGCAATAAGATAATCGGTGATCCGATTTTTAAAATCAACTTGTGCGGAGGCATACCAGGTGGTTCTAAAGAGTTAAGAAACTCAGTGGGATAAAGTACAGCCTGCTGCCTATCCATGACAGTATCGATTGATTTGTATGTTGTGCCAGCACCCGGCAACTGATCTTGTATCTGAATATTAATGCTATTAACACTTTCATTTTTAGGTGCCAGAATTGCTCGTTCACAGAGCCATTTATGGTTTTTATAATTATGTAGTATGTTTGGAAAAACTTGAATTTGCAATTCTTTAATTGACTGTACCACTTTGCAAAAATCTGATGGAAATGAAATTAGATTAGTTTCACGGTCTGTAGGAAATTTACCATCACCAATGCACAACAACTGATCAGCAAAATGTTGTGCAGACATGTCTCCAAGTAAGTGAACTCGCATATTGGAGGATAGTCCCATTTTATGAAAGTATCTCCAAAGGTATGATGCTTTGAGGCATGCATTTAGTTCGTCTGCCGGTGTTGACCTTTGAATAACAGGTAATGTTTGCCGAAAGTCTCCTGCCAGAACTATCACAGCCCCTCCCATTGGAAGAGTATTTTCCCTTATATCCTGTAGAGTTCGATCAAGAGCTTCAAAAGCTCTCTTATGTGACATGGTGCATTCATCCCATACAATGACTTTGCACCTTTTCAACACTTGAGCTTGGCCAGAGCCTTTGCCAATATTGCAAATCGGAAACTCTGAAGTGGCAAGATTTAGTGGTAGTTTCAGTGCTGAATGAGCTGTCCGACCTCCATCTAATAATGTGGATGCAATTCCAGATGATGCAACAGCAAGAGCAATTTCATTTTGCTGCCGAATTTTGGCAAGCAGTAAATTAATAAGAAATGTTTTTCCTGTTCCACCTGGTGCATCAAGAAAAAATAACCCACCATTTCCGTCCCTAATCAGATCCAGAATGGCAATGTATGCCGATCTTTGATCTTGAACTAAGAGAGGTTCATTGATTTCAATAAACCTTTCTAATTGGTCAAGATTGTAATTTGTTTCTCGCAAAATATCTCTATTAACTGTGTCGTAACCATTTCGCGTAGGTACTTCTAGACCTAGTTTTTGAAGATTTCGACCATTCATAGACATACATCTGTCTTCAAGGAGTATGAGAGCTTGGTTGAAAATCACGGAAGAGAAATTTAAATTCATTGTCGGATTAGCTCTACATGCTTGTCTAAGAATATCTTCACTCATGCTTTCTTTGTATTTCTCCCAGAGATTTTGCGGATTTGAAGGTCCGCAAGTTGTCAAAATAATTGCGAATAGATTTCGTAGTTGAGTGGGTAATGATGTAGCACATGCTTCCAATAATGTAGTGTCCCAGTGTTGATCGTTTTCAAGCAAACCATGTTTTTGACACGCTTCTCTAAATGTATTGCAGATTACGCCATCAACTGTCTTTAAACATGTAAAAGATGTTGGTCCTCGAACAGTATGAAGCAATAATCTTAAATAGTAGCATTCAGCATTATTCGGGTGAATCGTATATACACGTCCCAATGCATCAGATGCACGTACATTGTCATATCCCTGAACTCTAACACCCTGTTTTCTCCTGCAGAAAATTTTTCTACATGTATTCCAAGTATAATATTTCGGTACTTCTGGATATAGCAATGTTCTTGCAAACGAATCTTGTTGACACAACATGAAGAAGGCAGTTAGCGTCGTATTAGGCGGGTCTGCAACTCTCTCTTGGACATTTTCCTTCGTGAAATATACTCGTTGTCCATTTTCTAAATGAACATTAAGATGCACAACTGGAGGATAACGTTCATGAATAGGGAATCTGAGAATGCGCCAAACTGCTTCATTGCTGCTAATATATCTTCCCATTTGGTACTGTGTTACTTCATCAACTGCATTTTCATTTCTTAATTCAAAAACTGCCTGATCGCTGCCTTTGTTAACATATTTACATATATATTTGATGGATTTTACCGAGCTGCAATATTCCACGTTAATGTGTGCTTGAAATATTTTAGAAAGTACAGGTGTATATGGTACAACCCATTTATTGTCCACCTCAATTTCTTTGTACATGTTATTTATTTTAATTTTGATGATCGCAGAGTATCCCCCATCGCCTGGTTTTCGCCTTCTGTAAAGTGGGTAGCCGTCATCTCCGGTTTGAGTATCCTGTTGCAGTGCTCGAGGATATCCTTTTGTACACCGCCTGTCTTTCATGCATGGTGAATTAGGATTGAATGGTCCGCACGGTCCATGAATCATATTTTTACTAATGACATGAAAGAGTATTGGATCTTCTTGAGGATTGGGAAGCTCAGCCGAAATAACATTATCAATTTGAATTGGACGAATTTTCTCCTTAAGCCATATTAAAATGTGAGCGTGTGGAAGACCTCGTTTCTGCCATTCAATTGAGTACATCCAGCAGCGAGTTTCACCATAAATATGATACTTTGTTATTGCGTCCATCAGTTTTATGAGTTTTTGTTTAAAAACTCTTGCTAATAAGTCATGTCTATCAGCGGGACTTTGACCGGGAAAAAGTTCTTCTTTAATTTCAACCCAAGTTGGATTACATGTGAAAGTAATGAAGAGGTCAGGACGTCCATACGATCGCACATACGTCATTGCATCTTGAGCATATTCATGCATATGCCTTGGACTGCCTGTAAATGTAGCCGGTAAAATAACCATTTGTCCCATGTCCGCGACATTGCCATCATTAGCAACAGCATCGCGCAAATGAATATAATCGTCCACTCTTAGTTTTTTCTGATTAAAACGAATATATCGAAGACGTTCACTTTCAATTTTGGCGTATATGTCCACAATAAACTGATGGAAGAGCTGCCGACATTTTATAATATGGTTCTCTGAGTCGGCCCTGACCATTATTCTATGTGCGTAAAAATCCATAGCAGATACTTTCTTATTGGTGGTAGTATTACCGGTTCGAGGATCAGTTTGCGTGATTTTTAAGTGATATCCATCCTCTCCTTGCCAAAAAATAAGTGGATACTGAAGGGCATCGTACGATCGGTGAGTATCTGAAATATTTTGAAGTTCTTCGCTCCTTTTTTGAATAATTATATCACGCTTGTCGAATTCATTGCCAACCATAACAATTGCCACTTCATTAATTGTAGGGACATTAAACCGACGTTCGTGTTCACCAGCAGGTCTTTTATCTGCCTGAATAATCACTTTATATTCATCCGTGGGCATTTTGTCCAGTGCCGTTTTGAATATTTTGATTAAATGATTATGCTGGTGTAAAAATCGCTGCATATTCAAAACAATATCTCTTCTTGTACCAGGAATATTTTCACACCGTTGATCAGCTTCTAGTTGTTCCTCGCCCATAAAATATATTTGCAAGAATTTCGCACTTTCATTAGGCAAGGGTAGAAAGGACCCAGCTTTGTGATAAATCTGACCTTGTACTTTAAAAGTTGGCATGTAACCGGTTTCTTGCACTCTCGTGCTTGCACCGAAAGAGGTCATTTGGAACGATGAATTGTATCTTCTTATGTTTGCCAGAAAATGTTTTGATTCAGAAGTAATACCTGACATGTAAGAAAGAAGTGGCTCTGGAGGTTGAATTAAAGGAGGTAATTTAACTTTGCCATTTGTACAACACATTCCAGGTGCTTCGGTTTTAAATTTTATTGCTTCACAATGATTACATTTGATATCCATTTTTCCAATTATAATTTTTGGGTGAATTTGGTAATCGAAATTTGAATTATAATTGAATGCGGCCAAATTCAAATCGGATGGTATAGAATTTTGATGTCTTAACTGGTCTTCTTCAAGCCGAGCCTCACGGTGCTGAGTTGTTTCTGCAGCCCTTGATTCCATATGACTAACTCGATCTGTTTCAAGCCGAGCCTCACGGTGCTGAGTTGTTTCTGCAGCCCTTGATTCCATATGACTAACTCGATCTGCTTCAAGCCGAGTCTCACGCTGCTGAGTTGTTTCTGCAGCCCTGGATTCGATATGACTAACTCGATCTGCTTCAAGCCGAGCCTCACTCTGCTGAGTTGTTTCTGCAGCCCTGGATTGGACATGTCTAATTCGATCTGCTTCAAGCCGTGCCTCACGTTGCTGAGATGTCTCAGATTTTCTCAACCATCTAATTTTTTTAGATTTTGTATTCACTTTTCCAAGACACTGTCTTTTTTTTGGTGGCATTTTTTTGAATCTAAAATCAAGTTATAACTATAAAAAAAAAAACACCACTGTATCTGTCAATTACGCAGAATTTGATATTCGCGGCAAATTGGTTTTGCAAAAACAGAGCATAAATAAAAATTGTAATTGTAAACATCTCCAAATTTAGGCACAACATGCTGAACGGAATGAAATAATCCTGTTAAAATAAATTCTTTAAATCTACGCCGCGTTTACTAAATTCTGTATTGATATATTATAATTATGTAAACATTTTTTGTACTTACGTAATTAATATAAAAAAATCAGATTGAATCGCTTTGTCAACAATTTATTAATTTTACACTGAAATATATATCTATATATGTATATAAATATATAGTTACATTTATAATTACTCACGTAATAAATGTAAAAAATTCAGATTGAATAGTCTTGTCAACAATACTAAAAACAGTACGGTTGCCATGGAAGTAAATATATCAGAACAAAAGACTTACAATATACTATGTGAGTGGTATAGTCGGCTTTGCATATGCCAACAAAAGAATAATATTTTACTGATGACAGTTAATTATGTGCATACGTCAAATTTAATTGTATGTCCTTTTTTCTATATTTTTGCAGTAGATATCGGCGTTCCCATGTACCCTATGACACCCGCATGGTCATAAAGGGTATCTCTGCAAATTTTTAACCCGATTGGTCGACGGGTGTAGAATTGTATAAGGAACAGACAGACAGACAGACAGAAATTGACTTTTATATAATAGATAATTATAATAGACTGGAACATAAGTTACTAACCTGTTTGTCTAGATAAATGCCGCAATGATTTATGAGGACTTTCTTCAAGACGTTCTTGCACATCTTCAAGAACTGGTTGTGTTAATATACGATGTCGTCCCGTTGATTTTCCTTTGACAACACTTCCAGTGTTTCGGAAACGATCAACCACTCTTGCCACATGTTGCCTAAATGTATCATATGTAATTTCCTCGAAATTAGGGTAGTTCTGTAAAAATTGTTCATGGCAACTTTGAACAGAATACTTCCATTCGTTTTCATTTCGAACGCCAGAACGAAAATATGCTTCTAAAAGAAACTTATCGTGATCGTCACCAAACATTGTAACCTAAAAGATTCATAAAACTATTGTTCAGAAATACAAGAAAATATTACTTAATTATATACTTACGTTATTATTAAACACAGATAAAGATAAGATTAGCCTTAAAAAAGACTGATTGTACGAGAAAATATAAAAAAAGTAAAACACAATCACCAATAAATAACAGCAAAATGGACACGACGCTACTGACTGATAACTGAATGCTCGGTCGGTAAACGTCAAAAATTACTAAAAATTGATCTTATTTTTATTCCGTGGAAGGTAGTTTCGACTACAATGCGAACTTTGTTTGGTCACGTGAGCTTCAGTTAATTTTGCTCACAGTGTATAAAGGAAAAGAAAATATGAGTGAATATACAAATTATCGTGCGATTAGTCTCTTGAGTGTTGTACAGTAGTGTTATAATTAATAAAGTAAGGGAAATTAGATGTAGTAAATTGAATGGTATGCAAGGTGGGCTTTTGCCTGAAAGAGGTTGTGTGGATCAACTTTTTTCGCTTCGAATGATTATGGAGAAGACATTGGACCGAAACAAAATATTGTTCTGTTGTTTCATTGATTTGAAGAAGGCGTATGACAGTGTTAAGCGTGAAAAATTATGCTCTATTTTGAAGGTGTATGGTGTTAGTGGTACTTTATTAAGAGCACTTATGGCTTTATATAAAAATAATTAAGCAGCAGTTCGTGTGGATGGTAGTTTGATTAGATGGTTCAGTATTGACGTAGGGGTTAAACAGGGTTGTGTGATGGTTTGCTCTTTAATTTAAATATGGATGTGTATTACGACGAGCGTTTCAGTGTAAAAATGATGGTGTGAAGATAAGTGATTTCGTTGTGTTATTAGCATATGCAAATGATGTGGCTATTATGGGTGAATCTGGAGATCAAGTGACGAGGATTATTGAGAGTGTCAGGAATCAAGAAAAATCGTTGAATTTGGTCATGGTTTCAAAATGTAAGATTTTATGAATTTATGTAGTATATTTATTTGGGTGAAATTGAAGGAGCACCACTCCGAAGAAGACCGAGGAATAAAAGGATGAATATACTAGAAAATATTTTGATTGAACGTAAAATTATAAGCAGAAGTAATAGGAGAACATGTATGATAAGTTGGGTGGATATTAATGAGGCGACGGAATTATGTAAAGATAGAAGTATGTGGCGAGCAATTGTTAGAAAATAAAGAATGAAAGGCAGATTTCTGTGGACGGAGTGCGCCGTATTGTTGGTGAAAACTTAGTCCATCGCAGGATCTGCGCAGTGTTTTGTTGAATATCTAAATGTTTTACGAAATATGTGGCGAGTGATTGTGGGGAAACAATGGGTCTGCTACCCCAGTAATGGGAAAGGCGTGATGTTATATATGTATGTTTAAAAGAAATCAACAATTAAAACAGATTCAGTATAGTTACAAAGTGTCTAGAACAATTTTCTTTTGCAGATAGAGAGGCTGGTCCTTGTGCCATCTTTGCTGAGGTCGTTGTTACTCTTCCTCAATTTGCAAGTAAGTAAAACAAAATACAGTAAGAGCCCCGCTTAACCCTACCTCGATTAACACTAATTCGCTAGAATGTAGTTTTCTCTTGAATCCTCATACCCATAAAAACGCGCATTTTATGACAATGTAGTTATAACGTACGTGCATGAAGACGGTAATTCTGTACATGAGGAGAGTAAAGAACTTTTTACAGATTTCCTAAAATCACCTCATATTCTTCAAATTCTTGCAAAAATATATTCCGTTAACATTTCAAGAATACTTAGAACACCATAACTTAGACACAACACGCCAAAACAAAAAGCGTTGATTAATTTTAAATATAAAGTTCCTGTACTTCTCTATGTGTACACCTGCATTAATATAGAATATATTTGCAGTATTTAGCATTTGAACTAATTCCATAAAATAATATTCAACAAAAAAAAAAATATTTGTCATTAGTGTTACGTGTTCCACATATTCGTACGTTTTTAGCTCATCGTCCTCCTGTCGAAGAGCTATAGTGTTCGGTACGATGTCTGTAGCATTCCCCGATTTTAAAAAAAATTTGCGCAGAAATCCCGAACAGACCCCTTAGATCACGAAATGACTATTACAACATGTGACCGTATGTATGTCGTTCGTCCGCTCGCTCGTACGGTTTTTGTTCCACTAACTCCTCCTAGACTATCCAACCGATCTTGATGAAATTTTTTTTACAAATGCGTATTATGATCTAGTTGTGCATCTGATTTTTTGTTTTTCAAAATTTCCTTTAGTACTTACAACATTTTTTCAGTTTTTATTTTTTTTCTTCTTTATTTTTCACTCAATTGTATTCAAAATTTTCTTGCATATGCAGGAAATGAAACATTATTTTTCCATATTTTTAATTTTGAAAAATTATGAAGAAAAAATTATTTTTAAATTAAAAAAAATGAACAAAAGAAGATCAATGCATTTATAGTTGGCTTAGTCTGCTTTGCTTTTGTCGGGAAAAGGAAACGGTTTCACACTTGTTTTAAATTTGTTGTTTTATTTTGACCTAGGCACCTACGATTTTAAAAGTGTATTTAGGTAAATAATTTATGATACATTCAGAATTGGACATACGTCGATGAGCTGCAGGCATGGATGTCTGTATCCATTCCTAGTTGATATTAATATAAATACGTGCATACATAACATATACAAAGTATCTGTTTTAAACGGGCCACTTAAGGGATCTTAGAAACTGTAAAAGTTACGATCTCGATTAAATTAGACAAAAGTTGCCAATTTATGGACCGATGTTGGTGGCGACTTCGTATTTTGAAATTTTTGCGTAGCTCACTACATAATGAAAAAGTTAAATTTTTTCGATTTTTATTTCTTTTATAACTCAGAAGGTACTGAAAAAAGCTTCAAATAAATATTTTAACATACATAATAAGCTATTTGCTGAATTTAACGAAAACATTTTTGTTGGATATTGCTGGAGATACAACATGTATTGTATTTTTTTTTTCTTTGCAATAGTATATTCGTTTATATAAATATCTTTTTCAGTTTTAAAGAAAAACAAAAAAGTATGGTAAAAATAATCATTTTCGTAGTGTGCCATGAAAATTTGGTATAAAATAATTGCATCTACAGTAATTTAAATAATGAAGGTCATCTGTATCATATAGGAGTTAACGTATAGTTATATACAGTATTGTGCAAAACTTATGCAACTGGAAACGAAACTGCTATTTTGTAAGATTTTCTGACAACAAACTAGTTTTATTTAGTTGTTTTTATATTCATTTCATTAATGTAGTATTTTTAAACATAAAGAGCACAAAAAATGTGGTTATATTGAGAACATTTAGAAAAAAAATCTTTGATATTGAAGGAATGCTTATATTAAGCTGCGCAAAACATATGCAACTAACCATAATTATTCATCAGAAGAGTCTTGGTTTTAATATTTTGTCCAATAACCATTGCGTTTGATTACTTCGTCACATCTCTTAGGCATATAGCTTACTAGATTTTTAATTATTCTCATAGGAATGTTTTCACATTCAAGTTTTAAAGTATTGAAAAGTGAACTAGATGAAGAAAGTCTTTTGTCTTCTTACGCGCTGCTTGAGGATACCCTACAGGTTAACTATGGGGTTTAAACCAGGTGACTGTGCCGGCTAATCAAGTACTGCAATTTTTTTATCATTCAGCCACTTCTTTACGTACTTAGAATTGTAATTGATTAACGTAATAAACTGTCAATACATCGTATTTCTGTTGTTACCGGTGCTAAGCCGACTATTCACCGAAAACTTCATATCTATCATATAAAAGGCAAAATGCTGATGTCTGTCCGTGGTCAGGGGTTAGCAGATGACGGAGGGATTTGAACAAAAGAAGATCAATGCATGTATTAGTATAGACGTGATATAAGTTTTCGGTGAATAGTCGGCTTAGCAACGGTAACACCAGAAATACAATGTTTGTGACAGTTAATTATGTTGACATTTGTGTTTCATATTTTTAATGTTCAACAACGATTTAGATGGTAATAAAATAATAAAAGTGATTTATTATAATTGTGTTTGTCAGTGCATAATATTAGCATTAATTAGTATTATTCACTATTTCATTGCAAAGAATGTGTGAAGTTCTGACAAGGGGAGGTCGCCACCGCCGGAACACGGATTTGGCTGAAATTTTTTTTGGAAGTAGCTGTACACCTATGGTGTTTAGTGGCAAAGTAATAGCGCGCACTATTTTGTCCTTTTCGAGAAAAAGGGCTTTAAAGTTAACGCATTAAAGATAAAGCATTTATATACCCCTTAAAAATGTGCACTGACAGTTGTTACAGCGTTGTCGCGTGGTTATACGTCCTGCTTTACACGCGGTAGGCCTGGGTTCGATTCCCGCTCAAGCTCTGTTTTATTTTTACATTTTAATTATTCTTAAGAAATTAAAAACTCTTTAAATTAATAATAAATTTATTTAATTTACAATCATAAAAATATGTGTGTATGCATAAAATATGTATGTTAAATATGTATTAATTTAAATAATGTGTTTTTGCTTAAGATATAATCATTTGTTTTTTATAATCCGTGCATTTGAATTGCCCGTGCAGAAGTATCGTTTATAAAGGAGCGGGAATCGAACCCAGACCTACCGCGTGTAAAGCAGGACGTATAACCACGCGACAACGCTGTAACAACTGTCAGTGCACGTTTTTAAGGGGTATATAAATGCTTTATCTTTAATGCGTTAACTTTAAAGCCCTTTTTCTCGAAAAGGGCAAAATAGTGCGCGCTATTACTTTGCCACTAAACACCATAGGTGTACAGCTACTTCGAAAAAAAATTTCAGCCAAATCCGTGTTCCGGCGGTGGCGACCTCCCCTTGTGAGATGTAATAAGTTTACTTTGCTATGACCATTAACAAAGTACAGGGCCGGTCTATAAAATTGACGGGGATCAACTTACGAACCCCCTGCTTTCCACATGAACAGTTCTATGTTGCATGTTCTAGGGTCAGTTCGTCAAATAACATATTTTTATTTGCACCAACTGGCAAGACATGTAATTTGTGTACAGGGAACTTATAACTTGATATTAAAAATGTTCTACCGTAGGTACGAAGTACGGGAACGACTGCTAGTCTGGTATATACTAATCACGACCTTCTCGATTTATACCGGCCTGCTAGCTGAACGATATAACAATAGATTTTTTGTGCTGACAGCTCGGCCAAATGTTGAAGTATTGGCGCTAGTAACAGTAGCTACTTGTCACTGTCAAAAAATGGCAGTTTATATTGTAAAAGATTGTTGCGTAAAAATTATTAATTATAAATACAAAATAAATAGTGAAATATGTAGACATATTAATATTATCATGAATTTAAAAGAAATTTCATTTTATTGAAATAAAAAATGTAATATAGGTATACATTTAATGCAAAGGATATACTTACTCCTATCTTTTATTATCTAATACGCGTTTTAACATTGTCGAAAAACTAACATTTAATAATTTACCAGTACCGATGTGTAACTCCATACTCTCAAGCCATTTATGTGTCATATTCCTGTTTGACGGGATTTCATGAAGTAAATTTGTTTCTTATCGACTGCAGTTCGGTAACACTTCTTATAATGAATCATAATTACAGTAATTCGTTATTAATATAACAACTACACTGCAGTTGAAAATGTTGCTGTAAAAACATCTAATAATAATTTTAGTAACACGAATAATAATACCTGTGAATAATACCAACGCAAATATTTAACAAATAATTAATATATCATTGCACTAAATGCACAGTTTATGTATCAATTTTACATAAAAGATTCGTATATTAAACTGAATCAGAACTGAATTCTGTATTTTGTTGATTAACAACTGTCAAAATCGTATTTTATTCAAATGTTTTCCTACGGTTATTAGCGACAACGGCAGCACGCTGAAACTGGGCCTGTTAGCGGGCCGGAATAGTACACTTTTAATCGAGAAGGTCGTGATTATAGTTCCTCTACCGGTAAATACCGTTACCGTTTACCGGTAATTTTCATAAATTTTTACGTTACCGTTTACCGGTAAAACTGTTTGAAATTTACCGGTAATTTTTATTATTTGTTCATATTATTTTCATTTTATTCGTTATCTCGTAATATTGAATAACAAAAAAAATATTCAATTATTATCACTTGCAAAATATATACTTAACCCTAAAAATGTAACGAAACGCAATTGTCACTTTAGTTACTGTTCAAAAAGCTCAACAGTGTCATTTGGCAAGAAATTAATTGCAAGGTTATTGGAACTAGACGAAGAAGCAGAATCAGAACTAGTAGAAGAATGTGTATCACAGGAAAATATAAATAATGATTTGAAATCTGTTTGAAAATTCAATTTCAACAGCTATGACTTCTACTTCCAGTAAGCCAGTAGAACAGTCGCTTGAAAAGGAGTTTTCATTCTTTGAAGTATCTAGGGAAAAAAGTAATATGCTCACACTTTTGTTCCAAGCTTTACAAACTATTAAAGCAACATCTACGGAAAACGAACGAACATTCTCTATAGCAGGCCGGGTTTGCACAAAAATTAGATCTAGGCTGTCGGATTAAATCCTGGATATCATCATGTTTCTTAAATACTTCTTTTTAAAACAAATCTATAAAAGTATTATAAATATATTACTAATGTGTAGACTGACTATAACCAAAGAGTTTAATTTTATTTAGTTTTGATATGTTTATAAATTGAATATTGTTTATTTTTATAATTTTTTTAATAAAACATGTTGAAATTAGAAAAAAGAAATGTTTACTTACCATTTCCTTATTACCGAAAATTTACCGGTATTACCGGTGACGCAATGTAAAATTTACTGTTTTACCGGTAATGGAAAATCTCCGGTAATAGAGGAACTATAGTCGTGATACTAATGCATGCATTATTCTATTTTTGTTTAAATCCACCCGTCATCTGCTAACCCCCTCAGCATCGGAAATTACAGTATCTTATATGCCCAATTAAAAATTAGATAAACGACGCTGCTGAATGTGAGAAAATGGGCGTGGTTAAAATCTAAATTCGTACTGTTCAACGAGGAACCGAATTGTTATACATATGTATTATACATGTTAAATTTTTCTAAATTTGGAAACTTATTCATTTTATACTTTACTTAACATCCACTACAAATAAGTAATAGGTACTATTTAACAAAAAATAGTAAACAAAATTTGTTTATATAATATAAACAAATGATAAAATGTTATAGTTTCCAATTGTTTTATCGACAGTTCATTACGTTAGAAACGCAACCTATTTAAAACAAATGCTTAATATAGACAATATTAAAATAAATTTGAATGGCACACTATTAAAATCATTATTTTTTAAGTTTTGCTACGAAATTTAAAAATCTATTCATATAAAGCGATACATCATTGTAAAGAGAAAAAATAGCTCATTTTAACTAGACTAAAATTTACCATGGTCACCATTTAAAAAATGAAACTTGTATGCTGTATCTCTGATAATATCAAATAAAAAAAATCAATCTAATTCCTTAAAAGGCTTGTAATCTACGCTAAAATATTTGTTTGAAACATTTTTCAATATTTCGAATATTTGCTGAGTTATAAAGGTAAATTAAAAATCGAAAAATTCAAACTTTTGTCAATATCTAGTGAGCCATGAAATATTTTCAAAATACAAAACCGTCATCGATATCCACCCATACATGCGCAACTTTTGTCTAATTTAACCGACTTTGTATCTCTTATAGTTTCGGAGATCCCAACCTGTATATATATATATATATATATATATATATATATATATATATATATATATATATATATATAATATATATATATATATATATATATATATATATATATATATATGTATATATATATATATATATATATATATATATATATATATATATGTATATATATATATATATATATATATATATATATATATATATATATATATATATATATACAGGTGTCCCTAAAATGTGTGGACATTACTTAACCACAGATTCCTGGTTCGAAAATAAGACGATTAAACTAAACTTACCTATATGCAATTACGTTACGTTTAGCTAGTATTCTGCTTCAAAGTTCTTTCAAGAAAAAGTTATTTTATCCATAACGTCAAAACGCTTGGATCGATTTTGATAATATTCGGTACTGTACTTCTTACAGATGTAAGTCATCTTTTAGGGTGATATTAGATATTATCAGTGGACCATTAGTGTACGAAACACGGGTAACCCGGCATAAATCAGTCAAAAACTTTTTAATGTTAAGGCCAATAACTTTCAAAAAAATAGTTTCAGAAAGAGACATTCAATAGTAATTTTTTTGTTATTATTATCTGTACTGATGTCTGTTAAGGTTTAGACACAAAAAAATAAAATCTGAGGGACCGCGCACTGCATTTCATAAAAAATGTAATCTAGCAATCTGGTATTCTAAGAAGTAAATGACGATATGATATTTATTAGTGAAATTATTTAGACTTCCTTATAAAAAAATAAAAAAATACCTTACCCGATTTATTGGAACACTTGCCGTTAGATCTTAGACGTGACATTTGGTTTCTACACGATGGAGCACCATTTCATTTTAGATTGAACTTTCGGAATCATCTTCATGTAGTTTCCTAACAAATGGATAGGCAGAGGAGCTAATGCTCCTGCAAAATGGGCACCTCGTTCACCAGATTTAAATATTTGCGATTCCTTTTTATAAGGAAGTCTAAATAATTGCACTAATAAATATCATATCCTTTAGCAACACAATATTGAGCGTACAGTACCCAATAAAATTGAAAATTAGCATATTAAAACCCCTAATAATATTTGGTGGCATATCCTTTGGCATCCATAACTGTTTGAAGACGAGGTGGCATTGATTCTTTTAATTTCTTAGTTTATAGATGCATCAATATTTTCCCAAATATCATTATTATTTTTTTTTACAATCATTCTTATTTGAAGTATGGCCATTTTTCATTAGAAACTTAAGTTCTGTCCACAAATTCTCAATTGGATTAAGATTTGGTTATTGCGGAGGAGTTTTCAGCAATTTTGGTGTATTGTACAACAACCATTCTTTAACCACAAGCGCAGTATGCTTTGGATCGTTGTCTTATTGGAAATAATATACTGGCGGCCTTCTAAGTTTCTCTGCAGATGACTGCAAATTATATTCATAGGAGTACCTATTGATATGATAATATGATGATAATGATATGATGAAATAGTAGTACCTACGAATTCTAAATTTCTAGTACCACTGGCAGCCATACAGCTCCAAACCATAATAGATCCTCTGCCGCGTTTCACTGTTGGAAACACATTATTTTTGTTTAACCCCGTTTTTGGGTTTCTCCAAAATAATTTATCTATTGTTAGGTCCACATAAATTAGATTTTGACTCATTCGAAAATACAAAATTTTCCCCGAAGTTTTCATCATAATTAATGTACTCTTTTTCGAATTTTAATATTACACTAAATAATTTTAAAAATGTAAAAATTTTCCTTGTACGCTCAATTTTGTATATATATATATATATATATATATATATATATATATATATATATATATATATATATATATATATATATATATATATATATATATTGATATACCTTCATTTCTTTGTGACAATGTCATATATATCCTGGTGGGAGGTGTCCTCTTTATATTCTAGATAGGATTCTAATAGTTGTAGGAATTAATAGAAAAATGTATTTGATTTTCTTCATATTTTTCAGAAGGATGATTCACATTTGCAAAAATTGAGAATCTGGATGTGTTCCGGTGAACCCCTCACTGTGTCACTCGCACAGGAGTTTTTCCGATATTTCCCGGAAAATGGACATATGCTGTGCAACTTCTACGGAAGTACTGAGATTATGGGTGACGTCACGTATCACGCGATATCCGGTTTAGCTCAGTTGAAGAACCTAGAAAGAGTACCGATAGGTGAGTGTGAATGACCAACATTAATGTTGTAATTTAATTAATCACTTAATGTATACATGTATGTTCGTATCTGACAC
Organism: Carabus problematicus; assembly: GCA_963422195.1. Lineage (NCBI taxonomy): Eukaryota > Metazoa > Arthropoda > Insecta > Coleoptera > Carabidae > Carabus > Carabus problematicus. The sequence goes on along the minus strand of OY728586.1, from coordinate 4,283,708 downwards.
GCAAGCTATTTGCTAGCAATGTTACAAGCGCTTGAGTTTTTTTTTTTTTTTTTCATTTATTTTGTGATAATTCATGATTAATAAAGTAATACATTATATTAGAGTACTTTCTTTAACACATCTTCAAACTCTAAACATATAAACAACAAAAAACAAGCATGTATATAAATGAAAACAACATTTGAACAAAGTTTACTAAACTTAACATAACAAAAAATAATTACTCTATAAATTTTCTTTTTTCCCGTTTAAAATCTCCAGTCCCCAAAAATAAACCTAGTAATGTCGTTTACCAATTAAACTATTCGGATTGCAATTCTATCTATATTGGTGAAACTTGCCAATATATTGCTTCTAGAACACAATTATCATTTTAGTAATAAAAATAATAACCATAGCGCTGTTGTGGATCATGCGATAAAATTCCGGACACACCATTGACTTTGATCATCATACAATTTTGTATTTTGAACTGAATAAATTTAAAAGATTGTTTATATAAAGTGTTTATATAAACATAAATAAGAATTCTATTATTTATAAAACAGATTATCATAATATAGTTTCAAATTTTTCCGCGTTGTTTAAATTTCCATAATTGACCGTCAGTGTTCACTATGTGGGTTTGAGCTTGTTTAGCTCTGTTTTTTCATTCTTCTCCCGTCATGTTTGTGCACCTGATGTCGGAAAGTTTTTTAACCATGTTTTTACGTTTTGAGTGAAATTATCAAGAGATATTTTCATTGACTGTTGTGTTTTCAGAACGTTATAATTGCTTGATAATGACCAAAATCCTTATGGTCGAAACGTCGCATATTGTTGATCATCTGTGATCATCTTTATGATATTTTTATGAAAAAAACAGTTCACAACACTTTGAACTATAGTCAATTATTCCAACCATCACGGGTTATATATTTTCCTTCTTAAATCTACAATGAAAAAAGAATTACGCAAAAAAATAATATATTTAAATAATTTAAAAAATAACTCGGATGTCATAATAATCATATAACTAAGCTTGTATATAGTTATTTTTCTATAACATAAAATATGTCGCAAAGGGTCTTTGAAATACTGAAATGAATTTAACATTTATTTGAATCATGTACTGGTAATAGAGCCTCAATTTTTTTTTAATTCAAGATTAGCTTGTACATTAGTCTCTTAATCGATTTGGGAATAGCAATGTAATAAAAATTAATTAATAAAACTAATATACATCGTATTATTTTTTAGGCTTGCCAATTGACAATACAATTATCTATTTGTTGGATCGAGAGCTTAAACCTGTTGAAACAGGCGCAGTAGGTGAACTATGGGTGTCCGGTTTGAATCTGGCTGCAGGCTACGTCAATGGACGGGATCCTGAATGGTTCATTCCGAATCCGCTGCAAGTAATGCACCAGCAATTTGAGAAATTGTATAAAACTGGTGACTACGCCCGTATTGAGAATGGAACAATAATTTATGAAGGAAGAACAGATTCACAGGTTAAAATATACAAATTATTTAATGTCACATCGCTTCAGTTTAATGAAAACGAACATTACTTTTTTTAACACATACATACGAATTATTGATTATTATCCTAGCACCTATTAGAGTTCGACATATAATGTGCTTCTACATGTAATAGTTTATATTTAACAATACTTACGTATTACAGGTCAAAATTCGCGGGCATAGGGTTAATTTATCCGAAGTAGAAAAGGCTGTTACATCTGTACCAAACATCGAGAAGGTCGTAGTCCTATGCCATCATCCTGGCGAGATCGATCAAGCGCTTTTGGCATTTGTAACTTTAAAAAACGGGTGCCTTATGAACGAAATTCAGATTGAAAACATTTTGCAGAAAAAATTGGCCTCGTATATGAAGCCAGAAGTAATTATAATTGAAGCAAATTAATTTAAAATTACGAATATAGAAGTGAAACTATGTTGCTTAACTATCACCATTACATAAATGTTACTAAATAGAATACAATTTCTTATTTATAATTCTAGATTTAAATTAAACTAGTGTTATCTACACACAAGCAGATAGTTCACAAATAATATCAAGACAGAATAAAACACCACTTGTCCTATTTAGCTACTCTTTATTATTTTTCTGTTCTTTCCTCCTACAATTCCCTCACATCACCTTTTTTTTTTTCATCCCCTCTTGCTCTCTCTTTTCTTACCTCAAGTTGCCAACCTACTCGATCCTAGTTTACCCAGGATTGCGCGGTACATTTAAATGTCTGATGCTTACATTCGGGCATCCTGACAAGTAAATCGTCCCGATTTGCTGGTGCGGAACGCAGTTACAATTTGTAATCTTCTCGCAGACGGGCTGGCAGTCTTCGAGTTCTCTTCGGCACTCTCTTCTCCAGATTCTCTTCGCAACCCTCCGCAGCCTCGGTTGATGAGGATTGGTCAATCTCTTCTTCCTCGCTTGATTCGCCTTCTTGTTCACACGCCGGATGCGCGTACGACTTCAATTGCGAGACGTGCGCCGTGGTGGCATACAGTTTCTTGTGGTCTTCACCGATCTGCGCTACTCGGTAAGTGTCTGATGGCAGAACTCCCGTCACAACCAAAGGCCCTCGATATTTCGGTTGAGTCTTGCGCGGTTCGCCTGTATACTCAGGTGCTCTCTTCATGAACACTATTTCACCTATGTCGTAGTGCGTATTGGCATGATGCCTCATGTCGTATCGTTCTTTATACTTCTCTTGGCTCTTCGTGATGTTTTTCACTGCTTCCTCACGCAACTCCGCTGGCTCGGTATAACTCGTCTCGTCGTCGTCTACCACTAGCTTCAATGCTCCTTCGTGCCGTGGTCTATAGCCATATAGTAGCTCGAATGGTGTTCGTCCTGTTGTTTTGTTCAACGTGCAATTTAGGTCTCTTTGCACTTCACCCAGATGATTGTCCCAATCCCGATGTTTTGAGTCCTTCATGGTTGCAACAATCATGGGCAATACCCTTCGGTTCACCCGCTCCACCTGCCCATTTGCTTGTGGATGCCTGCTGGAATTTAAAGTGTGTCGCATTCCTTGTGACACGCAAAATTCTGCGAATTCTCGTGAAGTAAAACATGTGCCACGATCTGTTACAATTCTATCTGGTGCACCTCTTTCAAGAATAAACTTCTTCATCGCTGCTATCACATATTTCGTGGCTGCTCTGGGCATCGGATACAGATGCACGAACTTCGTCAGATTGTCAACGAGTAACATTAGCATGTTATTTTTCCTGGAGCTTTGGACGAAAGGTCCCAAATGATCGATGTGTATCACCGAATACGGTCGTCGTCCTGGCGGTATCGGATGTAACTCTCCTGCTTGTTTTCCCCCGGGCAACTTATTCAGTATACATTCTATACATCTTCGAATGTGCTGTTTGGCATACCTTCGGATGCTTGGAAACCAGTAATTTTGTGTGATTTTATCCACCGTGTTATCTACTGCTGAATGTCCCATTTGATCATGAAATTTAATAAGCGTGCTCTTTCTCATGCTCAATGGCAACACGTATAACCATTTCATCCGTCCTTGCACGTTCGCTGACCTGAAGAGTCTTCCGTTTCTTATCGCGTATTCGTTTGCCATACGTTTTTCGGTCTTCGTTCGTAATTCTACCGCTTTGTTCAATGTTTCAATGATCTCTCTTAACTTCGGATCCGCATGCTGGATTGTCAGTATAAACTCTTCTTCTGTCAATGCAATGAACACTCCTCTTTTCAAGATTTGATCTTCTGAGTCTTCACATTGTTCAACCGGTGCTCGACTGAGTGCGTCCACGTGACTCATCTTATCTCCCGCTCTGTGTTTTATCTCTAGGTCGTACTCTTGTAATAGTGCACTCCAACGAGCTATTTGTGCATTTTTGGTACGCATTGCGTTCATGTACACGATTGACTGACAGTCGGTAATCACAGTGAAATGAATTTCTAACAGAAATTGTCTAAGTCGGTCAATACCCCATACGATCGCCATTAGTTCAAGTTTACTCGAGTGGTACATTCTCTCAGCTTCTGTCGTTTTCTTGCTAATACAGTAAACTAAATGCATTGCTCCATCCGCCCCTTTCTGCATCAACATCGCTGCTAGTCCCACAGCTGAAGCGTCAGTGTGTAATTCAGTATACGCGTTCGGGTTGTACAAACCTAAAACTGGTTCATTCGAGAGCGCCTTCTTCAGATCGTCGAACGCTGTTTGTTGTGCGACACCCCAAACGTACGTTCTTCCGCTCTTCGTTTGTTCGGTGAGTGGCGACGCTCGAATCGCGTGCTTGTGCACGAATCTTCTAAAAAAACTTGTGAGTCCCAGGAACCGACGTAGTTCATGAAGGTTCTTTGGTTCAGGGAACGCAGTGATCGCTTCCAGTTTGCGCTTACCTGGTTTCAATTTTCCATTTGATATAGTGAAACCTAAGTAATCCACCTCTCCTTTCCCGAATTCGCACTTTGTCAGTTTGAGTGTGAGATTCGCTGCCTTCAATGCTTCGAACACTTTTTCTAACCGTTCCATCATATCGCTCCAATTCTTTGCAGGAATGAGGATGTCATCCACGTAACATAATGCCACTCTGTTTTTCAGATCTCCCAACACCTTATTCATCAGTCTTGTGAATTCATATGGTGAATTCATCAGGCCGAATGTCATTCTCCGGAACATCCCTGTTTCATCTGGCGTGACGAATGCAGTCTTCTCTTGTGCCTGCTGGGTCAAGGGTACCTGCAGATATCCATGTGCGAGATCTAAAACAGAAAACATTGTGCATCCTGATAATTGTTCGAGTTGTTCGTCAATTTGCGGCAATGGGAAACTTTGTTTAACAGTTTGTTTGTTTAATTGTCGGTAGTCCACCACGAGTCGCGAGTCACCGTCCTTCTTCTTCACAAGTATAACAGGACTTGCATACGCTGATCGTGTCTCAGTCACCAGGTCGTTGTCCTTCCATTCGCGTACGATGCGTTTGATTTCATTTCTTTCCGCCATTGTAGCGCGGTACGGTTTCACGCACACTGGCTGCGAACCTTCTTTCTCGACAATATCCATTTTAATCACTGTCGTGCACCCGAGTTCGCTTACAGTCTTTGCAAAACAGCAACGGTATTTGTTTAGTAATGTCACTAGTTCTGACTGTTCAGTTTTGTTAATCTTTTCGCCAATTTTTACTTCATCTGGCGTGATGGTAGATCCCAATCTATCATCAGACGTCTCATTCGCCATTGAACCTTTCAACATCTCCACGTTTCGACCAAGTACTTGTCCCTCGCACACTTCAATATTTTTGTTCCCGACGTTCATTACAGGAACTACAACTTCTTCGTCGACATCATTCAGTTTCGCTGAGATGAGACACATGGTGTTACGGTAGCACGTTTCTTGTTTCGTCACAATCAGGTTGCCGTCATTCTGCACCCTCTCTGCCGTGTGGTTTGTCGGATCGCGACCTCTGACAGTGTCGGCTTCTAGGTCAATATCCTTGAATGGTGCGTCCCAGCGATATCCAAACTTCAATTTATTTCCTATTCTGATGTACGCAATTTCTTCTCTTTCGGTGAATGTCCGCCCGATAATAATTTCTGTCTGCTGTGATTCGTCTGGCACTATAATCAAGTCGACGTTGTCCACCTTGATATCATCTATCTCGATACTTGCTCTTATTTTTGCGAAGCATTTGGTTTCGTTGTTCACGCCAAACCCGGTCAACACAATTGGCTTCTCAAGTGAATCGGGCGAGAGATCTGCTCTTTGCGCCACTGATTCCCTAATGGTACACACTGTTGCACCCGTATCGATCATGCTACTTGCCACTGTTGTATCGTTCAGTTTAACATTCTTTATGAATTTTAACGCGCAATTGTCATCGTTAATAACTTGCATGACTTGGTTTTTACTGCAATGCCTCGAAAGATGTCCTTCTTCATTACATTTGAAACAGCGTATTGGTAGTTTCGGTTTAGGACAGTCTCGTGATAGATGTCCGCTCACGTTACAATTGTAACATTTGACTTCTCGCTTTTCATTCCTGAGCGATGACTTTTGCTTACTGTCGGGATTGCTCTCACGGACTGACTGTGCCGTAGAGTTCTGTTCTTGAGGTTTGTGCATGTTACTTCTTTCATTTGGTCGTTGCGTCTTGAATCTCTCTCTTCGCACTCGATTGAGTTCATCAAACTGTAATAGGTCATGTAACAAAGCATCTTGATCATTGTGCTGTTTTCCCGCTACCATATTGCACAGTTCACGCGACCACAGACCAATGAGCACTTGTTCTTTGATTTCAGCTATGCATAGATGTAGGTCTTGGCAGTACTTAACTTTTTCATGATAATACTCGCTAATGGTTTCATTCTTCTTTTGTGTACGTTCGACCATTCTTTGCCATTTACTGGTCATACTGATCTCTCCCACGAATGTCTTCTTGAATTTGCTCCTGAATTCAGCCCAATCTTGTAATTCTTGAGCCCTAGCCGTGTACCAGTGCTTTGCGCCTCCAACTAAATGTGTTCGCGCCGTCTCCAATGCAAATGAATCGGGCCAACTATGTAATGTCTGCATACTTGATATGTTATCAATCCATTGTTTAGCTTGATCACCATCCCCTTCACCGTTAAATGTTTTGATCGTTTTTGTCAGATCTGGCATGATATGGAACGATGGCGTCGATTGAACACTCGATTGTGCACCACTTGACGTGCTTAACCTATTTATCATTGTCAGCAATAATTCATCTCGACGTCGATTCTCTTCCATTACTATTCGTAGAAGTTCATTCGTACTTAGTTGATCTCTTTCATTTGTTGCAAACGCACCCTCTAGACTGTTCACTGATTCACCATCTCCGTTGTTCGCATCAGGGTCCATCTTCCCTTGATTTTGTAACAGCGGTGATTTGTTACTTCGGTTATCCCACTTCTGAATTTGTTATCTACACACAAGCAGATAGTTCACAAATAATATCAAGACAGAATAAAACACCACTTGTCCTATTTAGCTACTCTTTATTATTTTTCTGTTCTTTCCTCCTACAATTCCCTCACATCACCCTTTTTTTTTTTCATCCCCTCTTGCTCTCTCTTTTCTTACCCCAAGTTGCCAACCTACTCGATCCTAGTTTACCCAGGATTGCGCGGTACATTTAAATGTCTGATGCTTACACTAGAAAATGTCAACTTAATAATATTTGCATTGCTAGTGCTTGAAAAACATATTCTTTTTCAGGTTATAATCATAGAACATATTCCACTTTTAGTAAATGAAAAAATTGACAGACAATCGCTACTGAAATGTTATGAAAATATCAATGACAATGGTAAATAAAATTCCTAAGTTTTGTTTTGAAAAATGAACATATTTTAGTTATACTTTCCACTGTCAGATGACAACTGCTTACAAATCAACATAGACTACAGTGGCGTAGCCGAACATCAAATGCATGCAGCTAAAATATTATTAGAGACAGTAGCGTCCGTTCTTAACCGATCGGCTAGGGGCGCAATGTGTATAGATGCAAATTTCTATAATATTGGTGGCAACAGTCTCAATTCGATAATTACTATCACTAAGCTAAATGAACAAGGATACTATATTAGTAAGTAGCACTCTTATTTTATAGTGCGTCTCATCTGTTCCCTTTCTCATTTGTTGACATTCTTACGACTTCGAAAGGCATCCCCACCACATACTAATACTATTGCACTACATACATGTCTCGCGAAAGAGTCCCCCACCACATTTCAATGTTTCTTAGTTATTCCCTTTCGCATTTGTTAACTTTCTCATTTCTTCTCTTGCCCCGCAGTACAGTTGTCCCGTTATGCAATAACGTTAGTTTGATTACCTACTCGCGGGGGTTTAAAATCTAAACAAATGATAGATATCGAACTACTCACAACATACTCAACCCTACTTTATCTTACCCTACATATTTAATACATATGTTTTAAACCCCCACGGGTAGACAACCAAACCAACGTTTCTGTATAACGGAACAACTGTACTGCGGGGCTAAGGAATAAATGAGAACGTGAACAAATGAGAAAGGGAACAAATGAGAAACATTGAAATGTAGTGGGGGACTCTTTCGAGAGACATGTATGTATTGCAGTAGTATTAGTATGTGGTGGGAATGCCTTTCGAAGTCGTGAGAATATGAACAAATGATAATGGGGAACAAATGAGACGCTTCGATTTTATAGAGGAGGACATAAGTCTTTCTCAATTTCTTCCATGTTACAATATCTCAATAAATAATCAAAAGAAGCGTTTTAAACTTTCAGAATGGCCAAGTGAGCGGTCAGACACCACCCATATAAAAATTAGTTCTATCGACATTCATCTGGGAAAATAATAATTTAAAAAAAATAAACTTGTATATAACTATCAAACATCCTAATTCTTTTGTTAAGAAAAGCAAACGCGGCATATACGAATCTACCAGCTTAACACTAGTGCTATTCCTACACTTTGTATAAACCTACAGCGATTTTCATTTTAACAGGTATTGGGGATTTCATCAACGCAGTGGATTTACGTGAAATTCTAGATCATATATCACCTGAAAAACACCTAGAGCAAAGAAAATCAACTGACACTCCCCAGTACACTGCTGAAATGCTAAAGCCTGAACACAAGTCTAACGTTTTCAAGTAAGTAAAATTAATCTTTCACTTTACGTATTAATATTCCGTTTCGATAAATTATACTAATGTAAACAAAAGGTTATATTCAAAATTAATAAATATATATTGCTGTATTACTAATAATTACATTTTGTCGTATTGCCAGAATGATCATCGACAGCTTCTATGAAAAAGGAGACTTAGAAAAATGGTTGAAACCTGACATCCGTCGAAATGATTACGCGGAATTATTGGAAAATATCTGGCAAGTTTCAATAGAGAAAGATATTTGTTTCGTTGCGAAAAGTAAAAGTGGTAAAGCTGTAGGTGTGTCACTTAATTTTGACGCTCGCGATGAACCAAAAGTGGAAAATAATTCTAAACTGATGGTTATTTCCGAGTTTTCAGAATACATTGAACAGCCTGTAAGGTAAATATTTTGTTGTTGTTTTAAATAAAGAATAATTTGTTACAAATGACTTATGAATCCATATACCGTGTGTCTCACCAAATTGTTTTACATAGGGAATTCAATCATATTATTTTTTATTTGTTAAGATTACGTTCCCTTCTTAAATCTTAAAAATAGAAGATCAAACAATAAAACTAGACAGACAGCGTGCGGAAGGTATTTTTAAAATTTTTGTGACCTCTAACCGAAAGGTCGAAACGTGGGCATAACGGTTACATTTTTTCAACAATAAATTCATTTCTACGACACCAAGAAAAACTAAGTCGCTTATTCCAATCTTCTAGGGGAAAGTAAACTTTTCTATGCATAAAAATCTGTAATAAATTGACGTTTTCATAATACTTTCAATAGCTATGGACAACGAAATAAAGACAAGTTGGTTGTTTTATATTATAGTCCACGACCTTCTCGATTGAGTGACAGTTGTGTACACTCTACGGCTAGTACATACGACGAAAGAACAATAGATTTTCTGTGATGACAGCTGCGGCGGATCGCAAAGTTATGGTGCTGAGAGTTGTACATCATGTACCGCACATTGATTGGTTAATCTAAAAGCGTACGTTCTGGAGTAAATGTCAAAAATGACAGATAAAATTAGAAAATGTTTTTGTTAGAAAAATGTATTTATTACGATTGTAATTATAAATACTGCTGTAAATAATAATATTAATAACGTGATAAAGAAGTGTTAAATTTAAATTTGTAAAAAAAAAATGTGTAGTGATATGATTTAGCGCTATTTACCTAAAATCATCAATTGTAGAATTTGACAGATTTAAATGCTAATTACAAGACACGAAATTAAAAAGAAAAATTATCATTATTCGAAAACGTAATAGAACAAATAAAGAATTAATAAATAAATTTCATTATAACTTTTATTTTCGATAGCTGTATTTATAAAAATATATATTTCTTTTAGTGGTCACCTTTAGCATCGCTATAGAATTTATGTTACAGAGTTGGAGTATTTTTAATGATTACTGCAATAGTGATGCAAATATTCATTATACACTGTGAGCAAAATTAACTGAAGCTCACGTGACCAAACAAAGTTCGCATTGTAGTCGAAACTACCTTCCACGGAATAAAAATAAGATCAATTTTTAGTAATTTTTGACGTTTACCGACCGAGCATTCAGTTATCAGTCAGTAGCGTCGTGTCCATTTTGCTGTTATTTATTGGTGATTGTGTTTTACTTTTTTTATATTTTCTCGTACAATCAGTCTTTTTTAAGACTAATCTTATCTTTATCTGTGTTTAATAATAACGTAAGTATATAATTAAGTAATATTTTCTTGTATTTCTGAACAATAGTTTTATGAATCTTTTAGGTTACAATGTTTGGTGACGATCACGATAAGTTTCTTTTAGAAGCATATTTTCGTTCTGGCGTTCGAAATGAAAACGAATGGAAGTATTCTGTTCAAAGTTGCCATGAACAATTTTTACAGAACTACCCTAATTTCGAGGAAATTACATATGATACATTTAGGCAACATGTGGCAAGAGTGGTTGATCGTTTCCGAAACACTGGAAGTGTTGTCAAAGGAAAATCAACGGGACGACATCGTATATTAACACAACCAGTTCTTGAAGATGTGCAACAACGTCTTGAAGAAAGTCCTCATAAATCATTGCGGCATTTATCTAGACAAACAGGTTAGTAACTTATGTTCCAGTCTATTATAATTATTGTTCATAAATGATTAACATTATTATTTGCATATGTAGGACTCTCGTATGGAACTTGTCGGACAGCAACGAAAAAACTTCATCTGCATGCTTATAAAATAAGTGTTGTCCAAGAATTACTTCCATTAGATTATGGAAAACGTTTGGAATATTGTCACTGGTTCCTTGAAAATATGAATGAGGAATTATTAGATTTGACATTTTTTACTGATGAAGCTTGGTTCCATTTAAGTGGGTATGTTAATTCACAAAATTACCGAACTTGGTCTCACGAAAATCCACATGTTCATACTGAAAGAAGTTTACACCCATTGAAAGTAGGTGTCTGGTTAGCGATGTCACGCCGAAGAATCATCGGACCAATATTTTTTTATGAAACAATAACGTCCGAAAGATATATTAGAATAATTTTGCGTCCATATATTGAACAATTACATGATGATGAATTAAACAGGGGCTATTTTCAACAAGATGGAGCTACAGCACATACTTCGAATGCAACATTAAATTATTTAAGAGAATTTTATGATGAGCGGATTATTAGCAAACATCGCTGGCCACCACGATCTCCTGATATGACACCGCTGGATTTCTATCTTTTCGGCTATTTAAAAACAAAAATATATGCAAACAGAATGCATACGTTAGAAGAATTAGAAGACGCAATAACAAATGCAGTTCGAAACATTTCAGAAGAGGAATTAAGAAATGTGTTTCTAAATATGCAAAGACGGGTAAACAAATGTATTGAAGGAAATGGAGGTCATTTTGAACATTTGTTGTAATTAGTCATTAATTTAACACCTAAAATGCCTGAGAACTGTACCGAAACTTACTACACCGATGAACTTCACTTATAGCGTGATCACGGTCCCTGTAATCAAAAAGCTTTGAACGTTAAATGTATATTATGCAAGTGTTGCGCACTTATAATTCTGTACTGTAACCAATGTGAATATACACTGCAACGTGTTAATGTTGTGGTAATTAATACAAGTGTAAAATAGGCCTGAAATGTTTACTTCGGCGTTCATTTTGAGGAACTCTGACACTATAATTTTTGAGTAACGAGTCGACAGTACTACCTCTTGGGTGACTTGGAAATGTACTGATCTCATGAATAATGTTATAATGTAACGTAAATATTCTAAATACATAAAAATATTTTCATTTCATGGTATAAAATTATTTCCAACTTTAACTGATCTAAATTATTTTTATTATAAAAGTATTATATGTCGCAGGCCGGTATAAACCGAGAAATTCGTTGGCACGCCTATGTATTGTGTTTGTTTCAAATCGTTACTATGGTTACTATAGTTACTACTATAGTGAAGCGGCAACTTGACAATCACAATAGAGCGGCACGCTTCAGTCATTTTTGCTCTCTCTGTATAAAACGCTAAGATCCGGCTGCTGCTGCTCCGGGCCTGGAATCGTTTTCATTGGGTGTTTTATTGACAAAAGCAAAACAGACTAAGCAGACTATAAATACAAAAGGCGATGTTTTGTTTATCTGTCAAATCACTGTTTTTACTTTCTTATATTCTTATATATCTCTTATATTTACTAACCTAACTAGTGTTCGTCAAATTTAATGATTGTTAATTTTATCTCTAGGCTCGGATAGTGGAGATTTTTCTCCTTCTTGTAGTGAATATGAACAGTCGGAATAATTAGACATTACAAGTAATTCAGATTCAAACAGACATAAAGTTGTTAGTCAAAAAAAGAGGCCCGTTGAAGTAAACCCTTGTAACGAAGAAAACAGCGCATAAAAAGGTAGGAAAAAGCTGAGACGCTTAGAAACATGGAGCAGAAATATTAAAAAAACGGGAACGTATTCAGTGTCTTCAAATGAGAGCAATGCCCAAATGCAGATGTAAATGTGCGTCAGAGCAGGAATATATTTTAGAAAAATACACTAAATTTGAAACAGCTACAGAGCAAAATATTTACCTCCATCGATGTATTCAACCGATACCAAAGAAAAGATCTCGTTAAAAAAAAGAAACTAATTCCTCGAACATTAAAGGACAAAATCGAGGTGCTAATTTCAAATTTGTTGTGAAAATAGCTGACAAAACGATTATTCGTTGTCAGACGACATTTTTAGCTGTACATGGCCTGAAACGTAGTAGGTTAAGACGAAAAATACAGAAAAATAAAGCTGTTTTGAAAGACTTTAGGGGACGTCATCATATTCGACCAAATAGAGTGGAAGATGTTTTAAATACTGTAAAAAAATTTATTTCAGAACTACCATCGCGCGAGTCTCATTACTCTAGAACAGATAACAAGCTACGTAATTTTCTAGACTTAGATTTGACAGTAACTAAACTACATCGGGATTTCTTGACAAAACACGATAATTTCAAAGTTACGTATGAAATGTTTAGAAATTTTTTTAGTCAAAAACTTAACATTTCATTTGGTTTTCCTAGAAAAGACAATTGCAGAATTTGTACTAGTTTCTTAGTAAGTCTGCAACAAGCCGAAATTAATAAAAATGAGAAAGAGATGTATATTACAAAAAAAGCAAGAGATCTACACCTAAGGAAAGCAGACAGTTTCCAAACGAAATTGAGAAAATCTTCGCAGGATAATGATGAATCAGTAGGTACTTTCGTTATGTTTCGATTACGAAAATTCTGAACAAATTTTACTTTCTTATACATAGTATAAAGGAAGTATAGGAATCATGAAAAATTTAGATTGCGAGATTTTGATAGAAATACATGTTTTGAGGTCCCCTGAATACGTTTTGACTATTTTCGCAATGACGGCTGTGTGTGTGTGGATGTGTGTCTGTATGTTCAGTATCTCAAAAACGAGCACAGGCAGAACAATGAAACTTCATATTTAAAAGTTTATTGATTATATGAAGAGCTGATTAGATTTTTAGCATAATCGCACAACTGGAAGAGGAAGTTTACTGAACATCAAAATCGAACATTGCGAATTATTGAAGAAAATAAAAGCTATGGAAAAAGTTTTCAAATGAAAGTTATGGGAAACAATAATTTTAAGAAAAAATGTTCTATGCATTTTTGTTCTATCTTTATCCACCAGATTTAAATATTTGCGATTCCTTTTTATAAGGTAGTCTAAATAATTGCACTAATAAATATCATATCGTCATTTATTTCTTAGAATACCAGACTGCTAGATTACATTTTTTATGAAATGCAGTGCGCGGTCTCTCAGATTTTATTTTTTGTGTCTAAACCTTGACAGATATCAGTACAGATAACAAGAACAAAAAAATAACTATTGAATATCTCTTTCTGAAACTATTTTTTTGAGAGTTATTGGCCTTAACATTAAAAAGTTTTTGACTGGTTTATGCCGGGTTACCCGTGTTTCGTACACTAATGGTCCACTGATAATAACTAATATCACCTTAAAAGATGACCTACATCTGTAAGAAATACAGTACTAAATATTATCAAATTCGATCCAAGCGTTCTGTAGTTATGGATAAAATAACTTTTTATTGAAAGAACTTTGAAGCAGAATACTCGCTAAACGAAACGTAATTGCATATAGGTAAGTTTAGTTAAATCGTCTTATTTTCGAACCAGGAATCTGTGGTTAAACGATGTCCACGCATTTTAGGGACATCCTGTATATTGGCATGTATTTAAAATATCATATATGCTATGAAAACAAAACAAAATATTTACAGAAATACGCATTTGAAATGTCAAATATGTGCGAATTTAAATTGAGTATAAGAAAGTAGTGTGGTGACAACACCCGGTTTTTCGTCATTGTCGTCGAACGAAATGATATTTAAATAAATAGAGTTTTTCTTTGAATGATGTAGAAGATGCTGATAATGATTTATAACACGTTTGGACTTCCATCTTGTGTATGTTACGTTAATAAAACTAGTTGTTACCAAATATATAAATATATACTTAATAATACATAGTCAAATATAACATTTATACACAACGTTTCGACAACTAAGATCAGTTGTCTTCATCAGGTGAACTGATACTGTTTCTTGAGTTCCTAATTACGGCTTTTATACCATGTTTTGTAAGGGTGTGTAATGATCCGTGATGTGTGTTCAAGTGTGACCTGGTTATTATTATGTGTTGTGGGCGGCGTCTGTGTAGGTGATGTCCTGTCAAGCGTGTTGGATTTGTTGTGTGATTTTGTTGGCGGTTTTATGGATAGTGCAGGGTCCTTATGAATGAACTTCTTCCAGACGGGTTTAATTTCAACACTCGGGTTGCTGAAGACTTCTTTGTTGGTTGTAATGATGGCCGCTTCCCAGAATTTCCTTTTGAACCAGTGTTGTTCTTTCTTGACGATCTTGGCATTCCCCCATTGAATTTTATGTTTGTTTTCCCATGCGTGGTCTGCTTGGCCAGATTTTATTGTTTCCCCTCTCTTCGTGTGTGTTAGGTGTTCGCGACGTCTTGTGTGTAGTGGGCGTTTGGTTTCTCCTATGTAACTTTTCCCACATTCGCAAAAGACTGCATTTATCAAATACCTTGCGAAGTTTATTGTAAGTGTAATATTAAAAGTGTAGCGACATATTTAAGGGCATGTAATTTAAAAAAATTATATTTAAAGTATTTATGAAGTGACGTGCATTGAAATCATTTTAAAACTATAAAATATCAACAACAACAAAAATTAATAAGTATTTCAAATGGATTATTTTACTCAAGTTTTTTTTTTTTTACATACCCGTAATTAATATTTTTCCGTTGTATGACGGGCATTTCACCTAGTATTTTAATAATTTTGTTAATGGCATGCTCGGTGTGAAGTTGGCATGCCATAATATAAAGTTTAAAATAAATTGATTAATGAAGCACTAACGTTAGGCATAAAAGTCGAAGTTTTAAGAGAAATCCCTGTTCGTGAAGGAATTTTTTTGGTTCTTTTTGTTTTATTTTATTCGGGAAATCTCTTTTCACTTGTCATATAATTTGTCTTCTTCACACACCTCTTTTTAACTAAATTAAAATTAACTATGGTTCCTATTTAAAAAACTGATCTTACATGCCGTATATCCAGAAGTATGTAATAAAGAAAAATTTCATCCAATTTATCGAAAAGCCATATGTATGGTAAAATATTTATTTGAAGTATTTTTCAATATTTTGAGATCCTTCCAAGTTATCAAGGAAAATTAAGATGCGAAAAATTCACATTTGTGTGATATCCAGTGAGCCATGCAATATTTTCAACGTATGAAATCGCCGTCAACATCAACTCGTAATACGGATGTTGCACATTGTTTTTATATTTTTTTTTCGGTTCCTAGCCGTCCCTATTTTTCGGGATTGTCCCTATTTTTTGTTAGATATCCCGGTGTCTGCGAAATAAATTTTCGGGACCGTTTTATGTCCCTAATTTCAAATATTCATACTTATTATTTGTAGTACATTGTACAAATGATAGATTCTTGGCCCTATTTGTCCATTTCAGTCTTTACAGTAATATTATAAAAACTTCAAGCAAATTCCAACTCCAAAGTAAAGATCTTGTCCGGTCGGGTCCGGTCGGGTCTGAACGTGTATGGTCCTGCTCATAACGCAGATGTGGAAAGAATTTTTTCCATGTAGTCAATGGATGAGGGAAAGAAATGGGATGGATTTGGAAACTATAAATTATATAACTTATGCAACTATAATATGAAAATGAACTGTGTCGAATTTAGTGACTACCCTAATGACAATAAAAGGTTAGTACAATGTGATAGGAAAAGCTTGAAATATAATAAAAAATAATTTATACCTTAATAACTAAAAATAAATATTTTTTTGAATTTTTGTTGAGTTTCTTTATTTAAGCCCATTGTTTTGCTACGATATAAAGTCATTACCATGATGACTAATACTACTACTACTGGGCCGTGAAAATGATTGGTTGTCATATTCCTATTTTTGATTGAACTGATCTGGTTACTCTACTAATGGCGAACTATCAAACTTGGGTCATTCTGTATATTAAAAGTCTCGTTATGTGTATTTTGTTTACATGACAAATAGCTTTAAAATTGCAATAGGTATATGTTTATTCAAAATTTTCTTTCCGGTGGAAGAAACCCGGAGTCTCCTCTTTCTAGATCCACCGGGTCAGCATCTAAATTCATCGCTGCTCTGGTATCCCAAATTACTGCTGTCAATATGGTCACCTTAATAATATGATTTTTTTTTATGATGTTCATAAATTTATATTTGATATTTACAAACACTTCTGGATATTGGAGAAAGTTGGAGGCCTGAAGTAGAGGTGACACCATGAGCTACCATTTCGGGTGTTACCAACCCTAGTGATGCCATTGTCTATGGGGCCGTAAAAAGTTCATTGCCTATAGGCGGCAAGATCATAAATCCAGTACTGATTGAATTGAAAGGTTAATTGTTAACGGCAGATACACAAAAATTTGACTAACAACCGCTTAAAGAAAAGCAAGAAGTTTTTTAACGAAATTTAGGAAGTGGAAACACAATTAAAAGGAAAATAGATATGGATCGAAGAAACTATTAATATTATGTATATGTGATACTGAAAGTCAACTAATTCAATAAGATAATTATTTCAAGGCGAAGAAAATTAAGAAATTATTGGCAATGTTTTCGGAAGACATTGATTTATTAGACTTGATAGCACAGGGCCGTCGTCACGAGTTTGACGAACAGTAACCCGCCTATCTCGTACAAATACTTTAAATTTAATTTCGATGTTAGTGGACTGTATTGAAATTTGAACGGTTGGAGAGAGCAGCTCTGTGATTGGCCGATAATAAGGCGGTCACTTACCTTTTTTTATCCGGAAAAGGCTGCTGGGCGATGCCGTCTCTGGACCTTGGTAAGCTTGGTCCACCACTCTCACCAACACCGCGATACACACAATAAATGCCTTTGCGAAACTAACGAATTTGTAATTGTATACGAAACCAAATATATAAATATACCAAAATATTTCTAACATAAAATATTTAACCGAGAATTTACAAATCAAAATCAAGTCTTTTTTAAGCAAAGCAAAAATACGTTCTGCGACTTGCAGCTGGGTAGTGACCTCCCCTCTCCGGCCAAACCCAAAGCCACTCTCGCCCGTTCGTTCCTGTTAATCGGCTGTCGTCTAAACATCCCGCCCACCTTGGAATCCTATTCCTAAACCGACTGATGAGGAAACGTAGACGAATAGCTTTCACCAATAACTAACTAAATTTTAAGCTAACCTAAGTAAATACGAAAACAACAACTGATTTTCCTTCCATGGCGTGGTGGGAAAACATACATTATGATTTGGAATCAGGATGCTATGCTTCACTCCGACAGGGGCTGTTGTGGAGACTTAACAAAGTGGAAGCCCACGGAACAGTGATACCTGGTTGCATCAAGGGAGTTCACCATGGAATGAATATCTAACTAGCTTAATTTTGGGGGAGGGGGCATAACTTCACCATTGCCCTGGTGATTACGCCCTTGCTCGTTCGAACTTCGGCTACCCGAATTACACCATCTTGACCCGGGAAGACTCGGGTTATGCGTCCTAGTCGCCATTGAAGTGGCGGCAGGTTTCCCATGAATGGCTGTATTGGCGAAGGTTTTGTGCGAAAACAAGTAACACATTTTGACAACCTGTGACGAATTACCTCTCGTCCGGAAATAATCCAAAACTGTCCTTGAATTATCGCTTGTAGGTTTTGTGGACCAGGATGCAGGTGTTGTCGGTGATAATGCTCAATCACTAGATGGGTGAAATGATGAGATCTTGGAAGTAATATGGGATGCTTTCTTCCACGCGCTAACGTTGCATGACATAATCTTCCACCTACTCTCAGCACTCCATATTCATCTATAAATGGATTAAGCTTACGATACTGATTTGTACCCTGCTTACTGGTGGTCAGACGCCGTATCTCTTCTCCGAACTCCTGGCTTTGAATCCACTTTACGCACGTCATCAAGGCGCTCGATAATTCCTGTGCAGTCAACCATCCTGACCGAACATCCGTCCTTTGGCGCGTGTTGTGGATGAACCTCAAACACCACGCAAGGAGACGTTTCAAGAATGATAGTGACGACGAGCGAGCTAAGCAACTGTCCACGATATGTACAGTGCTGTCCTGAGGCGGGATGGTGGCGTGAAACGATATCACGCGGCCTTCCTGCGTCGATTCACCTTCAATCAGGTTCATAGTGGTTGCGGGCCAGTTCAAGGGTGGCTCCATCAACCATACAGGACCTGAGATCCACATTGGATGGTTCAGTAATTCAAGCGGAAACAAGCCTCTGGATCCACAGTCTGCGGGATTTAGCTGTGATGGTACATGTCGAAACTGTTCAGGTGCTACCCAGGATTGCGCTTGACTTACACGGTTGGCCACATATGTCTTCCAACGATGTGGAGACGCGCGAAGCCAGTTCAGTGCGATCATAGAATCCGTCCACACGATGCTCGCACCTAGTTTGCCTTGCAGCTCTAAATGCTGCGCAACATTATGAATCAGTTTGGAGACCAGTACTACAGCACAAAGTTCTAATCGAGGTAAGGATATCTTCTTTATCGGAGCGACCTTCGTTTTGGCTACTAACAATGACAATGTTACTTTGGCATCCGTGTGATCAGCTCTAAGATAAACTACCCCACAATAACCCTTTTCAGAACTATCAGCGAAACCGTGCAATTCTAGTCGAATCGCGTTATCTACATTTAAGCATCTCGAGAGTTTAAATGACTTTAGAGCTAACAGCTCTTGACGAAATCGTGTCCATTTCTCACAAACTTCTACGGGAGGCCGTTCATCCCAATCTAGACCGATGTGCCATAGATGCTGAATAAGACACTTGCCGAAGAAGGTTACTGGACTGATAAATCCTACAGGATCAAAAAGTCTAGCAATGTCTGATAGGATAGTACGTTTTGATATAGGGGTGGTAGTCAGGCAGACGTTATACGAAAAACAATCAGAGCCTGGATTCCACACCAATCCAAGGATTTTCGCAGAAGGTTCCGACTCACTTTCGAAACCTAGTGTCTCTGCCGATACAGCACAGTGTTCTGGAGGAACTGATTCCAACACCTCTGTGCGATTGCTCATCCATTTTCTGAGCTCAAAGTTTCCGCGACCTAGCAACTCTGAGAAATATCGTCGCAGTTTTAATGCTTCATCCACTGTGGGTACTGAAGTTACAATATCATCCATGTATGTGTTTGACAGGATGACCTGCGAAGCTTGTTTGAAGTTTGTCCCTTCATCCGAAACTAGTTGCTGGAGGGTACGAATGGCCAGAAACGGTGACGCCGATACGCCATATGTCACAGTGGTCAAGCAATACTCCAGTAACGGTTCTTCCGGCGCAAATCTCCAAAAGATTCTCTGATAATCTTGGTGTTTCTCACTGACTTTAATGTTTCGATACATTTGCCGAATGTCAGCGACTAGCACTATTTCGTGCTTTCTAAAACTAACCAATAGTTTTACAATGTCTGCTTGCAGTTTCGGACCTGTAAGCAGTACTTGGTTCAATGATGGACCATTTTGCGATGTCATGGATGCATCAAAGACGACACGAAACTTTGTGAAGTGTTTATTGTCCCGAAATATGCAATGAAGTGGTAGGAAATAGGACCGACTAACACACGACAATTTCGGTGACGCGAGTACCATATGTTCTTGAGCTAGATAATCCTGCATAAATGCATCGTAATGTTCTCTTAGTTGCGGGTTCTTGGAGAGCCTACGTTCAAGCAGTTGAAATCTACGCAACGCTGGTTCGCGACTCTCGCCAAGAGGAGGCGCCGTAGATTTGAATGGCAATTCCACAACGTATTTTCCATTGGATAAACGAGCCACTGTCGACTGGAAGTGAGTTTCGCACTCTTGGTCCTCCTCACTTAGCGCTGTTGTGGATGGTGGTTCTTCAACTTCCCAGAATCTGCGAATCAGATTCTCTAGTTGACCCTGTACTGTCGTACAAAGAGTGTGCACCGCTGTTGGTTGCCTACTTATGCGTCCGATCAAACAATAGCCCCAAATACTTTCAATAGCACTTGGTGCCCCCTCTGGGCCGGCGATAGTATTACCTAGTATCACCGAAGCAAACCATTCGGCTCCAAGTAAGATATCTACTGGTTCTGATCGGAAATAAGTTGGGTCAGCTAACTTTAGTCCTTGCAAATGATCCCAATTCCGGGGACGCACCGATATGGAAGGACAGTTTGTTATGTTATCAACAACTAATGCCTCGACTTGAAGTTCTATTCCATCGATTGGTTGAAACCAACATTTTACAGCCTCTTTTGCTACCCCTAGTGCAGTCTGAGCCATGCCGAATACAGGTACTGCTGTACTCTGGGTACGCAAGCCTAACCGTTTAACACACGAATTTGTAATAAACGTTCCTTGACTGGCGCTGTCAATCAGAATCTTTACAGATTGATAATCACCTTTGTGATCTTGAATGTAAGTTTGCGCGGTTGCTAATAAGATTGTCACCGTTGAACTAGACGCGGTTGTTTGCAGAGTATCGACTGACTGTTCCGTATGTTTGTCGTCAGTTGAACTAGTTTTAACTGGTTCCCCCTTGGACGTCGTGGCGACTGACTGCAATTTAGCGGGTCCGTGCACGGTTGATTTATTGCCGAAATGCAATAACGAATGATGCGCGGAGGAGCAATGTTTACAAGCATTCCCTTTCGCACAGTCTCTTAGGAAGTGACCTGACATTAAACAGTTTAAACACAACCGATTCGCTTTGGCAAATTGCAACCGATCGTTCACCGTTCCTTTTCGGAAGTTACCGCATTGACCTAACCAATGTTTACCTTCGCACGCAGCGCACCGCGGTTCTGATTCTGCATCGGTGTTTACAACAAATGTATTTGATGCTCGCATTGACTTGTGTCCCTTTTCGGTGTTTGAAGCAAAGGATTTCCTTGGAATGGCTTGTCCAAACGTAGTACCACTAGCTTGGACAGCTTCCATGATTCTAGCTTCTTCATTTAAGAAACTTATGAACTGTTTTAGCGTAGGCATAGGGTGATCAACGACATACTTCTCCCAATGTTCTCTCAAAGTAACATTTAACTTGTTGCTGAATATGAAGATCAGCGGTACCGCCCACCCTTCCACTGTGTGGCCCAACGCTTGCAGCGCCCCCAGGTACTCTGCAAGAGATGTCGCGAGTGCCCGTGTGGATTGTGGTTGGCGAGTTGCATTTGGAACCCCGAACAGTGCCTCGAGATAGGCATTTGTCAACAGGGTCGTATTATTATAGCGAGTTTGAAGCGTATTCCACGCGACTTGATAATTATCTGCCGTCAGAGGTAAGGACGATATCAAGGATAACGCGTCACCTTTTACGACCGACCGAAGATACATATGTTTCTGAACATCCGACAATTGCGTATTATTGTGCACCGTTGCCAGGTATAAATCCGAGAAATTGTTCCACGATTTTACCTCTCCACTAAATTCAACAAGCTTTAATTTAGGTAAGGAAACGCCATGAACATGTGATGGATTTGCGTGCATAGTTTGACCTGGTGTCAGACTAATGTTTAATTTGTCAGAGTCTGGAAATGCTATGCTAGCAATTGCCTTGGCATTATAAAAGAGAGTTTCGAATTGTACAATCTCGTCTTGCCAATCCTCCTCGATACGCGGTGTCTGCTTCGCGTTGTAGGCAGCAATTTTCATAACAGTTTCATGATATCGTTCGGATGTTTCGTCCATCCCTTCCGACATAGCCCTAAACAACGCTAAATCCTTTTTATTCTGCGGACCTTGCTCAACCCGTACCGCGACTTCTTCTAAACGCACTAGCTTCTCCATCAAGCTCTTTGCCAGAAAGTTCAAGTCATCTATGACCGGCATTGTATCCGATAATTAATTTTAAGAACAATAACAATAATGCAACCAGCACAGCGATTCTGTATCACCGGTTGTACTAGAGCCAGTGACAACTCAAAGGTCAATAAACCAATCTATTGTGCAACGAACAGCACCGAACGACACGATGAGCCGGTATTTGCACGAAACTACACAAGCAAGAACCAACAATTTTGATAGTACAGGGCTGGAGTCACGAATTTGACTAAGAAGCGTGTCTATCTATTAGTTGGCAGTGCAGGAAGTTAAATCCGGCTCGAAGGACCAAATTATGATAGCACAGGGCCGTCGTCACGAGTTTGACGAACAGTAACCCGCCTATCTCGTACAAATACTTTAAATTTAATTTCGATGTTAGTGGACTGTATTGAAATTTGAACGGTTGGAGAGAGCAGCTCTGTGATTGGCCGATAATAAGGCGGTCACTTACCTTTTTTTATCCGGAAAAGGCTGCTGGGCGATGCCGTCTCTGGACCTTGGTAAGCTTGGTCCACCACTCTCACCAACACCGCGATACACACAATAAATGCCTTTGCGAAACTAACGAATTCGTAATTGTATACGAAACCAAATATATAAATATACCAAAATATTTCTAACATAAAATATTTAACCGAGAATTTACAAATCAAAATCAAGTCTTTTTTAAGCAAAGCAAAAATACGTTCTGCGACTTGCAGCTGGGTAGTGACCTCCCCTCTCCGGCCAAACCCAAAGCCACTCTCGCCCGTTCGTTCCTGTTAATCGGCTGTCGTCTAAACAAGACTGTTTAGAATTTTTGACACATATTATACTGTAACGGTTCAAATTACGCACATCGAGCTATTTAAAACGTGTCGCGAAACGGACCGGCATCGTCGAGCTCTGTACAAAAAGAACAAGAATAAAGTTGTTGTTTAGTGGCAGATCTCGAGTGGAACAGACGAATTCCCCATTCATTCTGTAACATTATAATTTTTGTTTCTCATAGGCCAATGTATTATCTTGATTCTGCTAGTTGTTAATTTTAAGAATATTGTTTTATCATTTGCGTGACAAACCCCGGAGTAATTCGCTATATATACATACATACATATGTATATATATATATATATATATATATATATATATATATATATATATATATATATATATATATATATATATATATACAGGGTGACCCATCTGTGAATGCTCACCATTGGAATCTCTGAAACTATAAGAGATACAAGGTCGGTTAAATTAGACGAAAGTTGCGTATTTATGGGCCGATGTTGATGGCGATTTTGTATTTTGAAAATATTGCATGGCTCACTAGATAATGACAAAAGTGTGATTTTCTAGAATTTTTATTTTACTTTATAAGTCAGAAGGTATTGGAAATATTGAAAAAAGCTTCAAATAAATATTTTAGTATAACTAATAAGCCTTTTGATGAATCATATGAAAATTTTTTTTACTAGATATTGCCGAAGTTACAGCCTGCAACTTTCATTTTTTAAATGGAAACCATAGTTAATTTTAATCTAGTTGAAAAGTGCTATTTTTTCTCTTTACAATGATGTATTTGTTTACCTAAATATTTTTTTTAGTTTCGAAGAAAAACTAAAAAGTAAGATAAAATGAATGATTTTTGTAGTGTGCCATGAAAATTTGGTATAAAACAACTGCAACTAAATATGTTATGTACGTGCAAAACAATTGAAATTCAACAACATTTGATAAACGAAACAAAAGTCGTTCCGTAAACTGAAAGCTAGTAGACAGATTGTCGTATGAAACCCATACCTACATAAATTATTTTTTGTCTCTAATCTTTTGTTTACCAAATATTATTGAATTTCAATTGTTTTTCATGTTTATAACATATTTAGATGCAACTGTTTTATACCAAATTTTCATGGCACACTACAAAAATTATTCATTTTATCTTACTTTTTAGTTTTTCTTCGAAACTAAAAAAGATATTTAGGTAAACAAATACATCATTGTAAAGAGAAAAAATAGCACTTTTCAACTGGATTAAAATTAACTATGATTCCTATTTAAAAAATGAAAAATGCAGGCAGTAACTTCGGCAATATCTAGTAAAAAAAAATTTTTATATGATTCATCAAAAGGCTTATTAGTTATACTAAAATATTTATTTGAAGCTTTTTTCAATATTTCCAATACCTTCTGACTTATAAAGTAAAATAAAAATTCAAGAAAATCACACTTTTGTCATTATCTAGTGAGCCATGCAATATTTTCAAAATACAAAATCGCCATCAACATCGGCCCATAAATACCCAACTTTTGTCTAATTTAACCGACCTTGTATCTCTTATAGTTTCAGAGATTCCAATGGTGAGCATTCACAGATGGGTCACCCTGTATATATATATATATATATATATATATATATATATATATATATATATATATATATATATATATATATATATATATATAGGGTGTCCTTAAAATGCATGGACATCGCTTAACCACAGATTCCTGGGTCGAAAATAAGACGATTTAACTAAACTTACCTATATGCAATTACGTTTCGTTTAGCTGGTATTCTGCTTCAAAGTTCTTTAAAAAAAAAGTTATTTTATCCATAACTACAGAACGCTTGGATCGATTTGGATAATATTCGGTACTGTACTTCTTACGGATGTAGGTCATCTTTTAAGGTGATATTAGTTATTATCAGTGGACCATTAGTGTACGAAACACGGGTAACCCGGCATAAATCAGTCAAAAACTTTTTAATGTTCAGGCCAATAACTTTCAAAAAAATAGTTACAGAAAGAAACATTCAATAGTAATTTTTTTGTTGTTGTTGTCTGTACTGATATCTGTTAAGGTTTAGGCACAAAAAAATAAAATCTGAGGGACCGCGCACTGCATTTCATAAAAAAATGTCATCTAGCAGTCTGGTATTTTAAGAAATAAATGACGATATGATATTTATTAGTGCAATTATTTAGATTTCCTTATAAAAAGGAATCGCAAATATTTAAATCTGGTGAACGAGGTGCCCCTTAAATACGGGGTTAAATGGGTTATAGCCCCGGGGCGCCAGTCATTTTGAGACAGCAATTTTGCTTTACATTGCTGAATGAATATTAGAAGAAAAAAAAAAAACCTTGTGCCGAATATATGTTTGACCCTTTGTCATAAAGCAGAGCACATCATTGTTAACAGTCCACGGGGGTTACATGACATTTCAACACGCGGCAGATCAACATAGACATTTCAATATTAATAATTACTTTCATTCATACTCTACTCTACTTATCCTAAAAATGCCCCTACCCTACCGTACATTAGATAGGTGAAACTATTATGTAGATAACCACATTCATTCTTAATCTACCCTACCCTCCTTTCCTAAAAATACACTCCCCCCTGCCCTATCCTACCGAATATTTTTCTTGCATTCATTTTTCTTAAATATTCTAAAAATATGGTGCCTAAAATGCTGACATGGCAGCCGTCTCGAAGACCACTACAATTCGTTCTGGATTAGTATACATCAATTGTGTGTTTAATTGTTGTGTATTTAGAAGACCTGTGTTTATTTGTCGCTGTATCACAATCGATACAGTGTAACATTGATAGACCAGATTCTTCAGTAAGCCTGGCAAGCAATTCGATTGCATTGTGTACTTTATAATAATCCGGATTTGATAGTACTCGTTCATCCGGGCCTGCGTTTTTCCTTTCTTATACATAGTATTGTCACGTGGCGTACGTGGATATTGAAATCGCTTTTATTTATCAACTATTCGAGATTGTGCTGCCACCAACCCTCTTTCTCTTGGATAGAAGGATTTCTTTAATAACCGAATTTACGGAACAAAACAGATATACTATGAAATAAAACAATAGTTGAATACACGTGCGGATAAAAATAATATATATATATTGTTACGAATCGAGTTGTTCACTTTTACATAAAAGTTGAATAGATACACACAATAAATACTAACAAAGATATAATACAAAGGTCTACTTACAGCCGTTCATCACTGAAGTTAATGTTTTCTTAATGCAGATCTTAAAGCAAAGAGAGATGTTTACTCGGACAAGTTTCAAATCAAAGAGCGATGTTTACTCGGACAAGTTTCAAATCAAAGAGAGTGATGTATTCATAATACAATACTGACTTGGGGTTGACACCCCCACTCCAAGTGTTTAATGTTTCTCTTATTGGTCAGCATTCGCCCGACCAGGCAAAAAAGAATTCCACAATACTAACTCATAAAAAATAACTAAATTCCCGTTAGGGTCTTCTTGCCTGAGTCCAGAGAATGCTCACCAGCTAACCTTGGAATGTACCGAGATGTTTTGGCGACTGCTACAACTCCTCCCCCCTTTGGATGCAACTCATATTCCTCCCAAGGATTATGAGGCATTCTAAAACTCCAAAATGCTTCGCAAAGCCAACTTGTACCCACGACAAGAAGCACGCAGTCCGCCATTACCCTCGATCCTCCAGTCTTCCATCAGGATCCATCATGCTCGACGCCATCAGCGTGGAACGTCACTCACTAGCTGCCATGCAACGATGCGAAGCTCCTGGCTAGCCTAGCTGTGACTCGCCGTGCATACGTCCTGGTACTGGTTGAAAATAATGCGGCTGGACTTCTCGACTCGTGTTTCTTCATGGACTCATAGTTCGAAACGATGATGAGTTCAACCATCAAGAGTTAGCGTTGCGCAGTTCAACTAAAACATTCAGTACATCCCGCAGTATTTTGTTCTAAAAACTTGAAAAAAAAAAAATTACAATACAATGAAACAAATTATTATAATGTCCAGCTTATCTACTGGTAACAATGAACTAATCTACTTAACATAATTTAATATTACGATCCTCAAAGATTCAGCAAAGATTACACATAAGGAACTTAACTACTAATTGCTTAACTAGTCACTGAGGGTTTAGGTTACGTAAAATTTGAGACAAAAACTTACAAAACTAAATTAACTTTACATCACGTAACCTAAAACATCAGTTGGCTACCATCGGATAGGAGCGCCAACTTCCTAAGTCATACAACAATTACGACTCTGGCATCCGAATTTATAATCTAAACCTGCTTTACTTTTGATTTATTTAAAATAATTGGAAGGTTGGTTTTGATCTGGTTTCTGGTTCATTTGCATGCAGCTCAACTGGATATGACGGAGATTGGACATTCACGGTATCTAACAATTTAGGATAGTGAACTAATTCAACGTTATTTTTAGTTCGCCTCGCTCTTTTTATAAACTTATGTTTGTACTTGTAGACAACTACTATTAAACTGCCTATGAGTAGGATGGTTGCTCCGGTACCCACACCTATAGAATTCCGGACTGTTTTGTACTTTTTATAGCGCAACGCGTCAACGTGTTCCTTCCATACTGATAACGATATGCCGTTTTGCAAAGTTTCAGTGTCTATCTCTTTTATTAATGAGGCTATTTCGTCTTTGTCTGTGATACCAGTTACGTCGGTGAAGTTAGATGACTCTACTATACTTTGATGAAGGGGTAGTATTATGATTTTGAAACTAGCGGATGCAATTTTGGTCTCAGTAGTTGAATGGGGTAACAATAAATAGTTCGGTCCGTGCACTTTACAGGACGCTGGTATATCCAGTATACCAGTACTTGTTATTATAACGGTTGAAGTGTTGTAGCGGTTTCGATCAAGTTCGCTCGGGCAATTGAAAACTAAAACATCACGATCAACGCTATATATCCACGAGTTTCCTTGTCGAGCACGGTACAACACGGCTTTGTTATCCCGGGTAACCATATGATGACATAATGTACTTGCCTTCTCTATATTACCGGTATATAGAGCGGAAAGACATGACACATCGGATATTTTACGCACGGGTTTCAAGGGTGGACAGATTTTGAGATAACCACCTCGGCATTCCACTAAATCTTCATTGTCTAATTGCAAATAATACTGCGCATCTCCTGAGACAGCTATGTAGGGATATTCGGGTGATATGTATAATTTGGTCTTTTCCGTACCAGAATGGTGTGGAAGTGGAAGGGCGCGGTATACCGTGTAATATCGATTCGGAGCTTTCAATGGGATCTCGACAAATAACCTGATCGTATTATCAAAATAAGCGGCATGCACGAAAGCTATATCGTAATATACGTAGATGGACTTATCGAAGAAGCTAGTGAGTAACTGTAACCCTAAAGGCATATGATCCTGAATGGTTTTAAGCGCGGCTAGTAAAACTGTCGGACTTATGAAAATTGGGCTCAACTTATTTAACGCAGTTGCTTCGAGTGCATTACCTAAATCGGCAACATGTTCTTTTAAATCAATTAAGATATACTCTATGGTCCGCATTGCTGAATTTAAATTGACTGTTTGAATTAACTTAGTCTCTATGTCGTGTTTGACCACGGAACGATCCTTCACAATCTGTGCAAGTTTAGTATTTAGGAGCTGCACGACACCTTTCATTTTTTCTACATTATTATTAATTTTCATATTATTATTTTGGACATCCCGAATTATAGTTACTTGTTCACTAACGACGTTCGTAATACCATCGGCTACCGAAGTTAAATTATCAATTTTACTATTAATGTCTGTTAGGTCTTGGTCATCTAAGGTGCCAAACAAAAAGTTCAAAACACGTCCACCGACATTTACCAAACCTCGTTTTTCGCGTGAGTTATATGGTGCGACCGTTTTGACCAAATTAGCTAATTTTACTTTTAGTCTACTCACATCGCTCCGGATAATGTTGGTTTCTTTTTCGATTATCTCGTTTAGAGTATATATTAGGGTCGGTTCGATATTCTTCCCTAAGTCCACATCGATCTGGGTAACGTTATCCAGTAGTTCACTGAATGTATCGAGAGCATTGATGTAGGTGTTTAAGCGAACGTCTGTGGTTAATATCCATTTGTCTCCGGTCAGTAGTATTTCTTCGTTTTTGACAAATACTAATCCTTTGTCTAACTCGTTGACGTCGGCTATTGATTCATGCTGAACCACCGTCAGCATAAAAACAGTTGAAGACTAAAGTCTAAAAACAAAAAAAATATATAAAAGTAATTTACAATTTATATTAAATTCTAGCGTTTGATATCCAAGGTAAATCGGGTGGTGGACCAGCGCTACGAGTTCGGATACGCTCCGGCGTCTCGTTTTCTCGCGGATGGTTATCGTTATCAGATTCATAATCATCGTCATAGTCATTACTCCCTGGTCCACTATCTGTCAGCTCTTCTTGATCACTTTCGGTATCGAAGCTTTCGTGCTCGCTATCATTGTCCGGTATTGTAGGCTGTGTGGTCAGATGATATGGGACGGGCTGTATTTCAATTAAATCAAACAGATTTGGGTCGGGCGCAACGTCCGGTGGCTTCTCTTCGATTTCCTCGTCTTCTTCAGTGACGTCAGACCTGCACAGCTTCAGCCGATTGACGTGGACAACTTGTTCTTTTCCCGTACTAATGTCCTTAATGACAAAGTTCACTGGGCTAGTCTGTTTTACTAACTTATAGGGGCCTTTCCATGGTTTCCCTAGTTTTCGAGAAAGTCCGAGCTGAATAGCAACGTCAAGAAGGTAAGCGAAATCTCCTTCTTTTAGTTTTACTGGACGTGTTTTCTTGTTGTACTGCCTTTCGTTCTTCTCGGCAGCTACTTGCAGTCTTTCTCGAACAAGAGTGTATGCCTGGTGTAATCTCCCTGAGAGTTCAGTCGGATAACTCTCGTCGGTGTAACATCTGGTTCTTTGTGGGGCTAGAACATCATCGAATGGCATCTGAAACTCTCGTCCATGCAACAAGAAGAATGGTGTTTCACCAGTTGCTGAGTGAGATGAACTACGCAGTGCCATAAGAACATATGGTAACCACAGATCCCAGTCGGCTTGATCTTTCGCTATATAATGCGACAGGCAGTCCTTCAAGGTCTTGTGGAATCTTTCGATTCTACCATTGCACATTGGATGATACGCGGTGGTTTGCAGCTTCTTGATCCGTAATAAAGTACATACCTGTTTGAATAATTCGGATACGAAATTACTACCTCGATCTGTTAGCAGTTGTTTGGGTACACCGTGTCGAGCTATAATCTCTGTTACAAAAGCTCTGGCCACAGTGTCGGCTCTCTGATCCGGAATTGCTATTGCTTCTGGGTAGCGAGTAAATTCGTCCTGAAAAGTCAATATGTATTTATTACCTTTACTGCTCGTTACCAATGGTCCCACTATATCCATTGACGTGCGCTCAAAAGGTTGTAACACCTCTTGGAATCTCTGCAGTGGAGCGGGACGGTGATGCGGAGAAGTTTTCCGCTGATTACACGACACGCATTCCTGGCAGTATTTCTTAATATGTTGAGTCATTCCATTCCAGTAGAAATACCGTCGAACTCGGGAAAGAGTCTTTTCGTAACCTTCGTGACCGGCTTGAGGTAAATCGTGACATGTGCGAAGTATTTTGTTCCACATGGATTGAGGAGCAACCAACTTATCCTCGAGTTCATGAGGTGCACGTAGCTTGTACACTAAACCTTCATGGTCAACAAAAAAATCGTTGTTTCCTGTCTGTATCTGGAACTTCAGACGTTGAACCGCGGGATCTGAATCCTGCTCTGTCTTGATGTGATCACGATCCCATACAGGCTCGATTGCGTCCGCAACATGTCCCACGATGACTCGTGATAACGCGTCTGCGTTACCGTTGGCCTTTCCTGAACGATGTACAACTTCGAAATCGTACTCGGCTAACGTTAGCGACCACCTAGATAGCCTGGAGCTAGGGTCCTTGATTTCCATGAGCCACTTTAACGGACGGTGATCCGTGGTCACCGTGAATCGCCTACCGTACACGTAGCATCGGAAGAACTTTACAGCCCACACAATTCCAAGACATTCGCGCTCGATTGCACTATACTTAGATTCTGCTTTATTAAGCGCTCGACTCGCATACGCGATGGGATGCTCGAATCCACCTATCCTCTGGCTCAGCACAGCACCTAAAGCTACTTCGGATGCGTCAGTTGACAGAACAAATGGCAGCGAGAAGTCAGGATATCGTAACACTGGGTTGCTCTGTAGTGCTTCGCATAAGCTGCCAAACGATTCTTTCTGCGCATCACTCCAGATGAAGGGCTGATCTTTCTTGGTTAGAATGGTTAACGGTTTGGCTAGGTCGGCGAACTTTGGTATGAATCTCCGGTAGAATCCAACTAGGCCCAAGAAGGCTCGCACGTCCTTCAGCTTGGTTGGTACCGGGTAATTCTGTATTGCTGATACCTTGTTTGGATCCGGTTTAATTCCTGCGCCAGAGATCAAGTGACCAAGATATGATGTTTCTC
This sequence comes from Carabus problematicus, assembly GCA_963422195.1. Lineage (NCBI taxonomy): Eukaryota > Metazoa > Arthropoda > Insecta > Coleoptera > Carabidae > Carabus > Carabus problematicus. The sequence goes on along the minus strand of OY728586.1, from coordinate 4,251,714 downwards.
GCATCATAAACTTACACTTGTCAGGCTTCAATTTTAAATTGTGTGTTCGCATGCGGTCGAACACGGCCTTCAGTCGATTCAGATGATCGTGTACGTCATTTCCGCTAAAAATTATTATGTCATCGAGATATACATAACATTTTTCACCTGTGAGTCCACTTAGAACCGCATACATCAGCCTTTGCCAGGTGCTTGGAGCGTTAGTTAAACCAAACGGCATTCGGTTCCACTCATAATGACCCCAAGGAGTGCTGAATCCGGTTTTTTCTTTGTCTTCTTCAGCCATCGGCACTTGGTGATAACCGCTAGCTAAATCTAATGTCGTGAACAGACTCGCCTGGTTAAGTTGTTCAAGAGTTTCCTGCAGGTTTGGCAATGGGAAGAAGTCTTTCTTCGTGACTTTATTTAGTTCCCTAAAGTCTATGCACAACCTAACCTTCGTGCTACCGTCAGACAACATTCGATTCACCAGGATAACCGGAGCTGACCACGGTGACTCGGATTCTGAGATGATGCCCTCGTTCAGTAGATCATCTATTTGCTGGTTTAGTACCTTCTTTTGTGCCTGCGGCACTCGATACGGAGCTCGTGCTATAGGATGTACGTCTTCAGTAATTATTCTGTGGGATACTTTCGACGTACAGCCTAATTTCATGTCCGCGAACCTGAAAATATCCTCATAATTAATTAATACATCCAACAGATTCTTTCTATTTTCTGTAGAGAGATGCTCGAGTTCGAACAGTTCTTCTACATTTCTGTCCTGCACAGTTGCTATAATCTCATTGTTGACGACAGAATCCGTAGTGATCGAACCTTCCGTCACAACTTCTTCGAGGCCGATGATCGTTTTGCTAGGCACGTTCAGTGCTGTCTGGCTCACGTTCATCAACTTCACGGCGACGTCTCTTGTTCCTGTACTAGCGACTACTCTTGCCGCTAAAATTCCATGGATCGAGATCTCTACTGGTTCGATCATGATGGATTCACTATCGTTCTGCGAGCTCTGTCGTACACCTAAACATACAACTTCACTTCTCGCCGGGATAACCAAGTTCTCTTTCAAGCGAACCGCATTCTGTGATGTGGTGCTTGTAGTGCGTTCCGCGGCTCTGATGTCTGTGCTGACTGTGCTTGCGATTTCTGTATCGATAACGTCAACCGATTGTACAACCGCTATCTTCAAACAGGCGTTACCAAGCTCTATCTTATTTGCATTGTAGTCAATTCTAGCTTTAAATTTCCGTAAAAAATCTAACCCGATTAAACCATCTGTATGTACAGCTAGCTCATTGCTGCAAACAATGAAATCGTGCTTGAATTTACTACTACTGCTAATACTATTACCTACAGTTAGCTCTATATAGCTTCTTCCTACTACAGGTAACTTTTGCCCTGAAAGCCCTACAATTAACCTGTTTCTATCTAGCTCGTACATGGGATGACCCCTAATAGCGCCTCTTTTTACCAAACTGACACTGGCACCGGTATCTACTAAAAATGTTAAAACTTTACCCGAATATACTAATTCAATGATGTTTGCGTCCGGTTTACTCGGGATCGCGGGTACCAGTTCAGTTGTGCATTCTGAGACGTTTAAGCCGTGCTGGTCGGGGTACTCACCGACGGCTGGTTGGAGTTTAAATTCTGTCTTTTTACTTTACACTCCGCTAACCTATGTCCCTTGGCTTTGCAACGCGAACACGTGGGCACCGTTTCGTCACGTGGTCGTTGCTGTGCTTTGCAGAACCTTGCTATATGTCCGATATTTTCGCATTTAAAGCACATTCTAGTATCTTCTCTTGCTACAGTTGCTTTGGTTTTTACTGTAATATTGCTATCATTAGTACCGTTACTGAATTCGCGCGTGCGTACATGCGAGGTGTTTGGGTTCTGTACTACATGAAATGCAGTATCTCGTGTGTCCGAATAACGAACGAATTCTTGATGTTCGCTATCAAGGCTCCCTAACTGCCGTTCTATCCGTTCCGATTTTTTCGCAGTATTAATACCTTCTTCGAATGTTCGCGGATCAGCGTTTAATACTGGACGCCTAAGAACCGGTAACAGACCTTCTAAGAGTTGGTCCAATAATCGTTGGTCAAGCATTTTATTTTGAATTCTGAGTTCTTCTGCGTTATCCGATTTATCGAACAACTGTGAACCTATAGTACGCAACCGACTTACATAGGCGTCTACTGATTCTCCAGCCCTCTGCACGCAACGGTAAAATGAACGCGAAACCACGCTTGGAGCCTGCTTTGGTGCGAACCTTTCTATTAGCGCGGATCTAAATTCGCTCCACGATTCTGTTGCTTGAAGTAACGGACTATTACCAATAAATAAACGCGCTTCTCCGAGAGTACAAATTTTAGCGATAGCAATGGTTGTTACTGGGGTCCAGTTTCCGATTTTGCTTATTAATTCTACCTGCTCAATGAATTGCTTGACGGACAGATCATTTGTGTTACCGTTAAACATCGGTATCTTATTTACTAGACCCATAACGGAAGTTGCGGCAGTCATGGCTTCCATTTTGTAATTAATTCCTCGATTTTTTAAATTTAAAATATACACGCTATAAAAATATCGGCAAATTACAAACGAACTTGACTGTTACTAGTATAAGGTACAACTGGTTTGAAATGTTCTATCCCGCCGCTTGCCAACAGTTTGTCACGTGGCGTACGTGGATATTGAAATCGCTTTTATTTATCAACTATTCGAGATTGTGCTGCCACCAACCCTCTTTCTCTTGGATAGAAGGATTTCTTTAATAACCGAATTTACGGAACAAAACAGATATACTATGAAATAAAACAATAGTTGAATACACGTGCGGATAAAAATAATATATATATATTGTTACGAATCGAGTTGTTCACTTTTACATAAAAGTTGAATAGATACACACAATAAATACTAACAAAGATATAATACAAAGGTCTACTTACAGCCGTTCATCACTGAAGTTAATGTTTTCTTAATGCAGATCTTAAAGCAAAGAGAGATGTTTACTCGGACAAGTTTCAAATCAAAGAGCGATGTTTACTCGGACAAGTTTCAAATCAAAGAGAGTGATGTATTCATAATACAATACTGACTTGGGGTTGACACCCCCACTCCAAGTGTTTAATGTTTCTCTTATTGGTCAGCATTCGCCCGACCAGGCAAAAAAGAATTCCACAATACTAACTCATAAAAAATAACTAAATTCCCGTTAGGGTCTTCTTGCCTGAGTCCAGAGAATGCTCACCAGCTAACCTTGGAATGTACCGAGATGTTTTGGCGACTGCTACAGTATAAAGAAAGTATAGGAATCATGAATAATTTCGATTGTGAGATTTTGATGGAAATACATGTTTTGAGGTCCCCTGAATACGTTTTGACTATTTTCGCCATGACGTCTGTGTGTGGATGTGTGTCTGTATGTTCATTATCTTCAAAACGAGCAAAGACCGGACAATGAAACTTCGTATTTAAAAGTTTTTTTATTACATGAAGAGCTGATTAGATTTCTAGCATAATCGCACAACCGGAAGAGGAAGTTTACTGAAGATCAAAATCGAACATTCTGAATTATTAGAGAAACTAAAATGGATATGGAAAAAGTTTTGAAATAAAAGTTATAGAAAACAATAAGCTTAAGAAAAAATTTTCTATACATTTTTGTTCTGTTTTTTTCCAATTTTGAGTAAAATGTATTTATATATTGGCATGTATTTAAAATATCATATATGCAATGAAAAGAAAACAAAGACAAAATATTTACAGAAATACGCATTTGAAATGTTAAATATGTGCCAATTTAAATTGAGTATAAGAAAGTAGTGTGGTGACCACACCAGATTTTTTTTTTATTAAATTCGAAGCGTGTACTTCATACAAATCAATAAAAAAAACTGCGGTCGTGCGTAACTGGCCTGAAAATCATGAAGATTTGTTACCATTCGTAGACGCAGATGTTGCAGATGAACATCATGATAGTACTGACAATGAAAATCCAGAGTTAAATAGAAACAGGTCTGTCAAGAATGATGAGGCGGTTAAAAGTTCCAATATGTGCATAAAGTAGGCTGAAGAAACCAATATCTCACTACATGATGTTCTTGTACTATAGAGATTACATGAAACGGCTTTTATAATGAACCAAAAAAAGTCAAGCAAACAAAAATTATAAATGACATCACAAAATAATATAAAATTTAATAAGTATGCCTTACATAATTTTTACTTACATAATTTTTACTTTCTTATACATAGTATAAAGGAAGTATAGGAATCATGAAAAAATTTGATTGCGAGATTTTGATAGAAATGCATTTTTGAGGTCCCCTGATTACGTTTTAACAATTTTCGCAATGACGTTTGTGTGTGTGGATGTGAGGATGTATAGATGTGTGTCTGTATGTTCATTATCGTCAAAACGAGCAAAGACAGCACAATGAAACTTCGTATTTGAAAGTTTATTGATTATACGAAGAGCTGATTCGATTTCCAGCATAATCGCACAACCGGAAGAGGAAGTTTACTGAACATTAAAATCAAACATTGCGAATTATTGGAGAAAATAAAAGAGATATGGAAAAAGTTTTTATATAAAAGTTATAGGAAATAATAATTTTAAGAAAAAATATTCTATGCATTTTTGTTCTAGTTGTTTCGTATTACATATTTCACTTTCCACTAATCCACTGCGGTTTTAATTAGTCCGAATTATCGATGTCGTACTATATGACATTTAAACCGAGCAAAATGTTCCCATTAAAAAATAAACTCACTTGCTGCATACATCCTATTTTGAAGCTTGATTCTAGCAGAAAGAACTATGTAGTAGGTAAATAAATTAATATCCTTATGCGGCACATCTTAAAAATATATAATGTCATTTATTTTATAAACCGGGACTTCTTATAATATAATAAAAAATATTTTATGAAAATATGTATATCTTTAATTGCATGCGTTAATAGAAATAAAATTCCATATTGGCGCAGCCAGTTAATATTTCAACATATATGATTTAGTTGGATTCTCCGTAATTCACTGCGCGCAAATGGTGGTTTAAATAAAATATGTTGACGAAAGTCAATGTGGCGTGATTATGTATATAATACTATAGGAGACCACTAAGGTGCACGTGTAGAACATTTATAAAATGTACAACTATATATAATTTAAAACAATAATCAAAAACCGTTGAAATTGAATTGTAATTATGGATTTATTAAAAATTATTTTAATATACAATAAAGTCTGATTAAAATTTTATAATCGTGAAATGAAAAATTGCCTACGTTTCCATAGAAACACTGTATTGATACCAATATCACTATTACAATTTATAGACATAATCACAAATTTTCTCCAGGCACTAACAAAGATATGTGAAGAAATTTGCATAATGCCTCAGATAAATAATATACCAGATATAATGAAGTTATTTTACTGGTTGATCAGATTGACTGCAACTTTTCCTTTTCAATTTGCAAGAGATAATACTGGGAACACAATACTGATCAACTCAGGATTACGCAACTATGGTGAAATGACAGGTTAGTTTTAATAATTCTGCACATAATTATATTATCATTAAATACAAACACATTAGACCCTCCATGTACGCGAAATTATGCAAAATCAAGTTTCTTAGTCTGAATAAAAATACAGATATAAAAATTCTAAATAATTTTATTATTATATCTCTGATTTCAGTTATATTTGCAATCATCTTCTATGGTCAGAAATTACGTTTGAACATGATCGATCCGGAAGACTACGTATCATATATCGCATTAGCTTCTGCATGTATTATTGCTAGTACGTTTGTTTTAGCATCTGTTGTAATACTTGTGGTTAGAAAAGATCTTGTGATAAAAGGATTAAATATTGTAACACACGTAGATAATGAAATGAAGAAACTTGGTGTACATGTATCGTACATGTTTTGGTTGACAATGGTTTGTCTCCACATCAATAATTTAGTGTTCATACCCATAATATTTTATTTCAAAAACTGCTCTTGAGAGAAGAGAATACTCGACATTATTGCTTTAGATTATCCACTGGTGATAAGATGTGGATATTTCATTTATTCTATTGTGGGTCTAGGTGTGGTGCTAGGTATGCAGCTGAATAGAAAACTGAGCGAACTAAATGACGATGACGATAATGATGATGTCTGCAGTTTTTTTTAAATAATGCTCAAATATTCATTCTTGTACTTCTGAGCTACTTTATCGAAAGAGAGGTTTGTATTTTAAATATTAAAATATTTTATGGTAATGCATTTTAGAAGCAAATGCAAAGGGAAAATTTGTTAAGGATTAAGAAATATTTAATTTGCGTTATTGCTAAATTATATATGTATTTTGAGCTCTTTCACTTTTTGCACACTTTTGAGTTTTTTTTTTACATCCATGGAGAACAATAATATAATTATAGCGAACAATAAAGCAGCGTTAACATATATCGGGAATAGGGAGATTATATTGCATCACTGTTATCGATATTCACATGATTTTTACTTTGTTATACATAGTATTAAGAATAGGCCATTTACTGCATATCGCATGGCATACGTCGAATGACTGGCTAATAAAACAATAAACCATTTTCTATAAAATTTAAGTCTTCCATTCGTTCTGTTAATATTTTTTTTACAAAATTTCGTTATAATAATAGTCCGGAATGATATTTGATATTTCTATTAAACAAATAATTGAAACATGTATAAAGCCAATTAATTGATCCTCAATTCAAAGTCTTGTTTATCTAATTATCTTTTCCTGGTCCAAAATTATAAGGTGCTAATATTAGTCAAATTTTGTTTTTGGTCAACTGTGTATCTATCAATTCTATATTACCTACTATATATTTAATTACTAAACAATACTGGGCTAACATTGAACATTTGATTGTAGGTAGAAAATACTTTAACGACTCTAGGACATCTGAACATATTTTATTTTAATCAAAAACTGGCTTTGAAGGTAATTTATTAATAGAATAATTATAATATATTGTACAATAACATAGATAACAATAGCGGAAATGTTTTTGTTTAGAAAAATACGTTACTTCTTCAAGGTTTGCAAAACAAAGTAAATTTAAATGTATGTGGCATATTTTTTAAGGTAATTGGATTTGAATTAAAACAGTTTTGGAAAATAACTCATTTAAATGTATTTAATTTTTAGAAATTTAATATTTGTCGAACTCTTTGTTTGCTAATAATACAACATTATCAAAAAACTTTAAAATCATAAGCACGGCAACAATCCAATTTATGTATTAGTAAAGCATTAATGGTAATGAATATTGCATGCCAAGAATTTCTATAACAAATCACGTTTTATTATCATATAGAGTAAATTTAGTAGGTTCAAGTGTATTTTCCGCTGCAATTTTTTTTCATGTTTCGAAATTCATCATCTTTATTGTTAATGTGGTGTAATATGTCCGCATTATGAATTCGTCAATTTTAGTTTATATCACGACGTGTTTCGAACTCCCGTACATTGTCATATTCATTATTATTATTATTATTATATTTAATGATGATACTTAGAACCGCGTTGTAATTACTGAACCAGACTAAGTGAATATTGATTAAAACTAGAATGGGAATTTTTGTTCCACTAACTCATAAGTACGGCATCAATCCAATTGATCAATAAAGTATTATATTTTAATGAATATTACACGCCTAGAACATCCATAGGAAATCACGTTTTATTTCATATACTATAAATTTAGTAGGTACATATGTATTTCCCCCTGCAATTATTTATTATGTTATTAGTTCCGAAGTTCATCGTCAATATTATTAATATGGTGTAATATGAATTCATCACTTTTAGTTGATATGACTACGTTTTTCGAACTCCTGTTCATTAGCAGATTGATTATTATATTATATAATGATGATAATTAGAGCTTCGTTGTAATTACTGAACTAAGACTGAGGGAATAGTGCTTAAAACTAGAATGGGTATTTTTGTTCCACTAACTCCTAGACTATCGAACCGATTTTGATGAATTTATTTTACAAATAGATATTATGGCCTTGTGCATGTGATTTTGTTTTTCGAAAAAATATTTTAGATCCTATTACTTTTGTTTATTATTAGCTTTTTTCACCTTGGATACGAAATATGTAAACAATGCCCTAGGGCATAATGACTTTTACGCCCGCTAATCATTAACTTTATTTTCCAACTTCCGGTCAACAAATATTGTGAAACAATTTTCATAAATTTCGTATTATGCCCTAGGGGATAATGAGCTTGTTTTCATAATTCGTATCCAAGGTGAAAAAACTAATACATAATAGGTAAGTGTGATAAATTACACTTTTCTCATATCATACAATTTCGTTCAATCAAGTTTATTCACTGCAATTTGATAAACAATATTCCTACTACCTGCAAAAACTACTGAAATTACTGAATTAACGAACTAAGTTAGATAATATGTATGATGTAATCAAATAATCTTTTAAATTAAAAAAGATCTTATTTTCATTTTTTTTTACAAAATAATTTATCTTTTCATATTGTGAATTAAATATAATATTTTTTATATAATAATATATAATAATATAATTTTCATTAATAAAAAATAACACCGTTTCTTTCTACTGACGAATACAATCGACATTGGAACATTATCGTTTAGAAATAATAAATTTATTAGGAATTTTTTTGTATAATACTAGTTTCATGCAGATGCCTTTAAAGGGACTTTTGTATCTTTGAACATGGTCGTCAATAGGATGGCCAACGATATCGATAAGATTTTGTCGATCAATATAAAGCTGAAAATAATGTATTTTTTCTAAAAAAGTATTTTTTAGACTGGCGCATTTCAAGGTAGTATCGTAATTTTCGATCATGCGAACCTTCAATATCGTCGCTTACTTACAATTAGAGTGTAAATTTAAATATTAATAATGTAATCTATTTGAGAAATATTACCTTAATTTGTATTTCCCCCAGACTGTGATTACTGTTAAAGAGTGGGAATATACCTTAAGAAACGCATATAGTACCTATAAAAGCATGTATGTGTGAGAAATGTTTAGTATTATCCATTTAAGTTTCACGGGAACGGTTTAAAAAATAAGTGACAATGGACAAAAGTAAAAATGCGGAGACTACTCGGACCGCGTCTGGTATGGGACCCGAATTATTGAAAAGCAGTTTACAGGTAAGCACTGACACTCGCACACAGACACACACGCACGCACACACACGCATGGTATCCCAGATTTCTTGGGACACCCGGTATATATATATTTTACAAATAGATATTATGGCCTTGTGCATGTGATTTTGTTTTTCGAAAAAATATTTTAGATCCTATTATTATATATATATATATATATATATATATATATAATATATACCTATATATATATATATATATATATATATATATATATATATATACATATATATATTATATATATATATATATTATATATATATATATATATATATATATATATATATATATATATATATTATATAAAGCGCTAAGGTCTGGCTCCTGCTGCTCCGTGCCTGGAAACATTTCCATTGGGCGTTTGTTGACAAAAGCAAAACAGACTAAGTCGACTATAAAAGCAAGAGGCGATGTTTTGTTTATCTGTTAAATCACTGTTTTCTGTCAACGAATTGACATTTATTTAATAGAGTTTTATTAAAAGTGTAATATTAAAAGTGTAACGTCATATTTAAAGGCATGTAAGTTAAAAATTTTATATTTAAAGTATTTATGAAGTGACCTGCATTGCAATCAAATTAAAGATATAAAATACCAACAAAAAAAATTAATAAATATTTCAAATGGATTACGTTACTCAAGTGTTTTTTACATATGCGTAATTAATATTTTTCTGTCGTTAGACGGGCATTTAATCTAATACAGTGTACGCGCGCTTATTGGAATCACGGATAATGTTATCGATCGGATATTGTTATCCCTTTCGCGAAGAACGGGATGGACGTATAAGTTATAGTCATCAGTATTTGGGTGACTTCACAAAATCCACAATGATAAACTCACTTATCATCCAGTTCTCCGAACTATGCTGAAACGGCATAAAATAGATATATTCCTTTGTGAATGAGAGAGATTCACTTCTGGTCTTTATCTATTAAAGATAAATAAATGTTTTTAAAAAACAAATAAATCGAGTTAAATTACATAACTTATACAACTACATTTAAAAAAATTCGTTTATAGTAATCAAAATATCAGTTAATGTTATCAATTTTTTCTTGAGATTGTTTTCGTCCAGAGCAATTATAAAACCAACAGCGCAATAATGTAGTTTTTACAAAGAACTTTATAGAAATTGTATTGTCGAGTTCATTGTATAATGCCGAACTGGTTCGCAGTAAACAGATAAACTCGGACAATGCGTTTATATAGTTTTAACTAAGTTTTGCGGCCAGGTGTGCACCAGAGGTCATTTAATTTTCAGAAGCATTACGCGGATGCAATTTTTATTAATAATTTGCTCCGTGAACATCAGAGACAAAGAAAGCTGAATATATTTTTTAAATTTGAATTTTTCTTTGCTAATAAACACATATACATATTATAAATGTGCGCAATAATTATATAGAATATGTATGTGCTACATACCTATCTACACATTTTCAAATTTAAATGCAAAAATGTTATCGGTTATTGGCTGGTTATCGAAAACCACGAGTTCCGTGTGTCCTACACGTATTTCGAAAATTAAACAAAAGTTGCACACACAATGAACAATTCTTATTTGAAATAATTACGTGATTCTGAGACGCGCAGGCGATATTCACCTTATACATTCACCCAACATAACATAATTATAAAATTAACATAAAATACAAATAAATATTTTGTCTTTGTTTTGTTTTCATAGCATATATGATATTTTAAATACATGCCAATACATAAATACATTTTACTCAAAATTGGATAAAGATAGAAAAAAAATTCAAAGAACATATTTTCTGAAGATTATTGTTTCCTATAACTTTTATTTCAAAACTTCTTTCATATCTTTTTTATTTTCTCCAATAATTCGCAATGTTCGATTTTGATGTTCAGTAAACTTTCTCTTCCGGTTGTGCGATTATGCTAGAAATATAATCAGCTCTTCGTATAATCAATAAACTTTTAAATATGAAGTTTCAATGTTCTGTCTTTTCGTAAAAAATGGGAGGTTATTTGAATATCTATTATAGGCATTTTTTATGAGAAAAAATAAAATAATTATTTTTTAAATAAATGAAATTTTACGTAAATTATTTTAGAATTTAAAAAATATTCTAAAGTATAGTCGAGATTCGAACCACATCATTTATAAATTACTAGCTAAAAGTACCCAGCGTCGCTCGGGGTTCTTATAATAGTTGTTATTCTAAAGCTTTTTGATACACAATGTTTTATGTTTTTCCATCCGGTGCAAATATGAATACATTTCTTGGCGTACAATTTATTACTTTTGCACTGAAATATTACAATTATCTACATGTATAATTACTTACGTAATAAATGTTAAATTATTACGTAACATTATTAATACAACAGTATTACGTACATTTATTAAATTCAGATTGAATCGCCTTGTCAACATTCAACAATGCAATAAACAATGATAGTACCTTTGCCATGAAGGTAAATATATGAACAAAAGACTTACAATTAGACAATATACTATGCTTGTAGTATAGACAGACGGCTTTGCATTTGCCAACAAAAGAATAATATTGTACTGATGACAGTTAATTATGTACATACGTCAAATTTAATTTCATGTCCTTCTTTCTACATTTTGCAGTAGATATCGGCGTTCCCATGTACCCTATGACACCCGCATGGTCCTAGAGGGTATCTCTGCAAATTTTTAACCTGATCGGTCGACGGGTGTAGAATTGTATAAGGAACAGACAGACAGACAGAAATTGACTTTTATATAATAGACTAGCTAAACGTACCCGGCGTCGCTCGGGGTTCTTTCAATAGTTGTTATTCTAAAGCTATTTGATAAACAATGTTTTGTGAATAACTTTCTTGGCGCACAATTTATTAATTTTGCACTGAAATATTACAATTATTTGCATGTTAAATTATTACGTAACATTATTAGTATTACGTACATTTATTAAATTCAGATTGAATCGCCTTGTCAACCAGCAACAATAAAATAACAGTACCGTTGTCATGGAAATAAATATATCTGAACAAAAGACTTACAATATACTATGTGAGTGGTATTAGTCGGCTTTGCATACGCCAACAAAAGAATAATATTGTACGGATGACAGTTAATTATGAACATACGTCATATTTAATTTTATTTCCTTTTTTCTACATTTCGAAGTAGATATCGGCGTTCCCATGTATCCTATGACACCCGCATGGTCCTAGTGGGTATCTCTGCAAATTTTTAACCCGATCGGTCGACGGGTGTAGAATTGTATAAGGAACAGACAGACAGACAGAAATTGACTTTTATATAATAGATAAGACTAGCCAAACGGGTTACGTGATACAATCACACAGGACAAAAGCACACGGGAAAGAATCACACGTCCGAATTCACACATACGTAAATTCCACACTCAGAAAATCACACAATCCGAAAATAACACAGCCTAAAAACACACGTTTAAAAATCACACGCAGTAAAAAATAACAAACTATGAAAATCACACAACCTGAAAACACACGATCAAAAATCATACGCAAAAGAACAATCGTGTCGAAAAAAATTCAACGCAAAAAAAAAGATATTAATAAATGTTAAACATAACGTTTTCAGTGAATCTCAGTAAATATTAAGATATTAATTGTTATTTCTTTGATTTAAATTTAACATGATACTGCATTTTAACTATGTAATTGGGATTCCAAGGGACATTTACTAACGCTGATGACACGCTGACAGCTGACGGACGAGTTTCGTCCTTCCGCCGTCAAAAATATATAAGGAATGTTTGCTTGTTATCCTTACTTATTGTATTGGGCCCGACCTTTGTGTGTGAGGTGGATGGTTTTTAAAATAGAATTAGATTTGGCTGATGCACAATTTAATATAACACAATTTATTAGGATTACAATTACAAATTACAAATGAATAGTTACTTACGTTCTGATGACAAATGGTTGGCCGAACTGTGTCGAGCGGTAGACACAACTTACAGTCGGGGTTTGTAGCTAATTGTCGAGCAGAATACTGGACACAATTAATTACTGCTGAGAGGGTTGAGCACCTACACTAACACTGATCACTCCTTACTTGGCACACGCTGCAACTTGCACTGCACTAGAAGAACTGGTACCTGAAAGTGACCCTTAGGCGTTGACCAGCAGTAGTTCACTTTATACTTCTTCCGTTGGAACTCTCCAGGAACTCCCTTGAATCTCTCCAGGAACTCTGTTGAGTCTCTACTTCTGTGCTCATGTTGCTACCCTTTTATAGCTAATTAGTTGTGTCTCAGCATAATTACTCCTTGAATAAGCAATTAGAGATAGTATTATCGCGGCCGATGGCGCATCATTGTTGCACCCTGCATTTTCCATGCTACGCCTCCGATATTGCTACGACATGATCCCCCACACGTGATATATTTGTAGAACGATTGGCCAATCTGCTGCTGACTGGATTCGCGACAATAATACCGCCGTTGATCTCGTTTCCGGCTGATGCAATATTTCTCTAAATCTGACCATATCAATCTATTGCTGACTTGACTCACAACAACAATAACACTGGGGAACAATTTTGAACACATTTTTTGTTGACTTCGATTTTAAAGCTGATTCTAACTAAAATATGCATGCTGAATTCGAAACTGCATTTAGTTTTCTTCTATCAAGTCAGGTTTTTTTTCTATCGCTTATCTTATGGTAATTAATTATACTGATTTTGAGACTGCAGTTAATTTTATTCTGTGGTGTCAGTTTTTTCTCTTGTGCATATCTCCAAGCGATTACTTTATCTGTGATGGTGGAGAGTATTAGTGTTTATTGACTGGTAATAATCAGTCGGTAGGGGTGGGAGATGACTTTTTAGAGCTGCGAAAGTTGACTAGCAATAGCACTGCACCAGTACTGGTTATGTGGGTATTTACACGAATGATAGCGTTGTGAGTGTTTAAGTGTCCTAGTTCTTGTTGAAACTTGTGTTTTAGATCATTCAGATCTTGTCTGCATCTTCTGTTAATCGTCGTAAGTGTATAAACAACTCAGATGGTCCACAGATTCGGCAACTTATCAGAGATGATCTTTTCATCGGAACAATGTCAGAACTGGAAAAGAATGCTTGGTTATTATCCAAGGCGGTTGTCAAAGATTTTCGTGGAAATAAACGAGCAGAGAACTACACCGATATAGTCCAGAAACTCTTAGACACATACAAAATGCTTGGTTGCAACATGAGTGTCAAGGTGCATTTCCTACATAGTCATCTAGATGTGTTCCCGGAAAATCTTGGTACCACCACTGATGAACAACGTGAACGATTCCACCAAAATCTGAAGGTTATGGAAACACGGTATCAAGGAAGATGGGATCAACATATGTTGGCAGACTCTTGTTGGAGCATTCGACGGGATTGTCCACAAATTCCACACTCCAGGAAAACCTATAAGCGCAAATTTATCCCCGAATTGAAATGTCTTGGTCATGATTTGAAGTAAAGGTACAATATATCGTTTGTATGAACAAAATAGTTGTGAATAAAGTACATTCAAGTAACTATATTTCTTTATTTTTTGGCGGACACATGTATCACAAAAAATTGACGTGATAGAATGTAATCTTTACTGAATGTACCCTATAAATAATATGAAACTTTTTAACGAATTTTTGTTCTTTTACAAATAGAATCGGCGCTATTTCTGTCCGTCAGACTCATGAGTTTGATGAGTGTATCTGACTTCACAATGATATTTTGTATTATTATTTTTATATCAAATATTTCATTATTGTTCCTTCTTCTGAACTACTACTGCTACTCATTGTTCAAAGGAAAAATCAGGCTGCGGGAAAGTATATGTAAAATGGCAAGACGAAACAAACAAAGGGTTAAGATCACCTGTTAACAACTGTCAAAATGTACAGAAGAAATATAAGAAGAGATCAAACTCACAGTCTGGCAGACTATAATAGTAATGCTCCTGCTATTCCAAGAGATATTAATTTCTTAATGCCCGAAAAATATAATGAATGGTTGTTACATGACTCGGGTGTTGATGACCCTACTAGAATAATTATTTTCGAACATATAACTTTGATACAATTGCTCTTAACAAATGATTGCTGGCTTGCAGATGGAACATTTAAAGTGGTCCCCGAACTTTTTTCCAGTTGTACAGCATACATGTATAACTAGATGGTGGCATTGCATTGCCATGTGTATTAAGCATTATTACCAAATAAGACACAAGATACTTGTTCCAAATTGTTGACGGCAATTAGAGGATTAATATCCGATGCAAATCCCAGAAGAATTGTAACTGATTTTGAGATAGCTGCAATAAGTAGTTTTCAATTGATACATCCAGGCATTCAAGTGAGCGGATGTTATTTTCATTTAAGTCGATCTATAATAAGAAAAGTTTCGTCTCTTGGCATAAAAAGATTGTATGACACTGATCTGGAGTTTGCCACTTGTACAAAAATGCTTTAGTGTATTAGCAATTCTACCAGAGGGTGAAGTTTTAGAAGGCTTTTTTGACATTAGTGAAATTTTTTATACTCTCGAGTACATTAATAATGGAGCTGTTCAAGAACTACTGTCCTATTTTGAATGGACGTACATTCGAGGACGCCAATTGCGAGATGGTCCATATCTACAACCAGTGTTTCCAATTCCAACATGGAATCACCATAACTCTGCAATTAATTGTGTTGCTAGAACTACTAATGCCATTGAAGGATGGCATTATGGTCTACAATCGCTTTTTCAGTGTTCGCATCCTTCGATGTGGAAATTCTTTCATTCATTGGTTTTACAGATATCGCTGCAACATGGCTATTATATGCAACATTATGCTGGGAACAGGAATCCAGGGAGAAAAAAAGTACAGAATATTAGCAGAAACGGTAACAAATATCGTTACAAATTACCACCCTGATCGAAGAATGGAAATTTTAAGAGCAATTGCTCATATGGTATAACAAATGAATTATCAATCTTGTCATAATTTCAATTTAGCTTAGAATATATGAAATATAGAATATGAATAAATGAAATGGTTTTTCATTTTTATTTATACATCATTGTTGCTTACATTTAGATTTAATAAAATGATATTTTGGTGTTTTTAAAAAATATGCGTATACATATGTATATGATTTTGCTTAGTAAACGTCCCTTGGAATCCCAATTACATAGTTAAAATGCAGTATCATGTTAAATTTAAATCAAAGAAATAACAATTAATGTCTTAATATTTACTGAGATTCACTGAAAACGTTTTGTTAAACATTTATTAATATCTTTTTTTTGCGTTGAATTTTTTTCGACACGATTGTTCTTTTGCGTATGATTTTTGATCGTGTGATTTTCATAGTGTGTTATTTTTTACCGCGTGTGATTTTTGAACATGTGATTTTATGCTGTGTTATTTTCGGATTGTGTGATTTTCGGAGTGTGGAATTTACGTATGTGTGAATTCGGACGTGTGATTCTTTCCCGTGTGCTTTTGTCCTGTGTGATTGTATCACGTAATCGGAAAATAAAAAAATATTGTTCATCAAAAAGCTTTAAAATAATAGCTATTGGAAGAACCCCGAGCAACGCCGGGTACGTTTAGCTGATTGCTCGGGGTTCCCATGTACCCTATGACATCCGCATGGTCCTAGAGGGTATCTCTGCAAATTTTTAACCCGAACGGACGACGGGTGTAGAATTGTATCAGGAACAGACAGACAGACAGACAGAAATTGATTTTTATATACAGGCTTAGTCAAAATTACCGGAACACCTAAATAATTCTCCTACCGTAAAGAATTTAAAAAAATGTTTCGTGCAAAAGTTTTTTGGTATATTTGTTATCATCTTGAACTATAGTCATTTATTCCAATCATTTTGGATTCAATATTTCTCTTTTTCAAAATCTACAATTGACTAAAGAAAATCTACAATAAAATAATACAAAATCATATTTATGATTAAGTTTTGAAACAAACACACATTACCTTGAACTAACCATTTTGGATTCAATACTTTTCCTTCTCTTTTATTATTTTACATATACATACATAATTTTGTTGATTTAGGTACCTAGAATAAAAGTTGTTTCTCAAAATATCTGAGTGAGACCAGAACCCCGAAAATGTAAACACCCCTAAAGAGTGAACAGGCTTGGCCGGAATTAGTTCACTAAATCGCGACTCTACTGTATATATATATAGATTTAAATTACCAAATACGCATCTTACCGTTGTGTTAGCAACGTCATAAACAAAATGTTGCAATTATGGTATTTAAGCTACACCTTTTAATTATTACTTATTAAAAGCATTTTTATCAGAAATATGAGCATTAATATCATTTTAATTTTTACCAATCAACGCAATTAACTTACATTAACATTAACAACAGAGGTGTCCAGGAGGTATATTTTGTAAAACAGGTCCTCCGTAGCAAGTATATGGCGTGCCTCCGACAGATTTGGAATTTTTGTTTGTCGGGCAAAAACAAGATCGCAGCCACAAATATGCTTGCTGTCCCAACCACTTCATACTCTTTCGATGTTATGACAAAAGTTGCGCATTTATGGGCCAATTTTAATGGTGATTTCATATTTTGAAAATTTTTCATGGCTCACTAGATAATGGCAAAAATGTGATTTTTTTCGAATTTATATTTTCCATTATAACTCGGAATGTACTGAAAATATTGAAAAATGTTTCAAATAAATATTTTAGCATAGACAACAGGCTCTTTGAATAATTTGATGAAATTGTTTTTTACCTTTTTATTTTGGAGATACAGCATGCAAGTTTAATTTTTTAAATAGGAACCATATTTAATTTTAGTTTAGTTAGAAAGAGGTATTTTTCCTCTTTACAATGATGTATTTGTTTATATACATATCTTTTTTAGTTTTGAAGAAAAACTAAAAAGTATGATAAAAAGAATAATTTTCGAAGTATGCCATGTTCATAGTAGATTTATTTAAGTCAAAAATTGGTATTAAAGGTTGATCCCCAACGGGTTGGAATAATGACTTGAACTTCAGAAGTAAGGAAGTTTATTACAAAGTTTATACAAAAACTTGCGCCGACGTTTCGACCTTGAGGTATGAGGTCATTTTCAAGGCTTAATGGAAGATAACAAAGAACAATATACCACGTGGAATTTACATGGAAGTATAACCAAAAAATTGTGAACAAAACATGTTCAATACAATTGAACAGTAGAAAAATAACGTGTGAAAATGTAAAATTAATAATAAAAGCTGACCATGGTCGTCAGAATAAAAACGCAAAAAACAAGACAGACAACGAAGTTGTCTTGTCAAGTCAGAAAAATAGAAGTGCACAAATTGGCAACACGGTAATGTTTAATCGTAGGATTATAGGAATAATGTTGTAGTAAAAACAATCCGTACAGTTCTCTTTAACTAAACCCCTCTGTATATCAGTTTGCTAGAGAGAAATTAAAACAAATTAGTTGCATATATTTATATGGCAGTTGATAAAACAGTTTTCCCTGATTGACACTTGTACTCTTTGGTTGAAACAGAAACACAAATGCTGTAAAGTTGTGTGTATGTGTTACAGCGTACGACATTACACTCCTACTCCTGGTCAACATTTACAGCACGTGTTTAACTCTTGGACTTGGTCGGCGTGAGACAGATGTATCCGGCACGGATATCGAAGCCACTTACCAGTAAATTCATTAGTACACTCTCACTCGGTTGACTTGCACAGGCGGCCCCTGTTTTACCTCCCGAGTCCAGGAGCCAACTCTGTTTGCCTTTTGTCCGTTGCCGTTGGTGTGTCGTGGCCATTAATTGTTGCAACAACTCGGACGACAGTTTCTCTTTCGGTTCATTCTTCGTACGTTTGCTCGTGATTAATATGCCATGAAAATTTGATATAAAACAATTGTATCCAAACATGTTTAGTACATGCAAAACAAATGAAGTTCAATAACATTTGATAAACGAAACAAAATTCGTTGTGTAAACTCAAAACTATTACACAGATTTTCGTATGAAGCCATACCTACACAAATTATTTTTTGTCTATAATCTTTTGTTTACCAAATATTATTGAATTTCAATTGTTTTGCATGTACATAATACATTTCGATGCAATTGTTTTATACCAAATTTTCATGGCACACTACGAAGATCATTCTATTTGTCATACTTTTTAATTTTTCTTAAAAACTAAAAAAGATTTTTATATAAACGAATACATTATTGTAAACAGAAAAATTAGCGCTTTCTAGCTAGAGAAAATTTAACTATGGTTTCCATTTAAAAAATTAAAGTTGCATGCTGTATCTCCAGAAATATCTATTAAAAAAAAATTTCATCAAATTCATCAAGAACTTTCTTATGTATGCTAAAATATTTATTTGAAACTTTTTTCAATATTTTTTATACTTTGTGAGTTATAACGGAAAATTAAATTTTTAGAAAATCACACTTTTGTCATTATCTAGTGAGCCATGCAATATTTTGAAAAAACTAAATCGCCATTATCATCGGCCCATAAGTGCGCAACTTTTGTCTAATTTAACCAACCTTGTATCTCTTATAGTTTCTGAGATCCCTGTAGTGGCCCGTTTAAATAGGACATCCTGTATATATATATATATATATATATATATATATATATATATATATATATATATATATATATATATATATATATATATATATATATATATATATATATATATATATACAGTGTGTCCCAGCGACTACCATACATAGGAAAATTAACATTGGGAAATTATGTAAGGATCAAGTATTGCTGTGTCTGTATCTAAACATATGATTGTCACAAATTAAACAGTAGATAATTGAATTAATCAAATTTAAAACTGTCAGATTGCTGTTATTTTTAGAATTTGCTGACACAATACAACTATTACCATTTAATTATCAATATTCTTGCAAATAAATAATATTTAGAAATAAATAATATGGTTATATTTATTATTTTATAATAAAATTTGTGTAGAAACAAATTTGGATGATTTTCAGTAATACATAACATCAACAGAAAGCTTAAGAGATTGCATTTTGTAATGGAAAAACGAAGAAAAACACAACAGATAAGCACTAAATTCAATATCACTAGCAGGTACTAATCAATGAAATGTACAAACGTATTCCCATTGTCTCGCAGACAGTTGCTTAATATGTCATAAAATTCTGTTCCCCATTTAATGTAAATGTGTACTTCTGAGTGAAACAAATATTTTCTAAAGCATGACATTTATTAAACATTAATTCACAAAAAGTGATTAGTTTTTCACTATCTGCTGCTAATAGCAGCGTGTAATATTTTTAAGCAAAATATTTGTATTTTTTATGGGTGCGGTGATTCACCGAGATTATTTGTAATTTCCCTCACACTTCGACAGCTGCCAAAATATCTACTTCGTTAACATTCTGGGTTCCGTTTCTATTACTTTTGCGAAGGCAATTGACTCACCCAATTTCCTATTTTAAATAAAATTCCTTTAAATAATTATGTAATGTAAAATTATTTGTCAGAAGTAAATTTCTTTGTTTTAAATCTTTTGTTTTTGTCCCTCAGAAAGAATATATGTACATATAGCTCAAGGCAATAGTTGATCCTTATATAATTTCCCAATGTTAATTTCCCTATGTATGGTAGTCGCTGGGACACACTGTATATATATATATATATATATATATATATATATATATATATATATATATATATATATATATATTTGGATTAAAATTAACTATGGTTCCCATTTAAAAAATGAAAGTTGCAGGCTGTAACTTCGGCAATATCTAGTAAAAAAATTTTTCATATGATTCATCGAAAGGCTTATTAGTTATACTAAAATATTTATTTGAAGCTTTTTTCAATATTTCCAATACCTTCTGACTTATAAAGTAAAATAAAAATTCAAGAAAATCACACTTTTGTCATTATCTAGTGAGCCATGCAATATTTTCAAAATACAAAATCGCCATCAACATCGGCCCATAAATACGCAACTTTTGTCTAATTTAACCGACCTTGTATCTCTTATAGTTTCGGAGATTCCCATGGTGAGCATTCACAGATGGGTCACCCTGTATATGTATACAGTACATTTTTCTTTTTAAATATAATAAATTTTTATATCAAATTGTCGTCATGGTAACGTTTCCGCAGGTTTTTCGTTATCATGAGGACTTAACACTATTTTAGCTTACACTATATACATAATGTTTCTTAAATATAATATTATTTTGTACGATTATTTGTTCGATATTATTATATAAACATAAGTTATCTTATTCTTAAGAAATACATTTTTAAATATAATATCTATTTTAAGGTGTAATGTCCCCATGGTAAAGTATCTGTTTCGTAAGGTTTTATACAGCGTTTGTTATCATGGGGACTTAAAGCTATTTTTGATTGACTTACACTATAAACATAATGTTTCTTAAATATAATATTTTGTACAATACTATGTTCTATATTATTAAATAGACATGAGTAATAATCCTGAAAAGTGATCTTATTCGTAAGAAGTACATTTTTAATACCTTTAATGAACAAGTCTGCAGTAAGATGAACAATTGCAAAATTAAGTTACGAACACCTGGTGAAAATATATCATGCTTTAAAAATTTTCATCATAGGGAAATGGTACCTTTTTGTATTTACGCGGATTTTGAAGCTATCCTTAAACGTGTAACGAACCCAGAAATGCGAACAAAGCCGCAGATATTTCAAGAACATGTACCATTCAGTATTGGATATTATTTTAATTGTTTCTATGACAATTCATTATCATATTACAAATTTTACACGGGTTCTGATTGTCAAACTTGGTTCATAAACGAATTACAACAAATTGTCGAAGATGTTGAACCGGTATTTTCGGTATGTGTACCAATGAATACTTTGACATATCAGGAACAATTAGACTTCGAAAACTCACGGATCTGTCATATATGCGAAAGGGAATTTGCACCATATATATATATATATATATATATATATATATATATATATATATATATATACCGGGTGTTAATTAAAAAACTGGCCATAGGCGTTTAACATGTAAAATCAGTTTTTCCTCCTGCATTAGTTACCAAATTACTTTAGAGAAAAATACTTTAAATAAAAGTTGTAGAGAATTAAATTCTGCATCTAAGTGAGCAATCAGATTTAATGTTTGACATTTCCTAACTGAGAAAATCAAGTTTAAAATTTCATGAAAACACTTAAGATATAGGAATAGCCATGGAATTTAAACAAAATTAAAAACAATTGTATGACATTTGCTGTCCAAAAAATTATTAAATCACGAATATTTAGATAAATTTATCCAGAATAGAACCATTTTATTACTTGAAGCTTTTCTTCATGTGAAAACTGCTCCATACTTTTAGAAATATCTGTTATTGAACGAAAATTACGAAACACAAATTTTTTTGACAGTTACAATGTCATACAATTGTTTTTAATTTTGTTTAAATTCCATGGCTATTCCTATATCTTAAGTGTTTTCATGAAATTTTAAACTTGATTTTCTCAGTTAGGAAATGTCAAAAATTAAATCTGATTGCTCACTTAGATGCAGAATTTAATTCTCTACAACTTTTATTTAAAGTATTTTTCTCTAAAATAATTTGGTAACTAATGCAGGAGGAAAAACTGATTTTACATGTTAAACGCCTATGGCCAGTTTTTTAATTAACACCCTGTATATATATATATATATATATATATATATATATATATATATATATATATATATATATATATATATATATATATATATATATATATATATATACATTAAAATTAACATGTAAAATTGAAAAAGTTGCGATTACTTCTGTATTATATATTTTAGAGCTCTGAAATTTGGTACAGGTGTAGGGATAGGTTATTCGCATTGATTGGTATTAATTAAAATGATATTAATGCTCACATTTCCAATAAAAATGCTTTTAAAAAGTAATAATTAAAAGATGTAGCTTATATACCATTTTTGCAAAAGCTTGTTTACGGCGTTGCAGCTCAACGGTAAGAAGCTTATTTTGTAATTTAAATAATTTATAAATGTTATGGTTCGAATCTCCAATACACTTTAGAGTTTTTTTTTTATTTTAAAATAATTTACATAGAATTTCATTTATTTAAAAAATAATTATTTTATTTATACACATAAAAATGCCTATAATAAATATTCAAATAAGCTCCCATTTTCTGCGAGACAATAACCTAGTCTATCATAAAAATTAATTCTCACATTTTTAAACTGTCTAATATTTATTTTACACATTCCTGAATTATAGCATTTTTTTAAATCAATAGGCAACTTTCATAAAATTTTGAAATACGCATGCACCCTTATTAACGAAAATATTTTTAAAAATTTTTTTGTGTGCTTTATTTTGTCCAGAATAAATTAAAGAAACTTCCTAAAAGTTCGCGCCTTTGAGAATCCAAGAAATTTTCCCCCACTCTCTTCGGTGACGTCACGTATTAGTAGATCGTTTCACAGTAGTCAAGTATAACCATTTATATCTATTCTTTAACTGTTGTGTTTGGTTATTGTGGTATATTATTCTTTGTACGCTATTAGTAATTTCGAAAGCAAGTTTTAGGAACATAATTCTGTTTACATACAGGTACGAATTTTATGGAAGAACATTTTTTTTCAACAGTTTTACTTCTCATGTTACACTGAATTACTTTATGTTTGACACTTGGTTTAACCTGAATAGCAATATCTTTATACATTTGATCATTATCTTGTACACAAATACTTTCTTCAGTCTCGCTATATTCCTCTGCAGAAGTTGATGGAACTGGTTCAGTTCTTGACGCCGTCTTCATCGCTTCTTCTATGCTCTTCTATGCTCTTCAACTGCTCTCTTCTTCGTTTGATATCATCCTCCCGTTATGGTTTTCAATGTGCCCTTTTTCTATTAGGTTGACAATTAAATATACGAGGAACGACATCATCTTTCATAATTTTCTGGCTTCCCGTTAATTTAAATTTAATATAATTTTCCATATCTTCTTCTAGCTGCAATTATAGTGGTTACAGTTATATAATTTAGTGTATTCAATATAAAATATTTATATAAGTACTTTGAAATGATCCTCGTACACAAATAGAATTTATTTCTCTGAAAAATCCGACAAGCTTCGTCCTGTAGCTGTCACTCACGATCTCCTTTTCGACAGTATCAATGGTACTTGAAAACGTATTTTATCCGGATTCTTTTCACTATTGTTTTTGCACA
The DNA here is from genome assembly GCA_963422195.1 of Carabus problematicus. NCBI lineage: Eukaryota > Metazoa > Arthropoda > Insecta > Coleoptera > Carabidae > Carabus > Carabus problematicus. The sequence continues at coordinate 4,227,214 of OY728586.1, read as the reverse complement.
ATGGCACAATGCGATATTTTCTACATTTATCTTTACGTATTTTTGTTTTATCCATTTCAGATATTATTCAAACTTGTACAATTTGTCAAAGAAGTAAGTGAACGTAGAACTGTCAGAATACAATCTAAAATACGTACTAATACGTGACGTCACAACCAATGAGACGTGTTTGCATGTGGTGGGGACATTTGAATTTTGAAACAAATTTCAAAGTGAATTTATTCAAAAATAGTTAACAAAAAAAAAATAGTTTCTTTGAATTATATCACATTTTAAGTACGCAGGTTTATGATTTTAGAAAAAAAAATGTAATAAAAATTCCATGAAAGTTGCCTATTGTATTTAGGAATGTATCCCTATAAATAACTGATTTCAAATGTAGGTGAGATCCGGCATTTTTATGTGTATAAATAAAATAATAAATGTAATAAAATAAATGAAATTGTATGTAAATTATTTTAAAATTAAAAAAAAAGTATATTGTAAAAATTATATTTAAGGTACATCTTTTAATTATTACTTTTTAAAAGCATTTTTATTAGAAATGTGAGCATTAATATCATTTTAATTAATAACAATTAATGCGAATAACCTATCCCTACACCTGTACCAAATTTCAGAGCTCTAAAATGTATAATACAGAAGTAATCGCAACTTTTTCAATTTTACATGTTAATTCCCTATGTCCCAGATTTCTTGGGACACCCGGTATATATATATACAGTACATTTTTCTTTTTAAATATAATAAATTTATATTAAATTGTCCTCACGGTAACGTTTCAGCAGGTTTTTCGTTATCATGAGGATTTAACACTATTTTAGCTTACACTATATACATAATGTTTCTTAAATATAATATTATTTTGTGGAATAGTATGCTCTATATTATTAAATAGACATGAGTAATAATCCTGAAAAGTGATCTTATTCTTAAGAAATACATTTTTAATACCTTTAGACTTTTTTTGTTTCAATTTCATTTTCTACTTTAATAATATACATTGTCGACCTTAATCCAATAAATTCAATCATAACTTTACCATTGTTTTCATCTTTCATTCGGCCAGGATTTTTTTTTATCACTAAAGGAATATTAAAAATATTATTTTCAGGATAATCACTAGTGTCGAATTTATGAATATCACGCTTCATTATATCATAAATGTCTTCAAAATTTATAGAATAAATTAAACTATCAGTATCTATATACAATAACTTGCATTGATTTCCTAAAGTTTCTAACATATAATTGTAATGAAAATCATAAACGCATATTTTCGATATATCTAAAATACACATTCCCACATAAATTGGTTTATTGACAAAAATATCAGCTTTTAGCATCTCTACAGCTACCGAATTTTTAGAAAAAACATTTTTTTTTTAATTTGGTCTCGCAATTAATTTTTTTAGACCCCACCGACCTTTCCACTTGGTAACTAATCGAATATTAACTTGTTTTCGAATATTTTCCATAGTTTTCCCGAATACAGCATTATTCATTAATTTATATAAAGTTTTGTCAAGTTATTTGTAGCTTTTTTTCTTAGTTTCGTGTTTAAATTAATGTATCCATTTAGCCATGGAGATTGCTTAAATCAGTAATGCACATCTGCGGCCCTTTTTCAATTTTTTGCGGCCCGCTTGGGCATTTTTTACAATAGAATAAGCTAAAAAAAAGAAAAATCTCAGCCAAAAACGAAAAAAATAGGGTAAAAAAAATCTTTTGCGGCCCTCGACCCATAAACGGAATTATATTCGGCCCCCGACTCAAAATCGATGTTGTATGCGGCCCTTTATACATAAAAGGTTGTGCATCACTGGCTTAAATGATAGTACTCGATGAATTTTATCTAAAATTAATACGTTGTCTAGGCACGGTCTTAGATTTCTATAATGAATGATATAATTAGTTTTCTTTCCTAAGGTGGTTAATAATTTTTCAGTTTTTGCACTAGGTGGAATTTTTCGTTCAGGACACATTGGAATATCTTTGTGTTTATCATGTAAATGATCGGGATAACTAATATCTACTTCTAAGACATATCCAGTAGAATTATCATCAATATATTGTACATTTAGATTTGAAACTTCAATTTTTGAAAGCCATTTAAAATTTCCTTGTGGCAGATATTGAGACATAGCCCAACCATATAAATTATTAACGTCAAAGTATTGTAGACAGGGGCGACTCGTCTATAGGGCCCCTAGGGGGCCGGGCCCCACCTATATTTTTATAATTAGTCCAATACATGTAGTTTTAAAACATGTATTTCTTGTAATTATTATTTTTTGATCTATTTTCAACACGTCTTACTGTTTAATAAAAAAAAATGACGTATTTTGTGGCAATATTGTATAATGCGACTTAGTACGGGCTTTGGGGCCAGCCGGAGCAGGCCCTAATGTATACGTGTATATCACCTTGTATCACGGAGCATGTATGATGCGCGCGCAGTATCGATCGTGTTTTATATACAGGCGAAAACGCCTATCTCGGGGCCAGGCTTGACTGGCCCATTCAACTGTGTTGGCACGTAGCACGTATATACATACGTAGTGCATACTGATTGTCAATCACGTGAAATAGCGTGTTTTTAGTAAATACTGTGTGATTCTTTGTTCTCGTTGTTGATCTGTTATAGTGGGTCTAATGACTGTTATCGTTTTTTATTATAATGTTAATGTTTTATGCGTCCTTAAACAATACATTTTAACCATGAACAAAATCGATAGTTTATTGGAAAAACGTATCTCGTTAGTAAGTTTGAAAGAAAAACTGGAAATCAATAGACTTGGCGCATACCAATCCAGAATCTTGTATTTGTTTGTATTTTATATTTTTCCTGGATTTATCAGTACTAATTTAATTTGCTATTATTTTTCTGTCCTGTCTGTATCTATTTTCTTTAGTGTCTGTCTTTATTGAATCCCTTTTGTTTAGATAATGTCACTATATGCATAATACGAGTGCACATTATGTTTACTTTGTAATAAATAAAAAAAAATGATAATTCTTTGACTTTTATATGTTTATATTTATGGATTCTATTAGTCATCTTAATTAAACAATATATTCGGCATCAGTGGATTGTAAATAAACATTATAACACTATATAAATATAAAAAAATAGTTGCTTTTAGTCCTTGGCCTCACCTGTTTCAATTGTCACCGGCCGCCACTGATTGTAGAGATATCGAAGGTTTTTCAGGGTCATATGAATCTGTCATATATTTATTGCTTGCTTTTGCATATCTATTCGAGCATTGACTCACGCCGCCGCAAATTCCTCTTTCTATAAACATCAACATATGTATGTCCGTCCGCAATTCCATTTCCACTCTGGTGAATTTTAACATTGCATCAAAAGTTAATCCCGGTGTTGTTACGTAATGCAGTGGATCTAAGTCATAAGCAATATTACATTTTTTTCTAAAATTCTCAAATATATCCGCTAAAAGTAATATTCCTTCAAATTTTTACATTTGAATTGACTTTAAACGTTTTTTGCATGCTCGTAATCTCGTATCATTTAATTGATTATAGAATTGGTCTTTTGTCGGTAATTCAGTTTCTTCCAATTTATAGCAATATTACAGACTTGTTCATGTTCTTTCAATAAATATTCGGAATAAAAATAATTCAAACATCTGTCACAAATATGTATATTTTCACGATGTGTCACAAGACTTGAGTGTACTAAACGAACTAGGTCTTTGATTCAACAATAATGGAACTTTTTTCTCAAATAGTTCATTGTTTACATTTTCGTCATCACCATCACTGCATTCTTCTTGTTCTTCCTCTTGAACAACCTCATCTTCAACTTAATTTTCACAGTAATACTTTTCCTCTACAATTAATAAATTTACATGATTCACTTTTTTGTCATTCGTTAAATACACTGGCACAGTATTAAAATATTCACGTTTCCATAACTTAGATTTGTATTTTTTTAATATGAAAACATTTATAGATATATCGATATTTTGTTTCTCAAATTTCGGAATTTGGTCTAGTGCAGGGGTCCTCAAACGGTCGATCGCGATCAACTGGTCGATCGCAAGAGGTTTTTAAGTCGATCGCGAGAGGGTTTTAAGTCGATCGATCACATATTATATTTTTTTAATTTTTTATACATTCAATTTATAGAAAGGGCACTAAATAATTATTTAACAATTATTTTAATCTATTATTTATTAATAAAGAACATTAAATATATTATAACTTTCATGTGTTATCCATTTTCTTGTGTGGATATTTAAAAAAATTGCTTCTGGAATATCAAACACGTTCAATTTGGACTTCATAACTATCGAAAATGAGGTCTTGAAAATTATGTCAGATATACATCTCAAAGCCAGCGCAACAGATAACAAATTTTGGACAAATATCCATGTTTGAAATAAATTGCCCTTCAGTTAACAGCATTATTTGGGTCAACTTATTTGTGCGAGTCTGCGTTTTTCGAAATGAAAGTAATTAAATTTAAATATCGTAATCGCTTCAGTGACGAGCATCTTAATTTATGCTTGCGTTTGGCATTTAGTAATTACGTGCCATCATATGAAAAGTATGCAGAGGACATGCATCGACATCAAAAAAACATTAGTTATAGAACACTTATTATTTCAATTATAATACTTATTTATATATGGTCATCTTAGCAATTAATAAGTACTTATCATTTATAAACTTTATATTTTATTTTTACCTAGTCGATCGCTTGCTAATATTTTGTAAATTTAAATGATTTTCGTAATAAAGATATGATGAGATTCTATCTGCATGTTCATGATTAGAAATTATAGCCCACGCAAAACATGCGTTATCGTTATTTTTCACATTAACAATAGCATGCTTATATTTAATTTGTGCCGGTATGTCAATGTAAGATTAGGCACATAACGGAGCATATTTATTTATATTCACAACTAAGTTTATTATCTCTTTCTTGAAATTCTTCAATCTTCTTTAGCAGCACTTCTCTTACGTTTGTTTTAAACCACTCCTTTAAGTCAGTGGATTGTAATATCACTGAGTTTTTAGTGTTGAAGTATTTGTCTTCTATTATGTTTTTCGTAACAAATTCCGCGCACAATATTAAATTCACTTTTAATGACACATGTTTTTTTAATGCATTTTTAATTCTTGATTTAAATAAATAAAATCCGTCGTCTAGCAACTTATTAATATCTTTATGCATGATATTAATTATAATGCCTGTTCTTAAGCGACTTGAAAAAGCAGAATCTACGTCTTCCCACGATACACCATCACTTCTGTTCTCTTTCCGATTCGCGAGTGATCCCCCATGTATTGATTGCTTTTTCTTCTTACACAATAAAGTTTTAATTCCCTTAATTCGGCATATATTATTTTCTAAATGATTCTTCGCACCAAATGTTAACTGTGTTTTATGTAAAGCATTTCCGATTAATTTCACGTTTTTATTTGAATCATTAATCCAAGTGGTAAGTTCAGCAGATTTATTTGTCAACTGCACAAATGCTTGCTTCAAATTATTAACAAACAAAGAACTGGTTTCACTTATTTTCTTATTGCAATATTTCCATATTGAGAAAAAGCCGGTACAATATTGAGTGAACGCAATTTTTCCATCATCGCAAATTAGACTACAATTTTGCAACGTTGCTAAAATAGAGATGACGCAATGGTTGCGCAATATTGCGTAATCACTTCCAGGAATTATATGAAACAGGTTTGAAGAAGTCCGTAAGTGAAGGCGAATCCCAGAAATTTTGCAACGTTGCTAAAAATGACGTAATAGTTGCGTAATATTGCGTAATCATGTAAATCATAGTAAAATGTATGTACCTACTCGTATAATATACTACGCGGTCACGGGCAAATTATGCAGGCTGTGTATGCCCGCCAAGCGGTCAGTCTGAGTGTACGGAGAGTAACCGATGTAGGAGAAATAAATCGACTTCACACACAGTAAATAAAAATGAACCATCAAATCAGAATGTCAATATAATTAACAAAATGTAGGGAGAAATTAATGCAATAGTGAGATCTTATAAGGGGACATTGTCACGATCGGAACACGGATTTGGCTATTTGGATATTTAAACCGCTCGGCAACGCTGCACCAACTGTCATCTAGTATTCTGAACGGTTATATAAACGGTGCTATATATTTAAAGCCATTTTTATGGCCATTTTTATTTTTAAAGGCCAAAACGTTGCGAGCTATTACTTTGCCACGAATCACTACTAGCGTTCAGCTACTTAAAAAAAATTCAGCCAAATCCGCGTTCAGCCAATGGCTGGGATTCTCTAACTCAACCATTTCCAAGTAGGAACGCTAGATACCGGTAGTAAATAAACGGTAGAATCGTAACCTAGGCATTCTGTAACAGCTCCTGTTTAGGCAATCGTTACGAAACGGAAACCATTAATATGTTCAATTTGTCAAATCGGCAACACTGTATTTTTGTGCCGTAACTATGCTTTCTTATACAATATTGCTAAATTTGACAGCTAAATGAAAATTTTCATATACATTTGCACAGACATCTGTAATTCAATTGGTTAATCATAATTAGTCAATTTGCTGCTAATTCGAATCAGAATCCAAATGTATGCATTTTCCGCATGTTTTCAATATAAATTAATGGAATTCTAGGTACATCTGAACGAAACTAACAGCTGCTATATAAATTGGGGTCAGTAAAACTAAATTTCTTAGTTAATTCAAATTCGAACAATTGTACCCCTGAAAAGAAGATACAAATTACCTTACCATGTTCATGTAATAACTAAAGTATACAATCTTTCAGAAAAATATCAATTATGTCACTTGTGTTCGTATACGACAGTGTCTGCCAAACTTTTTTAGGTATCCTACACACTGAGAATCGGAATATGTTTCGCGGCACACCAATTAATATAAATAAAAAAATTCTTAGCGTATGTAACAATAAATAATATTTTAAATTCGGAACACCTTTATTTACGTTTTTTTTTTTTTTTCCTAAATTGTATTGTTCAGAAGTAATCACAATTTTACATGCTAATTCCCTATGTCCTAGCTTTCAGACAACCGATATATACAAACGAACGTAGCTAATACAGAGAATCATTTTATTAGTTGATAAATAAACACGTAACTCCTCATCTACCGTCTGCAACTGTTCCCATTTTTTTTTTGTCATTTGTATGATCTTTCAGAAATCTAATTTGCAAACCAATGATGAGCAATAGATATTTAATGGCTGTAGTTGCTAATCGAGGATAGACTCCAAAGCGAAATTAAAACTGCTGGTAACCAGGGATGGGTAGTCGGACTTGGAGTCGGGAGTCTAAGAGTCGATGGTTTTTAGTCAAATGGAAGTCGAAGTCGGGGGCCGAAAAAAGTTATCGACTCCCGACTCTCTGACCGAATTGTTTCAAAGAACGTAAATTAAAACAGCAATTGCATTTTATATACATACAGGAAAAGATAGAATAACGAAACTAATCTACACCGTTTTAGTGAACAAATAATGCGGCTTAAAATTCTGTTTTTGATTTTCAAACGAAACTCCATTGTGTCAATCGAACACTTTTTTTCTCGCCTGTACTGGATATGGACAATATCAGTCAAAGTAATGAGATTTCTCACAATTGGGGAACTGTACTTTGTTTAAGTTTGTTTTGTACTACTGCCGATTAAATTTATTTGTAATTAAACATAAATATGTTAATCCAGTATTTTTGTATTTTATTAATGAAAAGAGTCGGGAGTCAATTATCAAAAATTCCGACTTAGGAGTCGGAAATTTTTTTTACCGACTTCCCATCCCTGTTGGTAACTCTAGCTCTGAGAATGAAGCTTAATACATAGGATCGGTTTTCAGGTCTTTTCAATTTTCTTCCATTGTTAATGTTAGTGTTAATCTGGCGAAAGGATTGGTGACCCACTCGTACATCTGATAATCAACTGATGGAAAATACTTAGAAAATGATGCAGACAGGATTTCGACTGTCCCCTACACTGCTAACGAAATTTTAAATTTGTTTGAGGAAGCGTCTACGCCTGAGAAGCAATCAAGCAGAGAATTTTTAACTTTTCTGGTCTAAGGTGCATGTGTGCTTTTCGCATCAAAAGTGTTAAATAAATAGTATGCAATAAAAATTCTAATACTCGTAAAAGAGAGGGATACTGTTAAGGTGAAAGATAAATAGAGGTAAATCGGTAAATAGTAAACACAACAAAAATTCCTATACCTAAATATTCTTATCTATATTATCTAATCTTTCGCGGCACACCTGGAATCTCTCTCGCAGTTTGGCAGACACTGGTATACAACATATAAACTTTATTCAATTTTATCATATTGCATATATGTATTATTAAATTACAAAAAATCGCATCATAATATTGAAAATACTTATACAGTGCGAATAATGTAAGGCTATACATTGGCAACTTTATTTTAGCCTTAATCAATTTGCCCATGCTAGTATCAATTCGTTGAATAATTTAAAATTAGACAAAGGGCATTTACTTAATGTTACCGTGGTGATTACATACAAAAACTCCAATTTATTATGGTTGAATAACGCAAAATTAGACACTTGTCCACAGACTACTATTTTTATTTAAATCATTTACAGAGTTTATTCCATTTTTTTTTTATTAAATCTATTACATGTTATTGGATTAAAAGTACACTTCAAGTATTGAAATTGTAATTGGTATCAGTACATTTCCAAAATCACTTGGGGGTGATAACCAAATTTGACACCGTTTGATGACATGTGATAGGCCTGCCCGGGAATTCAACGCTGAAACAATCAGAAATTTCTCGCAAAGACGCCCCTTCTAAATACCAGGAGTACATCTTAAACTTTTCTTCTGTGATGTACATTTTTTGCACTAATTATTACGCAAACTCGTGAGATATTAGTAACACAATATTAAAAACACAGTGACATTTACCAAAACAAGCTGACATGGGTAAATTGATTAAAGCTAAAATAAAGTCGCCAATGTATAGTCTTACGTTATTCGCACTGTATGTTCTCTTTGCTTCGTAGATCACATACCAGCATATGAACTAACCTAGGCCTGATTCACCTACATATCTATGATATATTTACGCAGTCGCAAAACTTTCTCTTCTTCCCAAGACATTTAGACGTAAATTTTCAAATAAAAGCAGTATTCACTTCATTTCGTTGATAATAATCCATTCACATTGGGCACATATCAAACTTTCATGATTTCAATTTTAAAATTGTTCACTTGCTAAAAATATGTATTATTTTTATGTAAAACAATCCAAATATTAAACATTTTCACTTTTCAATACAATATTATTTACGTATTAACGTCTTTTAATACTCAAATGCAATCAAACGTTAGCTTAACGAGACACAGAACTCCCGTCAACAAACGGCTGTATGTCAACCATAGCTACCGATAATTATCGACTTCAAGTTACGGAATCGCTAGCTCTTACATAACCATAGTTACCAAACGGAGTTGTCCGTTATTCACTACCGTTTAATTTAATTTAATGTAGAATTTTATACTCTACAACATTTATTTGAAGCTTTATTCTCTAAAATAATAAGGAAAGCAGGAAATTATAAAAATATGATTTTACATGTTAAAGTCTTCCGTCTTAAAATGTTCCGGTGTCGCTGTCACCCCCCGATATATGATCATCTTAGCAATTAATAAGTACTTATTATTTATAAACTTTGTATTTTATTTTTACCTAGTCGATCGCTTGCCGCCTAATGTTTTTAAGGTAGATCGTCGATGGTATAAGTCTGAGCGCCCCTAGAGTCTAGAGAGTCTAGAGTCTAGACTCTCTGCTGGAACTCTCCAGGAACTCTCTTCTATACTCATGTTGCTACCCTTTTATAGCTAATTAGTTGTGTCTCAGCATAATTACTCCTTGAGTAAGCAATTAGAGCTAATATTATCGCGGCCGATGGCGCATCATTGTTGCACCCTGCATTTCCCATGCTACGTCACCGATATTGCTACGACGTGACCCCCCACACACGTGATATATTCTTAGAACGGTTAACCAATCTACTGCTGACTGGATTCGCTACAATAATACCGCCCTTGATCCCGTTTCCGGCTGATGCAATATTATTCTGCAATTAACCACGTGAATCTAGTGCTGACTTGTCTCCCGGCAACAATAGCAGCTTGTGCGCGTATCCGGCTGATATCATATTTCTCTGAATATGACCATGTGAATCTATTGCTGACTTGACTCACGACAACAATAATCTTTACTAAATTTACCCTAACAATAATATGAAACTTTATAACGAATTTTTGTTCTCTTACAAGCTGTTTGTTGACGGGAGTTGTATGTGTCCCGTTAAGCTAACGTTTGATTGCATTTGAGTATTAAAAGACGTTAATACGTAAATAATATTGTATGAAGGAGTGAAAATGTTTGATATTTGGATTGTTTTACATAAAAATAATACATATTTTTAGCAAGTGAGCAATTTTAACCTTGAAATTATGAAAATTTGACATGTGTCTAATTTGAATGGATTATTATCAACGAAATGAAGTGAATACTGCTTTTATTTGAAAATTTGCGTCTAAATGTTCTACAGTTTATTTACTACCGGTATCTAACGTTCCTGCTTGGAAACGGTTGAGTTAGAGAATCCCAGCCATTATACTATAAAATGTCTGTTTCAAAGTCATACAATAAAAAAACACAGAACATACGAAATATAAATAAAAAATTAAATTAAATTAAATTTAGTTACATTTCTAATTATTGAATTTAATTTTTTAACTCACTTCCAAGTATGAGAATTGGTAAAGGAAACTACAGGTTGAATAGGTGTGTTAGGTTTATGACTTTTAATTAAACCATATAAGCTTGGTGCTCTAGGATTCATGCATTTAACAATATCACTTATGGCATTAGTATTTTAAAAATTTTAATTAAATCTTTTTGTATACTATTAGCTGGATATTATTTAAGCTAGTCATATTATTGTTATTAATGAAATTATTTACTTTATCAATATATTCAGACTATTTCAGAATTACAATTGAATTACTTTTGTCTGCTTTTGTTACTATTAAATTATTGAAATTAATTTTATTCTTTAAAGTATTAACGATATTAAAGTATTACTTACTACTTAAATTTTGTGGCTACAGTAGAATTTTAATAATTTTGTGTCTCAAAAAATCTGAATCTTCAATATAATTCAAGAATGTTTCAATTTCTGATATTAATATTTCTTTATAAAATGGATTTTGAATATATGGAGTGTATTTAATACCTTTATTCAGTAATTACTGTAGTTCATTATCATCAAAAACTATGTTTATGATGATTTTGTACTCTATCTTCAATAGGGAACTTGCACATTTTTTTTCTATTTCTTTTCTGAATCTGTATACATTAAAACAAATTCCCTATTTTTTTATTTTATGGAGAAATAAATTATTGAAATTTTGATACAATATCTTGGCGCGAAAACGCTATGTGACGTCAGGACTGGATGGGCACAGCCGGGCGCACACACACACAACAAAAGGTCTTTCACACACCTAGCCACATAGCTCAGTAGTGTGCATCTGTCAGCTGTTTCTGTTCGCTCTGCGCATGACATTTTGCTGAGTTATGACATCACTTTGCTCGACCCCTTTTAGATTACGTCATTTTTTATTGAAAAATTGCTATTTTAAAATCGAGATTTCTGCTAATTGATAGACTTAAATTTTTTTTGTTTTCCTATTATTAGGCCAGGCGGCAGGGCGATAAATTCAACCAAAACCGTAAATAAATGTTAACAAAGGTTTTATTGTTTTAAATGGTTTATTAGGGTACCATTAGCATGAATCTAGGTTTTCCCCACACCCCCGAGGTGTGCTTCGATCGCCGTGGGGCCGCAAAGGTACAAAAATTTGGTTTTTCGGTAATATCTCGTTTTCGCTTTGATGTACGGCTAAAATGGTCGTATATGAAATTAAAGACGATAAAATTCTCTACAAAATAGGTTCTTATCATTTTTTCATAGGACTTATACATTCGAAACAGTAGCCGCGCGAAGTTGAGCGATTTTTGACAATTGCAGAAATATCGATTTTTGGTGACTAATTTCCACGGTTCACTCGTTCTGGTGATACTAAAAAATATGAATAAGCATATATTGCATAAGTTTTAATAAAAATGTGTAGAATTTTTTTCAAAATTGACCCCCAGTGTCGTTTGCTATTTCCGAACAGCATGTAGATGCCAGAGTAATGCTAATATCAAGGGATGCACAAGACCTCGAAAAGTTCTTTAATTGGTTATCATCGCACAATCCCTTTCCAGTCAGCCTCGAGATTATGTCTATCAGTCCAAGGGGATGTGAAAATCAACTGTTACAAAGGATACGAAGTCGGCGTGTCCTCAATGGCAGCTATCATTGGCGGCATTTTTGGAGATGTGAAATTCCAGCGGAAGAAGAGGGTAATTCCTTTAAGAGCAGTAAACTCTTCAATAAACATCCAAAATAAAGTGATTCCGGTTGATCTTTCATTAATACTTCAAAGAATTACAATTAGTAAGAAAACGGAACAGGTTTTTCAACATTATTTTCACTTCGAACTAGCCCCTTAGCCACTATCGCTTTTTGATGAAACAGAAATGCGTAAATAGCAGAAATCATCATTGTATAACATGTTTTCTCCTATGGCTCATTCGATCGACGATGCAGGTAACGGGATACATGTTTTTGACGGTGCATTTCTTCTCCATCGTGTTGTCTGGTATCAACAAGAATCATTTCATCATATTCTCTCGAAGTACGTACTATACGTTCAGAATTACTACAAGGTCAACAGCATAGTTTTTTTCGACGGCTATCCAAATGACGCTAACAACAAAAGTACTAAAGCTGCTGAGCGACTACGTAAATCGCAGAGGCACATCGCTGCTAATGTGATGTTTGATGAAACGATGACAGCAACAATGTCACAGGAGAAATTCCTTCCCAACGACCAGCACAAGAGTCGGCTCATTTATATGCTCGTAGGCAAACTTCAGGCTGTAGGTTTTCTCGTAAAGCAAGCTGCCGAAGACGCTGACACTATTATAATCAACACCGCGAATGAATTATCGCCGGACTATGATTCCGTAGTGGTAGAGGGTGAAGATGTCGATCTTCTCATACTACTAATAGGTCTCGCATCATCTTTGTCTAATGTCTATCTCTTGAAACCAGGGAAAGGTAAAATTGAGAGTAGAATTTACTCGACAAAATCGTTCAAATATCCCGAAGAAGTTGCGGAGCACATACTTTTCCTTCACGCCTTCGGTGGGTGCGATACAACCTCAGCATTTTTTAGACAGGGAAAACAGAAATTCGTCAAACTACTTAAAAAAATATGAATTTACGAAAACCCATTGGAATCTTGAAAGACCCAGATTCGTCTCCAGACCTGGTTGAGGCAGTTGGAAAATCTGTGATTAAAGCACTCTGTGGAGCGGGCGACGATCATATTTCATTGAATGAATACAGGTTCCAGTGTTTCTCGAAATCTATTTCTAAGAGTGCTTGCAATTTCGCATCTTTACCACCAACTGAAGCAGCCGCACGACAGCATTCCTTTAGAACCTACCATCAGGTACAAGAATGGTACGGAAACAGAAAGAGACCGCAAGATTGGGGCTGGAAGAGCACGGGGAATGGCCTGATACCTATTCGTACGATGAAAGATGCTGCCCCGCTGGAGCTTCTTGTCACGATATCCTGTATGTATAAAAAAGAGTGTCGAGCAGTATGCAGCTGCAGGAAGAGTGGACTGCGTTGCACGACAATTTGTGGAAGCTGCCGGGGGCAGTCTTGTACCAATGTCGAGATTGAACAAGAGAATTTCGACATTGATGACAAAATCGACGTGCAATTCCAACATTTAGCTGCACAAAACACAGAAATGACTGATGACTCTGAGAGTGAATAAACTGCGATCAACAACAATGGTAGAGGTAAAGAAAGAGAAATCATTTCTCAACCATCGACCTCGGATAAAATATTTAGTCAAGATGAACCTTTTAGTGAAGAACGTCGTTCAGTGCCAAGAAGACGATTGAATTGATACCATTCTACCGCTGTAGAATTGTTTTTAATGAGAATCACAATAAATCGAACTATACAGGGTGACCCATCTGTGAATGCTCACCATTGGAATCTCCGAAACTATAAGAGATACAAGGTCGGTTAAATTAGACAAAAGTTGCGTATTTATGGGCCGATGTTCATGGCAATTTTGTATTTTGAAAATATTGCATGGCTCACTAGATAATGAGAAAAGTGTGATTTTCTCGAATTTTATTTTACTTTATAAGTAAGAAGGTATTGGATATATTGAAAAAAGGTTCAAATAAATATTTTAGTATAACTAATAAGCCTTTTGATGAATCATATGAACATTTTTTTTTACTAGATATTGCCGAAGTTACAGCCTGCAACTTAAATTTTTTAAATGGGAACCATAGTTAATTTTAATCCAGTTCAAAAGTGCTATTTTTTTCTCTTTACAATGATGTATTTGTTTACCTAAATATCTTTTTTAGTTTCGAAGAAAAACTAACAAGTAAGATAAAATGAATGATTTTTGTAGTGTGCCATGAAAATTTGATGTAAAACAACTGCAACTAAATATGTTATGTACGTGCAAAACAATAGAAATTCAACATCATTTGATAAACGAAACAAAAGTCGTTGCGTAAACTGAAAGCTAGTAGACAGATTCTCGTATGAAACCCATACCTACATAAATTATTTTTTGTCTCTAATCTTTTGTTTACCAAATATTATTGAATTTCAATTGTTTTGCACGTACTAAACATATTTAGATGCAATTGTTTTATATCAAATTTTCATGGCACACTACAAAAATCATTCATTTTATCTTACTTTTTAGTTTTTCTTCGAAACTAAAAAAGATATTTAGGTAAACAAATACATCATTGTAAAGAGAAAAAATAGCACTTTTGAACTGGATTAAAATTAAATATGGTTCCCATTTAAAAAATTTAAGTTGCAGGCTGTAACTTCGGCAATATCTAGTAAAAAAAATTTCATATGATTCATCAAAAGGCTTATTAGTTATACTAAAATATTTATTTGAAGCTTTTTTCAACATTTCCAATACCTTCTTACTTATAAAGTAAAATAAAAATTCGAGAAAATCACACTTTTGTCATTATCTGGTGAGCCATGCAATATTTTCAAAATACAAAATGGCCATGAACATCGGCCTATAAATACGCAACTTTTGTCTAATTTAACCGACCTTGTATCTTTTATAGTTTCGGAGATTCCAATGGTGAGCATTCACAGATGGGTCAGCCTGTATACAATTTTGCACAAAATTCTACACATTTTTATGAAAACTTATGCAATATGTGCTTATTCAATCACAATCACCAGAACGAGTGAATCGTGGAATTTGGCAACCAAAAATCGATATTTCTGCATTTGTCAAAAATCGCTCAAATTCGCGCGGCTACTGTTTCGAACGTATAAGTCCTACGAAAAAATGATAAGAACCTATTTTATAGGGAATTTCATATACGACCTTTTTAGCTGTAAAACAAAGAGAAAACGAGATATTATCGAAAAACCAAATTTTTGTACCTTTGCGACCCCACGATAATCGAAGCACAACTCGGGGGTGTGGGGAAAACCTAGATTCATGCTAATGGTACCCTAATAAACCATTTAAAACAATAAAACCTTTGTTAACATTTTTTTACGGTCTAAATTACTTATTTATAAGATGCAGTGATATGATTTAGCACTATTTAACTAAAAACAAATAAATAAATTTAATTATGTATCTTCTGTTTTCGATAGCTGTATGTACACAAATAAATCTTTCTTGTACTGGGTCACCTCTAGCATCGTTACAAAATTACACGCTATACCCATAATTATTTACAATGATTTATAATCAGCACAGCACAGCACACACACATAAATAATAATATCAACTGAATTATAACAAAAACTAATTGCACAGACTAAATTAAGGCAAAATAACACAAGAACCACAATTTATGTAATACTTATATGCAATATATTTCAATATTAGTAATCGGGATGAATACTGTTTGTTGATTGACAACCGTCAAAATCGTATTTCGTTCAATTATTTCTTACAACCGGCAGCGACAGCGGCGTCACGCTGAAACTGGGCCTATGTACTGACCGTAGAGAGTACACAACTGTCACACTCAATCGAGAAGGTCGTGTGTTAAAGATTTGTGTTTTGCATTTTCAATGATAACACTAGTTTACAAATTTTTAGTTTATCGCGTGTACCTAAAAGGAGAAGTGTTTTTACAAGCTTTTATTTAGTTTCACTTGTTAGTCTGTAGGAAATCTTCGGATTCATCACTCATGTATCAGGAACACATAAAGAACAGCAGGTTTAATATATATGTACAGTATACACACACACATATATATGTAATAAACTCATTAATTTAAAGTAGATAGTGGGCAAAGGAGTCGTTTTATAAGAGAACAAAAAGAAACTAAATCGATGGTGACTTGTATGTTTCACTGAATTTATCAGCTTCCTCAGCAACTAAAATACAAAACAATATGTGTACATTATGGTGATGGTCTTGGTTGTGAATGTATGATATTACAAGTACAGGTCAGAGTATAAATATTTAAAAATAAAGTGTACAAAATGTAAAACTTATATAAATAACTAAAATTACTTACATTAAAACTAAGCACTAAATATAATACGTTCCACACCGGTAGCCATGTTGCAAAGCATGACAGAATGAAACAGAGGAAACAGTTTTGTAGCGAGAAACGAAAGGTTGGCGGGAATTTTGAAGTAGTGGAAATTGGATGTTTAATTTTATTTTATTTTCTGAATGATATTTTTGTAGGCGATGGATATGTGTTGTATGTTGATGTGTAGGTTCATGCTATTAGGGAGTGGTGTTTTTTGTGGGTTGGTATATAGTATTCTAGCGAGTAACTTCGGAGGATAGTTATTTTTTTTGAGGTTTGTAAAGATGAGTTTTTGGTTTTTATGGTGGAAAGCTGGGTCACTGAGTTTTATCATTCTGTTTTAGGTTTTTTATCAAGTTAATTTTGTATGTGAGAGGGTGGGAGGAGAGGAAGTTTAAATATCGTCCGGTGTGTATAGGTTTACGGTACCAATCGATGATGATGTTTCCGTTGTTTTGTTTAATAATCTGTATGTCTAGGAAACTAATCATGTTATTATTCTCAACTTCATGAGTAAATTTCAAACGTATCGTTTGAATAGTGGTATGTGGAAGTTTAGGGTGGGTAAAATACTGTGTTCTAAGTGCTCCATTATGAATTCAGCAAGAGGGGCGGAAAGTCACCCATTGAGGTACCTGATGTTTGCAAGTAGAAGTCATTGTCATATTGCAAGAAAGCAGTTGTTGTACAGAGTTTAGTAGCCGTCATGAATTGAGTTTTGTTTAGTGTGGTGTAGTTGGAGAGCATATTCCATTTGTCGTTTATGACAACGGTGATCAGAGATAACGGAATGTTGGTATAGAGTGATTTGACATCTAGAGAGATTAATTTATGGGACACGGGGATGTTGATGGAAATAATGTGATTTTGTTAAAATGTTTGATAGGAATTTGGAAAGTTTTAAATTGAGAGATTGTATTGTAGTGATAACCGGTCGGAGAGGTTTGTCTTGTTTATGAGTTTTAGGAAGGCCATATATTCGAGGCGGAATAGCGTTGTGTGTTTTAAGGGTGTCATTTTGTATTTTGGTGAGTTTGTTAGCTTCATAGAGGGACTGTATAAAATTATTTATTTTGGCTTGGAACGTTAGGGTTGGGTTATTTAAGATTGGTTTGTAAGTATCTTGGTCTTGCAGTAGTGATTTTATTTTGGTGTCATATTTTGTCTTGGTTATGAGGATGGTGGATTTGGCTTTGTCTGCTGTAGTTGTGATTGTCTGGATGTTTTTTAAGGAATTTTATGGTATCAGTGTGTGCTTTATATAATAAGATATAACTTTGAGTAACAAACTTGCCAATTGTACATTATTATTTTATTTTTGTTTATTTTTCTTCAGTCTTCTTTAATTTTTGCTGCCCTTGTCTTCAGTAATTACGTCATCCACTCGAGTCTCCGTCCATCATCTCTGAGAATGGTCTCTGTTGTTCTTTCTTCCCGTCCCCACACTCGTATAGCATATGCACCAGAGTTTCTTCTGCCTTGTCACAGAGTCTGCATTTTTTGTTTTCCTTCCAACACATGTTCGCTTGTTCTTCATTTCCACATCTAAAACGTGCTATTGTTTTTATCTTGCCCTTTTTATTATCGTCTGTCTTTAAGTATCTTGATAGTCCTTCCGTTCTTATGTTTAACATTTAACGCTTGGAATGGATGGAAGCAAGCAGAAATAATTGTAATAAAACGCAGCATAAAACACAGTACCAGACACAGGTAGCAGAATTCCTACAATTGCGATATACAGACGCGGCAGCTCCAAAACACAATTACCGGCACGAAAGACAACAGCAACAACAGAAGCCCCAGCCAGATCAACAACAGAAGCAACAACAACAAACGCAGCAACATCCAGAACAACAAATAAGTAACCCCAAATACAGGCCACCCACCCATAAACTTTCCAACAACCACCCAATTCATTTAGGGAACTATTAGGTAACCAAAAAAGTTCGTGCGGTTTTTGATGAAAAATTTTTACAAATCTGTAATACATTATTATTCAGCGAAGTAATCACCATCGCACTCAATGACCTTCTGCCTACGTGACACCAATTTTTGTATGCCGATATTGTAAAATCTACGGATTTGGAATAAAAAAATTGGCGGACTGCATCTATAACATCAACTCTCTGGAGTGTTTGATTTTGAATTAGTTGGTGACAACCAATAATAAGATCGTTTAGAATTGGAGTACAGTATCCACTTTTCGTCGGAAGTTAACAACCGATCAAGAAAAGGTTCAAATTTCAAAAGGTGCCAAGTTTGTACTCATAGAGTAAACAACTTCTAATTAACGTTTTGTTCGTGGCCATTTTAAATTATTATTATTATTATTTATTTATAATAGGAATTAAACAATTGTCACAAAATTTGTATGCATCAAATGAAAGAGGAATGCATACTAAAGTAAATGACCGTATGTAAACAAGTACTATTAATAAATAACTAAGAAAATATCCACGGCAATCTGTATAAGAAAAACCGCACGAACTTTTTTGGTTACCTGATAATAAGCGCTACACGCACTCATCAACATAGAGGGTATGCTACGAGCAATAAAATCACTGAAAACACAATTAAAAGAAAGCACAAGCCCAAACACACATTCACAATATTCACCAAATTCACAGAAACACTCGACAAATACAACATATAAACACAATATAAAATGTACAACACACATGTAAAATCACATAATACGCATTAGAAATAAATTAGCTATTAAGTTGTAAATATACTGTAAATAGAATAAGAATGTAAATAATATAAGATACTAACGCTTGACCCTAAATATTCTAAAAATAGACATTATACCTACATTCCACCACATGTACACACCACACAAGCACACTGAAACACAAAATAAAATAACAAACCAAAATGTAGTACTAGAAAATAAAATTAACAAAATTCAGGTTTTTGCTCACTTTTCCTGAAAAAAACGCACACAATATATACACACACGAGCAATAACTAGCGAACACACAACATACAAACGCCTGACGGCATAAATCTAGAACACTAAAATAAACGAATTAAGTTTTGTAGGAGTTTACTAACAAATATAATAACCAACCATGTATACAAAATGTAACATTTAAGCGTATGATTATGTTTTTCTCTTCCACTTCCCTTTTTAGCTTTTCTCCTAGTACCATCGCGTAAAGTTTATACAACATGTCCATTAACGTTATTCCTCGGTAGTTTCTGGCGTCATTCTTATCCCCCTTTTTTCATAAATGTAGTGGTTAATAAATCTTCAGTAGCTTTCTTCGCTCTGATTAAAATATCTTTTGACATATCATCAAAAACACGTAATGCAGTAGACGCGATTTTCAAGAATAAACCAATTGAGTGGGCAAATAAATAAATAAAAATTAAAGTTCTTGGCAACGCTTATGTCGTAATTATTTTGAACTGGCACGAGTAATTTATTTTTGATAAAACTAATAGGAAAGTATAATATAAAGTCTTGTATGCACCACGGGTGTTACTAGATGATTATGCCCATGTGAGGAATGTTTGCTTGTTATTTCTTTACTAAATGTATTGCGTTCGACCTTTGAGTGTGAGGTGGATGGTTTTAAAAGAAATGTAGACTTTGATGACGCATAATTTGATTTAACACAATTTATTAACATGAATTAAGATTACAAATTGGAATAGTCACTTACTTTTGGATGACAACTGGGTGGCTAAACTACGTCGAGCGGTAGACTCAACTTACAGTCAGGGTTGGTAGCTAGTCGTCGAGCAGAATGCTGGACACAATCAATTCCTGCTGTGAGGGTTGAACACCTACACTAGCACAGAGCACTTCTTGCTGAGTGCACACTGTAGCTTGCACAGCACCGGAAGAACTGGTACCTGGAGGTAATCTTCAGGTGTTGACCAGCAGCCCTTCACTTTACACTTTTCAACTCTCTCTTCTGTAGCTCTTCTAGCTGGAAGACTCCCTTGATCGAAACTGCTTCCGTTGGAATTCTGTTAGAACTACCTCTGTTTGAACTGCCTCTGTGCTCATCTGTCTACCGTTTTATACCGAATTAGTTATGTCTCAGCATAATTACTCCTTGAGTAAGCAATTAAAGATAATATTATAGCGGCCAATAGTGCTTCATTGTTGCACCCTACATTTCCCATGCTATCTCTCCGATATTGCTACAACATGGCCCCACACACGTGATATATTCCTAGAACGATTGACCAATCTGCTGCTAACTAGATTCGCGATCCGGCTGATGCAATATTCTTCCGAAATTAACCACGGGAATCTAGTGCTGACTTGTCTCCCAACAACAAAAGCACCTTATGCTCTTTTCCGGCTGATACAATATTTCTCTGAAATTGACCATGCAAATCTATTGCTGACTTGATTGATTGATTGATTTATGGTGGTGCTCTGCTATAGGCCTGAGCCTCTTCAGAGTGTATGCGTCAGTGTAGTGCAGTGTACCTATCAGTATACCTGTCCTATGTGTTGTATTGTTTCATTTGTATGCCTTTTGTGGCTGCCATTGGCCCCTCTATCTACTTGTCACATGACGTACACCAGAGGTGACATTAGTTCGATTTAGGGCCTAGCGTGTTTTAAGTACTAGTATACCTAGGCAGTGGAAACCGGAGTACCCGGAGAAAACCTGCCGCTCACTCAGCGCGAGCCCTACCGGCGGAGCGGTTCCGCTTGGACGGTCACCCATCCAAGTTCTCGCCGCACAGTGTGTCGCTTAACTCACATTATCTTGCGACAAGCGAGTTACCGCCACACCGGTCCACCGGCTTTGCTGACTTGACTCACGACTATTATATGTACTCCTGGTACATAAATAATTATTATATATTTTATAAATTATCTACATAAGCATAAAAAAAATTGTCCGTTATTTTGTCACGGATAACCCCGTAGAAGACATAGTACGTTATATCAATATTTTACTGTATATCGTAGAGTTATTCAAATATAATCTAGTAAAAACTAGTATTCAAGGTTTTTATTTATAGCATTAAGATTTGTTTCCTAATTTAAATACGATACTAATGATTAAAATTCATATGTGATATTTTTTAGAGAAAAAGGGACATTTTATTCGTTTTCCAGATTCTTCGAAGATTCTTAATAATTCAACATTGTCAACTGCATTGTGTGGTTAACCAAAATATCAATATTAATTATTGCCAGATACATAAAACTTCTAAATATGAAATTTCATAACTAAATCTGTATCTATTTCTGAGATAATGAGCATAAAGGTACACATACATCCACACATCTACATACAGAGAAATCATTCCGAAAATAGTCCAAACATATTCACGCCTCTAAACATGTGTATCCAACATCTTGCAAACGAAATTTCTCATGATTTCTGTACATTTTTTATGCTGTGGAATAGATACTAAAACAACTGATAATTATTTTACCAAAGGGTTAAGATTATCTTGTACATTAAGTAGTTATAGAATGTGTTTTTATTAATGTACCGAGTAGTACATTGTCTAATTTATCGAGCCTAGCTTATAAGAAATTAGGTGATTACATGAACTATCTGTAAATAACTATATTTATGTAGAAATATTGAGTTTGATTTCTTTGTTATAGATGGGGTCCATGCCAAATGTCTCAGTTCTGAAAGGTAATAGCCGCTATCTGAAACCAGACTTCGTCAATCGACTATTTGAAGAAGTTGCCCATGGAAAAGCTAAATATGCTCCTGCTATAATTTATGAAGGTAAATAAAAAATAATATAATAACAGTTGATATAAATCAATCTGAAACAGCTGACCATAATTGACTTGAACAAGAAAATCATTGATTGAACTCAAAGTCGATTATTAATCAACATTCTAATTTATTTTTGTACTAGCCTTAATTTGTTTTAATCTATAAAGTCTCGATAAACCTTTCCATTCTGCTAATATATGAACTACGCATTCGTATTTTTAATTTTAATATTTCACCTTGAACAATTAATGCAGAATACATAATTTACATACATATCTCACCTTTCCCATTACAGAGGTAACAGAACTTTTATTTCCCCACATGCACATCATAAAACATATATATCACACTTGCCTATTATTAGCTTTTTTCACCTTGGATACGAAATATGAAAACCAGCTCATTATCCCCTAGGGCATAATGGCCTTTACGCCCGTTAATTCATCATTAACTTTATTTTCCAACTTCCAGTCAACAAATATTTTGAAGACTTTTTCATCAATTGCCTTTGATTTCGTGGGTAATAAATCTTCAGTTAGCTTTCTTCGCTCTGATTAAAATGTCTTTTGACATATCATGCAACAATAAAGCAATTGAATAGGTAAATAAATAAAAATCTAACAAGGGAACATTGTCACGACCGGAACTGGCTGAATTTTTTTTTTAGTAGTAGTTGGACACTAGTAGTGATTCGTGGTAAAATTATAGCGCGCAACGTTTTGTCCTTTTCGAGAAAAGCTTTAAAAATATAGCAGCGTTTATATAGCTGTTCAAAACACACAGCGGTGTAGCGTTGCCGAGAGGTTAACTTAAGGGCTGGACGACTTTGATTTTTTATAGTCGACTTTAGACTTTCGAAACTAGTCGACTCTAATCGACTAGTCGAATTAGACTAAAGTCAACTATAGTCGACTACAGTCGACTGTAATCGACTATTATTGTCTTTAGTCAACTATATTCGACTAAAAGTAAAAAATATGCAAAACGAGACTTTTAATATACATATTATGTTGGTTTTCAACAAATTGCATGTAAGTAGAATTTTATTGTTGTACATGTAAATGTAATTTAGTAATTTCTCTTTGTCAAGAAAGGAAGAAAGTAATATTATCTAACAACTAATTTTTTCTTATATGTATAACATAATTATTATATTATTTACAATGTCTAATACTCGAAACATTATTATTAAAAAACGTTCGTTTACTGGGTATATTATACAGGGTGTAGAGAAAGTAATGCAACAAGGCTATATTTTTGTTATTATTGAATTTAGACAAAAATGTTTCGGACAAAAGTTACATGGTAAAAAGTACTTTATATTTCTGTGACCTTGAAATTCTCTTAAGCATTTACGCGCATGCGTTACGCTGTGCAACTTTAATTTTTTAAATGGCAACATACCATTTTGACTAAATTTTTGGAATCAGAAAGACTTTTTACTTACGGTAGTATAAAAATTTTGATGGGTTACATAATCAAATTTTTAAGAAAAATAGGTATTAATTTATGGTATTTAAGTAAAACTTAAGGAATAATCAGTTTACCTTTGTTTGATTAACAAGTGATAAGTGACAACTAACGCAATTTTCATAATTTTTTTAATTGTTTAGTTGTCACATCACAACAAGTTGCACAGCGTAACGCATGCGCGTAATGGCTTAAAAGAATTTGAAAGTCACAGAAATATAAAGTACTCTTTACCATGTAACTTTACCATGTAACAGAAATATAACCTTGTTGCATTACTTTCTCTACATCCTGTATATTAAAATCTTTCGCTACAAATATTTCAAATTTCCAATTCCCAAAATTCTGGATGTAATCTTATTTAAACATATAAAATAATTTTAAATTATAAGCAGTCTTTATCACATGTATTAATTCCTCTATTCGTATTGCCGTCACATTTTCAATCATTTGTTTTAATGTTAGAATTTTACATACGGAATTTTACGACACCACATTTCAAATGGGGTGTGTGTACACACCAAAACACCCTCCTTGGCTACGCCAGTAATATAGTATCATAGAAATTAGAAATTATTCTAAAATTAGGAATGACAGTCTAAAACATCTAGTCTAAAAAAATTAAAGCGTAATAAGTCTAAAAAGACTGAAAAGTCTAATGTCTGACAATGAGAAGTTTTAAAAGTCTAGAGTCTAAAAAGTTTAAAAAATCTAGTCTAAAAAGTCTAGCCCTAGTTAAAACTCTTAACTACCACGCGCGCGATCTGGGTTCGATTCCCGCCTAAGTTGTTTTTATTTTTATATTTTAATTATGAATAATAAATGAAAAACAGCTTAAATAATAATTAAATTAATAATCGATGGCTGCAATTAGCACTTAAAAATTACCGTCACACATCTCATTTCCTTTTTTGATAAAGGCGAAGCCGATTAATAAGCAATTTTTTTAGGTATCAATGCATTGATTAATAATAACTTGCGAATCAGACTGGGGCTTAATTGCTATATTAAGTAAAATACCATCAAATATATACTTAGATAGGTTCGATAGTTTGTATCGATGTATGTTATTTTTAGCTGGAAACCAAGTTAAAAAGACCTCTTATGAAGAATTGGACTTAATTACTAATAAACTTGCACGAGCAATCATTCATTCGGTCATCGAATCCAAGACAACTGTCAACTCTGATGGTGACTACATCATTGCTGTGTCAATGCTTCCCTCTGACATGCTAGTTATGACCCTGCTGGCCATCTGGAAATCGGGAGCGGCTTATCTACCTATGGACCCAAGCTTCCCCAATGATCGAGTGGAACATATTCTTAAAGAATCCGCCTCTGTATTGGTTTTGCACGAGAAAGGTTTGCTGTTACACAATTTAGTTCACTGATTTTTTTTATAATCTAAATTAATTTAAAAAATCATGAGTCAATCCTGCATTCGTCATAAATTTTAAGAAGAAATAATAATTTTAATATTATTTTGTTTAGATTTCAACTTTGTCCAAATAATTCCTACAAATACGTTTGAAAATCTGTTAGAAGAATGTGAACATTTCTCCGATAATTCTCTGGACTTGAATGAGTGTTTAAAACACGAGAATGATAATCTTGCTATTGTAATGTATACCTCCGGTAGTACGGGAGTGCCTAAAGGTAAGAATACTTCTGTGTTTTGTCGTTGGTATATTCAAAACTATACATACAGTAATACTCAGGTGTTATAACGAATCAATATATGGTTTGTTCTTTCGACCTGCAATATATGTTCCAAGCAAAAGGTGAAAGTTGTGCGATGTTCGCATGTTCAGAGCAATTGCTTTGACAGCATTTGTTCGTGTTATTGCAAGTTCCTCAGCGCTGCACTGAGCATAATTTTCTGCACCTGATCGTGAGGTCGAGGGGCTAGTGGTGTGCAGTTTGTTGAGGGTAAAGTTTGGCTTAAAACTATTGTATATTCATAAATTATATCTTCATCGGGATGAAAGTTTTTTATTTTAATCCATTACATTAAATATATATTGTGACGTCCAGTTTTATACGGATTGATTTAACTAATTTGTTACGAATAACCAGCTTGTAATTAGGCTGACTTAATCGGTCGTATACCGTGTTCTTCCGGAAGAGACACGTTTCTGAAAGAGAGTTTCAGCTTGTGTTGTACACCAGTGCCGTTCGTACGTTAACAGGTGACATTCAGTTGCGCATTGATTTACTATTTGTTGTGACCCCTGGCAGCGAAAATGCGAAGGCAGTACGCCACTGGCAGACTCTTGACGAGGTTCCGCCATTCCGCATTATTGCTTCTCTGTAAATACTATTGTAATTTAGAGTTTGTCACTATTCAACTTTGTATTTGGATTAGAATTAAATATCGTTTCATCATCATCCTTCATGTCTCATTAGTTTTAAGATCTTATGGTTACTGTATAACCGCCAATTTATTCGCATGTTCATTATATTATGTTCAATTGATTTAGTTGTTTTATTTTGTGCTTCTGTCGCTGTTTCATTCCCCCGTCCCTCAGCGTACGGCCTTTCAACAGACTTACTGTCATCGTGTCACTCCCCCCCCCCCCCCCCCCAACTGACCCCGTCAGACTTAGTGCACTCCATTCTCTTCTTTCGTATTTTGTACTATATGTTTCTTTTATATTTTGAAAACGCGTTACTACGTAATCTTATCATGAGTTTCATATTATCAGTTATCTAAAAGTAAATGCCGTTTGGTTAATCTTATACAAGGTGGCGCAAAATTAATCACTCGATTTTTTAAGGCTGTAACTTTGTAATTAAAAAAAATGGTTCTTATTGTTTCTTATGATTATTTAAACGTTTAATTTTTTTCTGTGGCGAATTATTTGTTAAAAACATTGCCACAATTATTCCGCATTCTTGCGTAGAATAGCGATTCATTTTGTGTCTACGTGTATTCTGCTTTTGTTTTCTTCACATCTGTCAAAATCGCGATGACATAAGACGTCATTTAAACAAATGAGAGGACTTTCCGATAGGGTGATTAATTTTGCGCACCTTGTAGTTTTAAGGGGAGCATGTAAATTAAATAAGTTAAGAACATTATTAACGCAAAAACTAACTTTATGACCAATGCTGTCAATTTGAATAAGCTGAAACCAATCTATAGAGCTATAATCTGATAAGAAATTGTCATAATCGAAATATTTGAAATCATGATAAGTAACCTGCGTGGGAATTTGTGCAGGTTTGTTCAATTTTAATATACAATTGTTGGAAGTGCGTTTGAAGCATGTTTTGAATTTAAGCGCGCTGTGCTAGTGCGACGCGTTCCCACTAGAGTGTGTGTGTGCTAATGTATGTATCAGAGTTGGTAGTAGAACAAAATATATGACATAATTTTTGTAATGTGCTTATGAGTTTTGTTACGCACTGTTATAAACTTTAGTTCGACAAATTAAACGATCAGTTTGTGCCAGTAGCAGAGTTCTTTATTTCTGTGTTAAACAAAGGTTTCCAACAGGTTATAGGCCCAGGCACTAAAAACAGTAGACAATAAGAATGGCACTAGAAAGCGTGAGGTTAAATATACTATTGTTGAATGGTGGAAATTTTGTGTTTTGGAAAACCAAATTAAAAGCAGTTTTGGTGCGTGACGAACTATGGCACGTGATGAACTCGCCGAAGCCAGAGGCAGCGAATGCAGCTTGGGACAAGAAGAACAACAAGGCCATGGCGTACATGACGTTGAGTATCGAGGACCCCAATTGATACACTTCGCGCATTTAGACATTGCACACGAAGCATGGAGCACGCTAACAAAGAAGTACGAACGATCGACGTTTGGCAGCAAATTGTACCTACGTCGGAAACTGTACGGGATACATTATACCAGTGGTCCCATGAGTAACCACATCGATGCGATCATGAACGTTGTTGGATTATTGCGAGGTTCAGGCAAGCCACTGGATGATGAAGAAATTATTGCACTACTACTAGTGAGTTTACCAGAATCATATTCAGGATTAGTCACTGCGCTCAAGGGCCGTGACGAGGCAGACTTCACCATGGAATATGTAACACGAAAAATTCTGGATGAATACAAGAGGAGACATGAGGCCAAGGCCACGTCGAGCATTGATAATTCGGAAGTTGCGCTGAGATCGATGGTGGCAGGCAAAAACGATAAAATAATCGTGGATTCAAAAACAACTTTAGAAAAACAGACTTTTAGAAAACAGGCGACAAAAGGACAAAGGAGACACGCGATTGCTATCATTGCCATAAACCAGGTCACTTGAAGGCTGATTGCAGATGGTTCAAGGCGGTCAAGAACCAACAAAAGAAAAGCGCGGAATCAGCCAAGCCGACAGTTGAGGTTAAGTCCTACACCGGCGAACATGTTGCGTTTGAAGCCCGAGACAAGAGTTCTGCAGCAGGTTATAAGAAATAATGCGTTGATTCTGGAGCAACGAGCCACATGACGAACGACGTGAATTTCTTTACTGCTTTACGCAATATTGACTGCACAGTTGAAATTGTAGACGGCTCGATGTTAACGGTAACTGGAGTCGAACACGGTTGTATAACGTGCGAAGTACCAGACGGAGTACAGGAAATACAACTACAAGATGTCCTCTACATTCCGCAGCTAGATGACAATCTAATCTCTGTCAAACGCATTCTCGAAAAGGGATTCAGGATAGTTTTCGAGGGTGACCAATGTAGAATATATCAAGATCAAAGCATCATTGTCGAAGCAAAAATCGACGGGAACCTATTTAGGATAAAGACAAAAGATTTAAAGAATACGGCGTACTCCGCAAGAGAAGAGCCATTCATTCACCAGTGGCACAGAAGGATGGGTCATAGAGATGAGGTAGCAATCACGAACCTCATCAGCAAGGAATTAGCAACAGGGGAACGAGTTTCATCTTGTTCGCACGAAATAACGTGCGAATGCTGCATCAAAGCAGAATTATCAGAATCAAAATTTACAGAAAATCGGCAACGCGAAAAAGAGCCAAT
Source organism: Carabus problematicus (assembly GCA_963422195.1). Classification (NCBI taxonomy): domain Eukaryota; kingdom Metazoa; phylum Arthropoda; class Insecta; order Coleoptera; family Carabidae; genus Carabus; species Carabus problematicus. The sequence goes on along the minus strand of OY728586.1, from coordinate 4,198,256 downwards.
GAGACTCATCCATTCAGACTTATGCGGACCAATGCAAACACCTAGTGGAAACAGATATTTTCTCACTTTGATTGACGATTTTTCCAGGTTCACAGTAGTGAGACTAGTAAAATCAAAGGACGAAGTAGCAGATGCAGTAAAAGAATACGTCGCAGCAATGAAAACACGTTTCGGCAGATGCCCCATGGCATTGAGGACGAACAATGGCAGGGAATACAACTCTCGTGATCTGGAGAAGTTTCTACGCACGTGAAGCACCAGTACACTGTAGTATACACGCTCCAACAGAATGGTGTGGCGGAACGGAGAAACAGGCATCTAGTGGAATCAGCAAAAGCCATGCTACTAGATGCTGGATTAGATAACCGCTTCTGGGGAGAAGCGATTTTAACCGCGACATATCTGCAAAACAGAATGGTAAGTTGAAGCGTTGACAAAACAGCATTTCAACTGTTCACAGGAGAGAAACCAGAACTGAAGCACATCTGGATATTAGGTTCGAGAGTTTTTTCACTGATTCCGAGGCAAAAACGGCAAAAATGGGACGATAAAGCCGTAGAAGGATTTCTGGTGGGCTACAGTGGACAAGGATATCGTATTTTGTATCCAGAAACAAACAAAGTGCGAATTAGCAGATCCGTAAAAATAATAGAAGAAAGTCCGTTGAGAAAACCAAATGTTACAATACCAAGCACGAAGACATTATCAAAACACACCACGGTAGAGACAACAAGGGACCGAGACGCCGAAGAGACCGGAAATCAAGAGTATATCGAAGAAAATATTGAGGAAAATGTGAACGAAGAATACGGAACTCCGCCGCTCTCACCGGAAGGACCCACGATACGCGTATCGACACGTCCGAATAAGGGTGTGCCGCCAGCCCGGTATGGTTACAAGGTGAGTTCAAACTTTATCAAGGAGCCTGCAACTTGGAGCGATTTGACCGAAATGCCGCATCGAGAACAGAAACTGGTTGGCTGCAGCGGAGAGAGAAATGAAAACATTTGACGATTACCAGGTATGAGGACGCTCACAGATCTGCCACCGGGAAAACGACCACTACCTTGCAAATGGGTATTTAAAGGAAAAATCGATGGCGAAAGCAGAGTTCATACGTACAAAGCGCGGCTTATTGCGAAGGGTTTCTCGCAGCATTATGGAAAAGACTACGATGAAACTTTCGCAACGCTAGTTAAATACGAAACAGTGCTGGCACTGCTCACACTGGCTGCTAAAAAGAGATTGCACGTTCGTCATCTCGACGTCAAGAGTGCATACTTGAACGGTGAACTCAAGGAGGAAATTTACCATTTACAACCACAAGGTTTCATAGAATCAGGAAACGAAGACTAGGTGCTCAAATTAAACAAAAGTTTATATGGATTGAAACAAGCGGCGCGGGTCTGGAACGAAAAAGCAACTGAACCACTTATCCGAATAGAATTCAAGCCCGTAAACGCCGATCCATGTCTCTACTTGAAGAAGGAGAAAAATGATAATCCTACGTACGAACCAGGTTTTCTTGCCGGATCACAAGTAAGAGAGTGCAAACTTGAAAACAACACGATCTATAGAAAAGTAATGGGGTCGTTACTGTACATCGCCACTGTGACGAGACCTGACATAGCAGTCGCAGTGGGTTTGCTCTGTCGTCGTGTAGAACTATGATTGGAAGGCTGCAAAGAGAGTGATGCGATATCTGGCATCAACATTAGACAAAAGGTTAAAGCTGACGTCAGATGGCGACACAGAAATGAAATGCTTCGTCGACGCAGATTGGGCGGGCGACAGGGAAAACAGAAAATCAACTAGCGGGTATGCTTTCCTACTGGGAAACTCAGTCATCGCCTGGTCAAGCAGAAAACAAGCAGCAGTGGCTGTATCATCAACGGAAGCCGAATACCTAGTGGCATCGTTTCCAAGCAAAGAATTATTGTGACTGAGACAACTACTAACTGATTTGAACGGGGCCATGGAAAAACCAACGATAATGTTTGAGGACAATCAAGGCTGTATAAAATTAATCAAGAAGACCCAAGCATATAGACGTGGCTTTTCATCACATACGAGATCTTCAAAGAAAAGGAGTCCTGGATGTCATATACTGTCCTTCAGAGGAGATGTTGGCCGACAGGATGACGAAACCGTTGCCCAAGGAGAAGTTCAAGTTCTTCACTGATGTATATGTCAGAGTTGGTAGTAGAACAAAATATATGACATATAATTTTTGTAACTTTTTTGTGTGTGCCGTTTAAATGTACATCAATGTGCTTATGAGTTTTGTTACGCACTGTTATAAACTTTAGTTGGACAAATTAAACGATCAGTTTGTGCCAGTAGCAGAGTCCTTTATTTCTGTGTCAAACAAAGGTTTCCAACAACAATGAACTAAGCAGTAATCAAAATTGTTAAATAAATTAGTAACTCCCGAACAATACCTTCTACGATAACATCAAGAAGTTTAGCTCTCATACCCGCATACCTGGTAGGTTCATTAATTACCTGTTTTAAATTAAGCGTATTAGGAATAGAAATAATTGCACGGCTAATGGTACTATCCAAATTCAACAGATCTATAATAAAGTCAACTGTACATATTGCATAATCGCTTTCAACTGTGAAATGAGATAATGAGTCTTCTAAAGAATGACTAAACTCTAGGCTATTAGCTCTGGGTGACTTCTATACAACGCCAATAATGAAATCTTTCTTCTTAATTTTCAAACGTACTCGTAGTACTTCGGTGTCATCATGATCAAACGGAGAATTTAAAATATTAAACTTAAGTGAGGATTTGATATACATAGTAACACCTCCACCCCTAGTACATCTGTCACGCCGAATTAGAACAGAATCTGGAATGGCGTATAAATTAGAGCTCAGAGTTGAGTTTAACCATGTTTCAGACAAACATATAATATCGTAATAAATAATGTGTATATGATTTTTTTAAAACATCAAAGCCAGTATTATGTGAACACCCGTTTAAATTATTAATTAATAAACAATTATTTGACATATTGAAAATAAACAAAATTACAAAACTATTAATTACTATTTCAATTACAAAACAAACTTTTTAATTAGTATAGACGAGTCGATACTGCCAGCAAAATAAAATTTACAAATTCAGATCAGCTAAGTCACTTTCGTGACGGATCCTGTAAGTTTGGTCATTGACCCGGAGGAATATTACACCGTCACGAGTCCACACGATTCTCCGATCGATTTTTTTAAAATTAATTTAAATAATTGCAATTTTTGTAAGTGAGATCTTTTAGCACAATATTTGTTGATTTTAAGAGTTTTTTTATTATTACATATGTTACGAAGACTTTGTCGGGTGACGTAATTAAATATAACAGTATTCACTAATCACCAATAGTTTATTAAATGAGTCGGATTAACAATAACATAACACCAAACCAACCAAACAAACAAACCAAAAATACCAAACAACAAAATTTCGTTTAATATCTCTTGCACTCTCTCACTGCACTATGATTACCGCGAAATATCCGACTCGCGATGTGCCAGCCTAAATTCTTCGTTCGCCCTCACATGGATATGCCCTTCTTAAATCGTGAAACACCTAAACAATAAAACATATTAATGTCATTCATGTATTACAAGAATTACTCAGATAGAGAACCGAGTCTCTCCCGCTTCCACGGGTGGAGCAAGGAATAAGTTTTAGGTATCATTCGGTGGGCACTGTTTCCGTCTGTTTCACCGTATAACAGGCCTATGACAACGCTTCCGTCTGTTTCACCGTATAGCGAGTCACTATCGTTGGGAAATGCTTCCTTCTGTTTCACCGTATAGCATGCCTATGACAACGCTTCCGTCTGTTTCACCGTATAGCGAGTCACTATCGTTGGGAAATGCTTCCTTCTGTTTCACCGTATAGCATGCCTATGACAACGCTTCCGTCTGTTTTATCGTATAGCGAGTCACTATCGTTGGGCAATGCTTCCGTCTGTTTCACCGTATAGCATGCCTATGACAACGCTTCCGTCTGTTTCATCGTATAGCGAGTCACTATCGTTGGGCAATGCTTCCGTCTGTTTCACCGTATAGCATGCCTATGACAACGCTTCCGTCTGTTTCACCGTATAGCGAGTCACTATCGTTGGGAAATGCTTCCTTCTGTTTCACCGTATAGCATGCCTATGACAACGCTTCCGTCTGTTTCATCGTATAGCGAGTCACTATCGTTGGGCAATGCTTCCGTCTGTTTCACCGTATAGCATGCCTATGACAACGCTTCCGTCTGTTTCACCGCATAGCGAGTCACTATTGTTGGGCAATGCATTCAATAAAAGGATAAGTGTACTTACATAATGACAGGAGTATGTACTTGCTAAAAGCGCTACTCACCAATACTCCTTTGGCTACATCCATGTGAGGGTTCTTCCCGGGTCTGGCACCAATCGTTCACTACTGTGGTTAGTTATCAACTGACTACACTTTTAAATTATTACCTACGTAATTAGGTTTCCGTAACTAACTCGATGTACACGTCATTATGTTACAAATTGTTTTATTTGATATCCATCAAATTTAAACCATTTGTTACACATATAAACAGCAGTTTTTATATTGTGAGTGGTAAATTTTACAATGATGGGTCGATGTTTTCCCCCAAAAACTTTACCTATGCGATTGCTTTTGTTTAATTGTAGTGAATCAAAGTTAAGTCCTAGTTGCTTTTTACACAAAGGGACGACGATTTCGTCAGTGTTCTCCTTGACTGTCGTCTACCTAAATGAAAATGCGTTAAATTTTAAGAAATCCGTTGAAAATTATTGATCCCGTTTTGACCTTAATAATAGAACGTTTTTTTTGCACGATATCTTAATGAATTGGTATTTTTATACACAATAGACAAGTCTTTTTACTTTTTATGTATTATTTATAAATTCCAGAAAATGTTAGGTTTTCTCCAAAAAAGGAAAGATTTGCAACACGAAAACCATAGCATATATTAAAAAATTTAAAAGACTTGTCCATAGCGTAAAATTCATTGGCATATTGACAGGAAAAACGACAGAAATATATTTCTCACTTTCAACCCACGTGATTTTCTGGGAGTAAACATTTTAATTATTCTTCCATGTTGTTTCAAAATTTTCTGTCCCTTTGTATAACTTGTACGCAGGTTTCTTTTGGTATATATACATAGATCCCGACCAGTAATCTCGAATTGACTTTGTATTTGATACATATGTAATGATTTCTACTTTCTTTACTTTACTTTAAATACTCATTACTTACTCATCTCTGGGTTCTTGCCTCCAGGCCTAGTTATTAATAGAAATACATCCTTTTGATAATAATATGTAATATATTGGTATAATATAATTTTAAAAGTTTACATACCTTAATTAGATGAATGAACAAAAAACTATTGCTTTTCTCGCTATTATTTCACAACATGGTTCTTATCTTTTCTAGCGTGCGTATCACGCTGTTCACTCTTTGCAGGTCGGGGACGGTATCTCGTGCAGCGCGTTGGGCTACCACTCGAGCCCAAAAACGCTGACATTACTTAATTTCATTACATTCCTTCCTTCTTATAAAAAGAATTGTTCTTATTGAACAATTCCTTTTACAAGAAAAAAGTCTACAAGTCAATAGTTTTTCGTTTCACAATGTTAAATACATAATAAAAAATGGTTTTATAATATTTGGTTACATGATAGTACATTTAGTTTACAATATTAAATCTTACATATAAACATAATTAATAAAATTTTACAATTACATATATTGGATTTTAAAGACACATATAAGAATTTGCAAATTAGGTTAAAATTTAATTGCTATGGGGCTGACTGACTGACTTCATGATTGGTAGATCCAATGGTGACGAGTGTGAACAAGATTCGTTTCATAACATGAGAACTTGTACGATACTGATAACCCATTGAAGTGCAGTGCCCAATTCACCTGATCACGTTAGTTGGTGGTTCAGCATTAGCTTTTCTTCCCACGATATGCCAATATTCTTATGTGCGGATTCATGTGTCTTCCAGAATCTTGGACTGCATAAAATATACCCGTGATCTCATGGTCACGTGCATTATAAAACAAAATTAAATAATAATTATTAGACATAGTTTATATAACGATACATGAAGGCTAATTAATATAATTAATATATATATATACAGGGTGACCCATTTGTGAATGCTCACCATTGGGATCTCCGAAACTATAAGAGATACAAAGTCGGTTAAATTAGACAAAAGTTGCGCAAGTATGGGCCGATATCGATGGCGGTTTTGTATTTTGAAAATATTTCATGGCTCGCTAGATATTGACAAAAGTTTGAATTTTTCGATTTTTAATTTACCTTTATAACTCAGCAAATATTCGAAATATTAAAAAATTTTTCAAACAAATATTTTAGCGTAGATTACAAGCCTTTTGAGGAATTAGATTGATTTTTTTTTATTTGATATTATCAGAGATACAGCATACAAGTTTCATTTTTTAAATGGCGACTATAGTAAATTTTAGTCTAGTTAAAATGAGCTATTTTTTCTCTTTACAATGATGTATCGCTTTATATGAATAGATTTTTAAATTTTGTAGCAAAACTTAAAAAATAATGATTTTAATAGTGTGCCATGCAAATTTATTTTAATATTGTTTATATTAAACATTTGTTTTAAATAGGTTGCGTTTCTAATGCCCGGTTTCTCAGTCGAGGTTTAAACCGAGAATCAACTGATTCAGATCAAATCGCGGCTCAAGTGTTTCTAGAACAAGAATCAAGCTGATTCTCGGTTTAAACCGCCGCTCAACTTGATTCGTGGATATCGGCGAATCAAATATTTGATTCTCGAATCAAGAGCTGTCACTTCAAAATTATAAACTGATTTTTTCAGAAAAATATAATAGATACAGTAAAAGAACAATAATAAAATACAAATTAATATATGTAAGTACATTTTGAAGTATTTTTTCATGCGAAATATAGTTTATTTCAATAAATATACGCAAATGTCACATTGTCGTAAGGATTTGAAAATCAGCCGGTATCACTTCAAATTTATAAATTGAATTTTTATGGTTAAAAATAATATAATAACTAAAGTTACACTATTCGAATAATAACTAATATATGCAAGATTGATTTTAAGTAGTTTTTATAAATAATATTACGTTTTTTTCTATAATTGATATTGATATCACATTGATGTACTGTGTCGCGAATATAATGCTTTCACTTCACTTTAATAATTTAAATTATTCATGAAAATACTGCACAATAACTAAAATTTGAATATTTCAATATAAATTAACATATGTAGGTACATATTCAAGTAATATTCATGATTGAATATACCATCATTAAATAATAAATAGCGAATGTCATTTCACTACAAAGAAATATTTCAATATACACACACACGCATATTGAGTAAAAAAGTAAATATTTATAATTATTACATTATATTCACATCATTATTACAATTCTAATAATATGTTCATCACATTATTGAATATTTTGAGTATACGAATATAACCTCCAAATGAAACAGATTGTGATATATATATTTTTTCCTTTTATATAACTTGACTGTATATCAAGAATTAATGCAATATCCTTTTCCATAGTATGGAATCTTCATCTTCCTCATCCTATGATTAATACCACTCATCTGACAGCGACTCAACCTGTGATTCCTCTGACAATGCTGCAGAAACCAGAATCTACAAATTTCACAATAATCTCTTGGATATGTATAATAACCTAGAATTTTAAAAAAGAAACATTCGCCGCTATTTCGAATTGAAAAATACAATTGTAAAATAATTATACATTTTAAGGTTAAAGCGGTATTTAATGTATTTCAACAAATATTACATGGTATTTAGTTATTATGGATAATAAACGACATCAATATTACTTACGAATATTAAATTAATACTTACAAAAACCAAAATTATAATTTAGTTCAGAATAGTTTGTAATTTTCTGCTCTGACACTTTGCAGTCAAACTACTTTAGAATTATTTACAACGCACAGTAGAATTATCAGCTGTCAGATGTGAGAAACCGGGCATAACGTAATGAACTGTCGATAAAACAATTGGAAACTATGACATTTTATCATTTGTTTATATTATATAAACAAATTTTATTTACTATTTTTTGTTAAATAGTACCTATTACTTATTTGTAGTGGATGTTAAGTAAAGTATAAAATGAATAAGTTTTCAAATTTAGAAAAATTTAATATGTATAATACATATGTAGAAGAAAAAAGAAACTCTGTTAAAGCATGTATGACTTACTACGAAAAATATCCAGAAAAGCCGCAGCCACACAGAACAATTTTTAAAAGACTGGAGCAAAATTTAAACCAATTCGGTTCATTTAATATTCCAAAAAATTTGAACCGCGGAAATAGCTTGGAAACTGTGCCAATGTACTGGCATTCATTAACTATCAACCATCAACATCGAGTAGGGAATTAGCTGTTGAATGCAATACAACGCGTACTACTGCACTACGAATATTACAAAAACATAAATACAGACATTACAAATTTCATCTTAGCCAATATCTGCAGGCTGGGGATTACGGAAGACGTTTGCAATTTTGTAATTGGTTTGTACGTAAATGCAACGAAAGTCCTAATTTCCCGGAAACTATTCTGTGGAGTGACGAATAATGGAATGTTTAACCGGCATAATTACCATGTTTGGGCTCAAGAAAATCCAAGATTGTTAAGAGATGCCAGACACCAAACAAGATTTGGATTCAATGTGTGGACAGGGGTATTAGGGAACCTTATTCTTGGACCCATAATCTTTGAAGATAATTTAAATGGTGAACGTTATGTTCAATTACTACAAATTGAATTGGAAAATTTGTTAGATAACGTGCCACTAAGACAATTGGCACATCTACATTGGTTTCAACAAGACGGTGCTCCCCCACACAATTCTAGAAATTCAACAGAGTATTTAAATAGACGGTTCCCAAACAGGTGGATTGGTACCAATGGTCCTATTGCTTGGCCAGCTAGATCACCTGATTTAAGTCCTCTAGACTTCTACATCTGGGGATATGTAAAAAATCAAGTTTACATAAATAAACCAACGACAATAGAAGATTTGAGAAATAGGGTTGTTGATACAATAAACAATATTAATCCTGCACAAATAAAAAGAGCAGTTCGAAGTGTGCAAGGAAGATGTTACGATTGTATACAAAATAATGGACAGCAATTTGAACATCTGAGAAATTAATTTTTTTAATAATTTATTTTGTAAATGTGTACATATGAAATTAAATATTTTTATATTTTTGTGTTATTTAAAACAAATGTTTAATATAAACAATATTAAAATAAATTTGCATGGCACACTATTAAAATCATTATTTTTTAAGTTTTGCTACGAAATTTAAAAATCTATTCATATAAAGCGATACATCATTGTAAAGAGAAAAAATAGCTCATTTTAACTAGACTAAAATTTACTATAGTCGCCATTTAAAAAATGAAACTTGTATGCTGTATCTCTGATAATATCAAATAAAAAAAAAAATCAATCTAATTCCTCAAAAGGCTTGTAATCTACGCTAAAATATTTGTTTGAAACATTTTTTAATATTTCGAATATTTGCTGAGTTATAAAGGTAAATACTTTTGTCAATATCTAGCGAGCCATGAAATATTTTCAAAATACAAAACCGCCATCGATATCGGCCCATACTTGCGCAACTTTTGTCTAATTTAACCGACTTTGTATCTCTTATAGTTTCGGAGATCCCAATGGTGAGCATTCACAAATGGATCACCCTGTATATATATATTTTTTTTTACAAATTTACAATCTTAACGATTCAAAAAAAATTATTGCTTATTACTTGATTTTGGTCTACGTATGTATTAACAGGAACATCCCTGGTATCTTTAATATTGCATATTCGAACGTCAGTTAAATTTATTTAATTAATTTTTTTTTTTCTACGATAAACGCATAAACAAATCCAATAAAACTGGAAATAGTTTAAAACTCTAACCAAACAGTTCAACTTTTTGCGTATATAGAATCTTGCTATTTTTAAGTATTTCATATTTTCTTCCGTAGAACCCATGGATGTTCTGTAACCGGCCCTCGGCTTCTAGTTTGATAAGGAGATCGACGGCTGGTACTCGCTTCTGGCTCTTCTTCATTTGTTAATTCGCCTGTTGGACCATCCGTATTTTCATTTTCTTCTTCGTCTATATATTCATGTTCTTCGGTTGTTTCTAGAGGATGTTCTACTGCTTCGAAAGTTTCATTCTGTTCCTCGTTTATGTTTAATGAATTTTGATTTCTAGAAGATGGCGGTATACTAGTTTCTGTAGGCATCAGTGGCCTAAAATCATTGGTATCATCATCACTGTCTTCCTCTCGTTCTTCTTCCGAACTTAAGTCAGTATCAAAATTCGCGAAACATTGTTTTAATCGATTTACATGTACTACTTGTTCCTTTTTTCCTTCAATTTCTGTGATTCTGTATGTAACTGGACCTAATATTTCTGTAATGCGATACGGTCCTTCCCATGGTTTTATTAATTTCTTTGACAAACCTATCTTGGAAGCAGGATTATGTAGGTAGACTTTATCTCCTAATCTAAAATTTATCGACTTGCTCTTTTTGTTATATTGATATTCTCTTTGTTCTGCCGCCTTCTTTAAGTTTCCTCGAACCAGAGTAAACGCAGAGTTTAGTCTAGCGAGTAATTCTGAAGTGTAATTCTCATCATAATCATATCTTATCTTATTTGGTTTAAATATATCATCGTAGTGGAGTTCCATGTGTCTACCGTGCATCAGAAAGAATGGAGTTTCGCCCGTAGATGAATGTACAGATGTTCGGTAAGCCATTAAAAGGTACGGTATCCAATTATCCCAATCACGCTGTGTTGATGAGATATAATGAGAGAGAATATCTTTGAAAACGCGATGAAATCGTTCTATCATTCCATTGGATGGTAAGGAGTAGTCTGAATTTTTGTTACTCCAAGCAGGTTGCAAACATCTTTCATCAGTTGTGAAACAAACTTTGTCCCTTGATCTGTTAATAATTTTTGTGGGACTCCATGTCTACTAATAATATTTGTCACAAATGCTCTTGCAACTGTTTCTGCTTTTTGATCTGGGAGTGGAATTGCTTCAGGATATTTTGTGAAGTAATCTTGAAATGTTAATACGTATCTATTTCCACTATCACTTGTCACAAATGGTCCAACAATATCCATGGCAGTCAATTTAAATGGACGTGTAATTTCTTCAAAGCGTTGAAGAGGTGCTGGTTTCTTATTTGTAGTTTTTCGTCTATTGCAAGAGTGACAATTCTTGATATAATCCTTGATGTCTTGATTCATATTTTTCCAGTACATTCTGGTTTTCATCAAGTGATATGTTTTAGTTACTCCTTGGTGTCCTGCGTATGGTAGATCGTGATAATCATGAATAAATTTGGTGACTAGTGTTTTGGGAATTACTAATCTATCCTTTTGTTCGTCTTTTTCTTGAACCTTGAATACCAATTCATCTTCGTCCTCGTAAAATTCGTTAAATTCAGGATTTTGTTCAATTTTTTCTCTAATTTCTTTAATATGTTCGTCCTTATCTTGTTCTATCTTTATTAAAGATTTGTCCCATATTGGTAAACATTGAGTGTCAGCAGACAGCGTATTGACGGGTATTCTGCTTAGAGCATCTGCATTGTTATGTTTCTTCTCATCTGGTAAATGATCCAAGTCAATATGTTGATCCATATCTTCTACTTTCTTGACATTGACGTAATTTACTTGTTCATCTAAGTGTACATTCTCGGAATTTTCAACAATTTGTTCACAATAAGCTACAATCATGTTTTTTCTTAATTTGACGATTTCATTAGACACATTTAATAAACAAATTTGTAATTCTGGAGTTGCTTTAGAAACTAATCTTGCTACTATTATTCCGTGGATTACGACTTCTACAGGTTCCACAAGAATATCCTGTTCAGGATTCCAGATCTCCTGGACAGCTTGACAAACGAACTGACACCTGGGTGGAATATCGAATGTTTCTTTAATACGTACAGGAAAGCGGCCAACAATCCCGTCGTCTTTGCGTGTCTTCATTATTGGCCGTAACGAAGACAATTGCTGATTCCCAGTTGTTTCTTGCTTATATTCTTCTTTCACTTGGGTTTCTACTTCAACTCCATTTTCATCCAATTCGAAAATTGGTGACATTACTTCATTATATTTATGAGGAACTGTTTCTGCATTAAAATTTTCCTCTTTTTTATTCGAATCCAATTGTTGTTTGATGTATTCCTTCCGACTTAAATTATACACAATAACTTGAATATTGGTATCTTTAAAGATGTCGTTTAAGATTTCTTTTACATCTTGCCAACTCAATTTATCCAATCCACATCCAATTCGGGGCATGGCTATCTTTAACACACTGTTTTGTAAACAATGCGCTTTCAACCCTCTCAGTGCTTGACGTAAAGCAGAAATTGTAGGTTTTTGATTACTATATCTCTTCGTAACCAAATAATAAACGTAATCTCTTCTTAGATTATCGTTTCCGACCTTATGTAAAACGCAACGTTTCCAACATTTACGTGCTGTTTTCGTAGGTCCTGTATCCCTCCAAATATTTTCTTAAAGCGGACGGCAATCCCTCGGCCCATCCGTAAATCTTGAGCAACGCAATGTACCAGACTACAGTCTGATGGGGCATCGAAAAGATTTCCAGTGACTTCTTGAACGACATTCTTCTTTAGAAGGCTGCCAGAGTTCTTTCTCGGAATGTCTTCTCGTATACCTCTCACATACAAATCATCGCTTGCGTCGAGATTATCGTATTCTATCATATTAAATTTTTCCCCACCTATTATACAATCGTCTTGGAAATTTATCATGGCGTCTAAAAATTTCATTGCATCGCGGCCTAGCAATCCATTGACATGAAGCGGTAACGAATCGTTGCAAACCACGCAATCAATAGGATAGCTTTTAATACCTGCTTTAAGTTGCACTCTTGAAACTCCTATGCAATTTAACTCTGCGCCAGAAATTCCTTTTATGACAATATTATTTCTTGGCTCTATAATTCCCCTGCATTTACGAATCTGCTGTTCTTTTATTATTGTTACAGCCGCTCCCGTATCTACTAACATTTGTGTTGGATAATTATTAATTTGAACTTGAATAATATACGGAACATTATTGTCTATGCTATTTACATTTATTTCAACACGCGGTATTTTAATACTTATTACTGCTGACTCGTTGATTGGCCTTCGCTTCGGGGAGCAAGCGAGGGTCGTTGGTAGTTTAAATTTTCCTGTTTATTTGTTCCAAATTTTGATTGATTCAAATTTTCCTGTTTCATGCTAGTTTTATTTTTATAGCAATTTTTCGCCAAGTGTCCCATTTTACCGCAAGTAAAGCATTTAATGTTTTTCACAATTCTACAATTACGCGAAATATGTCCCTTCTTTTGGCAATTAAAACATGTTATATCCGGATTTATTTTTGTACTTGACTGATCTTTATTTCGATTTTTATTTTCATTTCCGTATACTACTAACGTGTAATTTGAATATTTTCCTTGCCGTAAAATGTTTACACTTATTTCAGCTTTTTGCGCCAAATCAACTACCTCCTCAAATGTAAACTGTGGATTTTTTGTAATATCCATCATAATTAATTTAGCGATGTCATCTGATACACCTTTTTGAAATTGATGAATTAAATCTCGCTCGTGACGTTCTTAGAAGCAGCGGTTTCACTATCATTTGAATCATAACTTAAATATTCTTCCAACAATTGAGTGCCAATTATTTTAAGTCTAGTTGCGTACTGGTCTATTGTTTCTTTAGGTTTTTGAATACATTTTGATAAATTTATTATTCCTTGTCCCGGAATTACTTTCCTAGCGTATATTTTTATCAAAGCGTTTTTTAAAATAGTGTACGGTACATCATCCGCATTCAAACTAGGTTCTGCTTCAAGAAATCTAAAGGCGTCACCGGTCAAATGATATTTCACTACGGCTAAAGTTTGTTGCTCAGACCAGGCATCGATACGTGCCCGTTGTGCAATTTTTGAAAAAAACTCTTTTATATTTTCATTACTTTTACCCGAGAATTGTGGGATTCCAACTAATGTTTGCCCTATGGTTCTCGACATTTGGCCCGCGCTTGTTGTTGTTGATGTCGAAGCATCCGGCATTGGAGATGATGGATTAGCCATGACCGATTTTTATATTTACAGACATTAATTTTAAAATCTTTAATTTAATACGTAGTTGTGAAGGTATTATTTAAAACAAAAGCAAAATGATGTCAATAATTACTCAAAACTTATTTCACAAGACGCAACGTAGACATATTTTTATCCGAGATCACATCCGCTCGACGTTACAATACTAGATAAGTAACTTATTGCGTACCATTGATGACAATATATTACGCAATAATTTACTATTATTAAATTTTTATTTATTATTAAAAAAAGCAATTATATTCAATAAAATATAACAAATATAAAGCGCACATTGAAAAGAACTCTCAAATCGATGTACCCTTTACAGCATTAACCCTTTACTATAGCATCTATTTCTATTATAACAACCTGTGGCGTATTTACAAATTATCGCAATTATAACACTCAAATTAATTAAATTTGCAAATAAATTAATCCTGATCGCTGCCACCAATGTAATGATTTCTACTTTCTTTACTTTACTTTAAATACTCATTACTTACTCATCTCTGGGTTCTTGCCTCCAGGCCTAGTTATTAATAGAAATACATCTTTTTGATAATAATAATATATTGATATAATAAAATTTTAAAGTTTACATACCTTAATTAGTTGGATGAACAAAAAACTATTGCTTTTCTCTCTATTATTTCGCAACATGGTTCTTATCTTTTCTAGCGTATCACGCTGTTCACTCTTTGCTGGTCGGGGACGCTACAATATCAATTATGTACATACCATCCGATCGTCTGGCAATATAATTAAACATGGAAGAAATTGAAATTTGAGATTACAAAATCCATAAGATATAATTCTAATTGTTACAATGTATACACATCATTCGCTCATGATGACCAGGGAGTGACTGACATCAGAACAAGAAACAATTGGTTCAGCACCGTACACACGTTACTTTGTAGCTTTGAAGTTGGTATCAAATATACCGCAACGTCAGCTTAACGTCTGAAAGTGATCAACAAATACGCGGAATTTTTGATTTTCGCGGATTGTATGAGTGCAATTGAACTAATTGTTTTTTTTTGTATTGGTACACTTGTCGTTGGTCTATCCTGAAATTTATAGCCTGTGACGCTTCCTGGTAGTGCGGGTGTCGGGTTGCTCGGGCGCCAATCGGATTCGTGCCAGGATAGTTCAAGGGAGATCAGGGTAACAGAAATAACTTAGCTTGCACAGAAAGTTTGGTGTTTTATTAACGTGGTGCCTTTGTACTGTAGTACAAACTGTAAAATAAACTAACTTGCGCCACGCGACGTGGTGCAACAAAAATAACAACAGTGATTCACTAATCACTCAGATGAACAATACACGTTATTCCAATAGATATTCCATAAATCATAGCCATACACAGAAATGCACAATGGTCGTTATAACAGGATACTTTAGTAACGGGACGGACACTGAACTTGGCAACAGGTCGGGTCGCAGTGCCAAGTAACAGGGGAGGACAGCCGCCCAGGTCGGGTCGCAGTGCGGCTGGTACGGGGGTAGGAACTGATATCTTGACAACAGGTCGGGTCGCAGTGTCAAGCAACAGTGTAGGACAGCCGCCCAGGTCGGGTCGCAGTGCGGCTGATACGGAACAGAAACTAATGACTTGACAACAGGTCGGGTCGCAGTGCCAAGTCACAGTTGGAAAATACAAGTCAAAAATGCGGCTACTTCTGCAACAGTGCAGAGCAACACTCAACAATACAAAGAATATACACTGCCGCACAAGGCGGTACAATAAATCGGAATACGGAAACTTTCTTACGGTTCGGTTGTAGCTGGAGTCACCTCGGAGAGCGGAACACTAACTGACTATCATGAAATTTGCTGGGCTATTTATACCCCCGAGATACACACATGTTTGAACCCCGAATTAAACCAGTCAGTTCAACGAATACTGTTTCAATCCGTCCGGAGCTCGAGCGTAGACCACGTTAATTGGTTCGCTAACGGTCATTGCTCTGTGCAAAAGTAATTTTTAACACAAAAAAATACACTTTGTCACAGATTATTTAAACATCCCCTCCTTACTTTGGGGGGGGGGGGGTGAAATACAAAAACCAGACTTAGAACTACAGAAATTAAGCAAACTTAGAACTACCAAAGTAAACAAAGAAATTATAGTACAACCCTACTTAAAGCTACTTAACTAACTTAACACTAGCACTAGCACTGTTCACTCAGGGGAAATTGTCACGAACACTGTCGTCTTTTCGGCGGTGAACGGCAAGGGGGGTAACACTGTCTCAAGGGGGGATGGTGGCTGGCCCGGAGGGCCGGAACTCCGGTTCCGGTGCTGGTTGGTCCGTGGCTCCTCGGTCCGTGGCGTGCTGTTCCATGGCAGCTTGGTCCTTGGCTGCGGCGCGCGGCCAGCGCGGACTGGCTGGCAGAAATCCTCCCTTGGCGGTACCGGGGAGTCCATGGGGATTGCCACGGGGTGGTTGTCCGGTGTTGGCGGCTGGCTGCATCCAAAATCTAGGGGAACACCTAATAGTTAGTGGGCTGGTTTGAGGTCTTTGACGTGGATCCGATAAAGACGTCGGCCGCGCTCGTTCCTCAAGTCGTATACCAGTCGAGACACACGTTTCTCGACTGTCCACGGTCCTGAATACTTGGGAGCGAGTTTGGCCGCGTATCCCCTGACGGCTACTGATAGCGGATGCTCCCGTCGCATCACGAGATCCCCCTCATGGCACTCCCAGTCGCGTCGGTGTCGATTAAAGTACTCGCTCTGGCGGGTGGCTGCGTGGCTGAGGTTGATGCGAGCGAGCTCTCGGGCCTCTTGCAGCTTCTCCAGGCGGTCCAGGTGATCCGGTGGCAAGACGTGGGGCTCGGGTTGCTCCTCGTCTTCTCCCTGCGTGGCTTGGTGATACTCTCCCGGAAGCACGAGTTCATGACCAAAATTGAGGTACGCCGGTGTGTACCCCGTCGACTCATGACGGCTGGTGTTGATGGCGGTCATCAACTCCGGCAGGTATCGGTCCCACGTTCGTTGATCCTCTTCGCAGTATTGTGCCAGCATGGGCTTCAGTACTCGGTTTACGCGTTCAACGAAGTTTGCCTGCGGCGTGTACGGTGGTATCAGTTGGTGACGGATTCCCAGCGACGTCAAGGTCTGCTTGAACACCTGGTTGTTGAATTCCGTGCCGTTGTCGGTGATAACCACCCGAGGGCATCCGTAACGGGCCACGATGAGTTCTCGGAACGAACGGACGGCATTCAACCCACTTGGTTAAGCGGTCTTGGAAAGCGAGCAAATAAGCATGTCCTTGGTGAGATCGCGGTAAAGGTCCTACTATGTCCGTGGCCACTGTGTCCCACGGACCGGCTATCGCTGGCGGTCGCATTAACCCCGGTGCTGCTTGTTGTGCTGGCTTGAATCGCTGACACAGCTGGCATTGGCGCACGTATTGGCTGATATCCTTGGCCATCCCCGGCCAGTGATAGCGCAGTGCGATCCGGGATACTGTCTTAGCGATCCCCAGGTGCCCAGCATCCGGGCGATCATGGTTCTCCTGTAGAATCTGGCGGCGTTGTGGCAGTGGAACACAGAGCTTCCATTCGGTATCTTCAGCTGGTTCATTGAGGTCTGCGGGGTCCCAGAAGCGACGAAACAGGCGTCCATTGGTTATACGGTAGTCCGGATGATCCAGCGGTCGTTCCTGTACCTCGGTGAACTTACTTTCGTACCACGGGAGCGGATTTCCAGCCACGTTGAGTTCCGGACAGTCTGCCTCGGCTGTATACGGCAGTGGTTGTCGTGATAGCGCGTCCGCGACTTTGTTCAAGGATCCTTTCCGATACTGAATGGTACAGCTGAACTGCTGTAAGAACAGTGCCCAACGTGCTAATCGACCAGACGGGTTTTCGATAGAGTGTAGCCAGCGTAGTGCTTGATGGTCGGTCACAATTGTGAAATGGTAACCCTCCAGGTACGGTCGCATCTTCTGCACAGCCCAGACGACGGCTAAACACTCTTTCTCGGTAACGGAGTAGTTTCGTTCTGCATCCGAGAGTGCACGACTTGCATACGCTACTACACATTCCTTGGATTCGGTTCTCTGTACGAGGGCGGCTCCCAAGCCGTAGTTGGAAGCGTCGGTCTGTAGCTCAAAGGGTTGACTAAAATCCGGACAGGTGAGCACTGGTGCACTAGTTAGTGCCGCTTTCAACTCATCGAAGGCTTGTTGTTGAGCGTCCTCCCACTTCCACGGTTGTGCTTTCCTCAGCAGCTTAGTAAGCGGGGCCACAAGCTTAGCGAAGTCGGCCACGAAGCGTCGGTACCACGAAGCAGCTCCCAGAAACTGTCGTAGTTCACGTATCCTTTTCGGTGCCGGAATATCAACGATGGCTGCTACCTTTGCGGGGTCCGTTTTTATCCCTTCTGCGGTGATTACGTGTCCTAGATACTGAATGGAGCTCTGCGCGAACTGAGATTTCTCGGGATTGATTTGCAAGTTGGCCCGTCTCAATCGACGGAATACTTCCTTCAAGTGTTCCATGTGCTCGGAGAGGGTAGAACTCAGCACGACGATGTCATCCAAGTACGCAAATGCGTGTGGCTCCATCTCGGGTCCGATAACGGTGTCCAGTAACCGTTGGAAAGTGGCGGGGGCTGCGTGTAGTCCAAACGGCATGACTTTGAACTGGTACAGACCTCGGCCGGGTACGGTGAAGGCAGTTAGTGGACGACTCTCTGGTGCTAACGGGACCTGCCAGTATCCTTGCTTCAAGTCGATCGTGGAGAAGTATCGCGCTTGCCGCAGGCGGTCCAAGATGGCGGTTATGTACGGTAACGGGTACGCGTCTTTCTCGGTTACGGCGTTGAGTCGTCTAAAGTCCACACAGAATCGCGGCTTGCCATCTTTCTTACGTACGATAACCACAGGTGAGCTCCACGCACTGTGTGAGCGTTCAACGATACCTTCCTTCAACATACGTTCGACTTCCTCGTCAATAACAGCTTGCATTTTCGGATTACGGGGCTGGTATCGTTGTTTGATAGGTGTCTGATCGCGTAGCCGGATGTGGTGGTTCACTAGCTGCGTGCCGCCTCTCATACTCTGGAACTTCGCGAGCTCACTAGCTAGGAAGTCTGTCAGTCGCGGTTCCGTGGTTACCGGTGCTGGTGGAGGCGGGAGTACACTGCAGGTGCTCGCGAGTATGGCAGTCGGATAGCAGGTGACTTGGTTATCTCTGGCGTTTATTACCATTCCATACGCCCGAATGGCGTCCATGCCTAGTAACACGCGGTTGTTGAGTGTAGGTAGGCACATGAAGGTCATCCTTCGCCAGATGTCTCCGATCCTACACCCCACCGTGCATTCTTCTTCAATGTCGGTGGTGACGCCGTTTGCCATTCTCGCCTGTGTGAAGCGGGCGGGTCGGTACTCGGCACGATGGTGACGTAGTGCTGCAAATAGACTTTCATCTACGTACGAGCACATGGCACCGCTGTCGACGAGAGCAGGCCCAGTCCAGTCGCCAATGGTGGCATTCACGAATATCCGTCCGTCCGGGATCGGCTCTGCGTTCAGTGTGGAGATTGTGTTGCGGAGGGTCGGGGTGTTGCTGGTGCGGTTCGGCTGGCCCCCCTCCTTTACTGACCAGTCGTGCACGCGTTTCCCGACTGCGCAGCGCATGCGCAGTCCCGGGACATCACTCCATGAGTGCCACAACGCGAGCAGAACTTCCTCGGTGTCGCGGTACATTGGTTTCGCCAATGGCCCTCTTGTCCACACCGCCAGCATGTTCTCTTTGGATCATATCTTTGGCTCTGTGATTTCTGCGGCTCCGGTATCACACTGGCTAGGCGGACTGGGCTCGGTTTAGCCATGTCTTTCTGCAATTGTTCGTACTCTGCCATTTCTTGGTTTAGTGTACGAATGTCGGTGACATCCTTGCGTCGGATACGCTGTCGGTATTCCGGGAGCATGTTTGTGTATAATCTGAACAGAGCTTGTTCAGTGGACATACTGCCGTGTCTGCGGATTAACGTTTGCAGATCCACCAGGTAGTCGCGGCCTTTTTCTCCCGGTTTCTGTTTCCGACGGCTGATGTCTTCTTCCAAGCGTAGTTGATAGTCAGGTGGTAAGAAGAACAGACGGAAGTCTGTCACAAAATCTTCCCAGCTTTCCCAGAAGCTGCAGTTGTTGCGGTACCATAGCAGAGTGGTACCCCGTAGCAGCTCGGGCACGGCTAGCAGCAACTGCTCTCCAGTCAGTCGGTAACTCGTCTTCAATTCTTCAAGCCGTTCCAGGAAGGCGACAGGGTCGGACTTACCGTCAAAATGGACGTTCCACTTCCTTACCGTCTCGCAGACGTGTACCGGGGTGCGCAATGTCGGGGTCGCATAGTAATACGCGGCTGCTGGTGGGGCGAACGGTGTTTCTGGCTCAGCCTGTGAGCTGGCATCGAAGGTCTCGTTTACCGCGTGGTTCTCCATGACTTGTTGTGTCAATCCTACCAGTCGTCTGCGGAGTTCTTGCACGCCTCCTGTCGTGCTCAGCCCGAATCTACTGAGCTCTCTCTCTAGTGCCGGTCGCTGCAGTTCGTAAATCCAGCCGGTCTGAGCTGGTGTATGCGGAGTTCGGAAGGTTGCGGTCGGTGGGGTTGGTAACGGCGGTGGTGGCGGTGGTGTGCACGTGTTGTCAGGAAGACTTCCAGGCATGCTAATAGTTATTACGGTCCCTGCTCGGGCGCCAATTTGTGACGCTTCCTGGTAGTGCGGGTGTCGGGTTGCTCGGGCGCCAATCGGATTCGTGCCAGGATAGTTCAAGGGAGATCAGGGTAACAGAAATAACTTAGCTTGCACAGAAAGTTTGGTGTTTTATTAACGTGGTGCCTTTGTACTGTAGTACAAACTGTAAAATAAACTAACTTGCGCCACGCGACGTGGTGCAACAAAAATAACAACAGTGATTCACTAATCACTCAGATGAACAATACACGTTATTCCAATAGATATTCCATAAATCATAGCCATACACAGAAATGCACAATGGTCGTTATAACAGGATACTTTAGTAACGGGACGGACACTGAACTTGGCAACAGGTCGGGTCGCAGTGCCAAGTAACAGGGGAGGACAGCCGCCCAGGTCGGGTCGCAGTGCGGCTGGTACGGGGGTAGGAACTGATATCTTGACAACAGGTCGGGTCGCAGTGTCAAGCAACAGTGTAGGACAGCCGCCCAGGTCGGGTCGCAGTGCGGCTGATACGGAACAGAAACTAATGACTTGACAACAGGTCGGGTCGCAGTGCCAAGTCACAGTTGGAAAATACAAGTCAAAAATGCGGCTACTTCTGCAACAGTGCAGAGCAACACTCAACAATACAAAGAATATACACTGCCGCACAAGGCGGTACAATAAATCGGAATACGGAAACTTTCTTACGGTTCGGTTGTAGCTGGAGTCACCACGGAGAGCGGAACACTAACTGACTATCATGAAATTTGCTGGGCTATTTATACCCCCGAGATACACACATGTTTGAACCCCGAATTAAACCAGTCAGTTCAACGAATACTGTTTCAATCCGTCCGGAGCTCGAGCGTAGACCGCGCTAATTGGTTCGCTAACGGTCAATGCTCTGTGCAAAAGTAATTTTTCACACAAAAAAAATACACTTTGTCACAAGCCATATTGGTTGATTAGTTTATTGTTGGCAGTTAAAACTGTTACACGTGTTTTGGTATTTTGGCGATTTTTAACTTGTGGGAAAAATTAAGTTTTGCTTTAAAATGGAATAAAGTACAGTACCATATTGGAAATGTTGCTTTTGGTGAATCTTCTATGAATAAAACAAGCGTTTACAAGTGATTAAAACGTTTCCAAGAGGGCCGTGAAGAAGTTGAAGATGACGATCGCCCTGGACGGTCCAGCTCATCGACAATCGATGACAATATCGTAAAAATAAAGAAAATTATTATGGACAATCGCCGAATCAATATCAGAGAGGTTGTTGATGATGTTGGTATATCATTTGGCACATACCAAGCAATTTTTCTAATGTTTTGGTCATGAGACGTGCAGCAGCAAAATTTGATCCAAAATTATTGAATATCGTCCAAAAAATAAGTCGAATGGGCATTGCTCAGGAGTGTCCGAATGTAGTCAACGACAATCCAGAACTGTTCAAACGGATTATAACTGATTATGAAACATGGGTGTACAGATATGAAGACGAAAAAAACCTTGAAAGGACGACGTTTTGCCAACATTAAGGAAATAAAGACAAAATCACTGAAAGATATAATTAATATATATATATATATTTTTTAATCGACATTTTATTTTGAGAATCAAACAATTCTAGATTTGTTCTGATTCTCGGTTTAAACCGAGAATCAGAACCGGGCATTAGAGTTTCGGAGATCCCAATGGTGAGCATTCAAACTTGTGTCACCTGTGTATATATATATATATATATATATATATATATATATATATATATATATATATATATATATATATATATATATATATATATATATATATATATATATATATATACAGGGTGTCCTATTTAAACGGGCCACTACAGGGATCTCAGAAACTATAAGAGATACAAGGTCGGTTAAACAGACAAAAGTTGCACATTTATGGGCCGATGTTAATGGCTATTTCATATTTTGAAAATATTGCATGGCTCGCTAGATAATGACAAAATTGTAATTTTTTGGAATTTTAATTTTCCATTATAACTCGGAAGGTATTGAAAATATTGAAAAATGTTTCAAATAAATATTTTAGCATAGAGAATAGGCTTTTTGAACAATTTGATGAAATTGTTTTTTACTTTTTTATTTAGGAGATACAACATGCAAGTTCAATTTTTTAAATAGGCACCATATTTAATTTTAGTTTAGTTAAATAGAGTTATTTTTCTCTTTGCAATGATGTATTTGTTTATATAAATATCTTTTTCAGTTTCGAAGAAAAACTGAAAAGTATGATAAAAAGAATGATTTTCGTAGAATGCCATGAAAATTTGACATAAACCAATTGTATCTAAACATGTATAGTACATGCAAAACAAATTAAATTCAGTAACATTTGATAAACGAAACAAAATGCGTTGTGTAAACTGAAAACTATTACACAGATTTTCGTATGAAGCCATACCTACATAAATTATTTTTTGTCTATAATCTTTTGTTTACCAAATATTATTGAATTTCAATTATTTTGCATGTACATAACACATTTAGATGCAATTGTTTTATACCAAATTTTCATTGCACACTACGAAGATCATTCTATTTGCCATACTTTTTAATTTTTCTTAAAACTAAAAAAGATATTTATATAAACGAATACACTATTGTAAACAGAAAAAATAGCACTTTCTAGTTAGAGAAAAATTAACTATGATTTCCATTTATCTTGTGCAGTTAAATACTCCATTCTGAAGTTAATAATAACAGCGGAAAACAATGAAAACGCGATATTTGTTTTTTGACAATGAATTTCGAGTATTTACAATGAAAACGTGATTTTTTTATTTAAAACGTATTGCAGAATCATAGGCATATGTTCTTAGTAGAAGAAATCGAAAAAAATTGAATTTCGTCAATTACAGCGAACCGAACAAAATATTTTATTCAATTCGTACGTATATTTAGCCGTAGAATCCGAATCTGCAATAAAAAATTGGGATTCCTATTTTAGATTCAAAGTTACCCCTCGCCCCGCCCACACAGAGGGGGGTGGGGGACTATTTTTTGCAGTAATGTATTTCCCCCGCAGAATGATTAAATTTTGATACTAGACATTTTTTCCTAGAGTGCCTATGTTTCGAGATATTTGAAAGTTTCAGGTTAAAAAAGACACCCGGTATACAGGGTGGCCCTAAAATGCGTGGACATCGCTTAACCACAGATTCCTGGGTCGAAAATAAGACGATTTAACTAAACTTACCTATATGCAATTACGTTTCGTTTAGCTAGTATTCTGCTTCAAAGTTCTTTCCAAAAAAGTTATTTTATCCATAACTACAGAACGCTTGGATCGATTTTGATAATATTCGGTACTGTACTTCTTACGGATGTAGGTCATCTTTTACTTATATATATACATATATATATATATATATATATATATATATATAACAAAAATAAAGGTGACTGTATGGATTTAAAAAAAGATTGTTTATAATAATTTTTCGGAAGTTAACCCCTCTTCTGGTACATGCTCCAAGTCTCATAAAAACACGGATTCGCACAGCACGGTATTTTCTATATACTCATCTACCGTGATATCCAGAACTGTTGCTGAGACTGCGTAATCTCGTACTATACATCAAATTTCCTTTAAGAGCAGTTAGATTAACCGGAAATTTTGTGTGTTAAATATGAATCTGCTAAATCTATGTACTACTGTATTTAATTAATTTATATGCATTTATTTGTATAGCTAATATATTCGTTTCTTCTTCAGGAGTCCGTATTCCTCACGAAGCTATTCTGAATCGCCTTCAGTGGCAATTTAACACTTTTCCTTATTCCGCCACTGAGACAGTTTGCGCATTCAAAACTACTGTGACATTTGTGGATTCAGTCAGTGAAATTTGGGGCCCCCTTCTGAATGGACTTGCAATTCTTGTTATTCCAAAGAAAATCACACGAAATCCAGAAAAACTGGTTGACTTACTTCAATCGTATAAGGTAAATATAAAGAATATTTTCATTTATTATTTTGTAACAAAATACTATATTAAAATACAACATATATGACTTCATGTTAACCAGCATTTGAAAATAATTTCATTATTAATTTAGTGATTATTCATATTCTGTATGAATCATGAACATGATGTTAAAATACTTTGTATCCTGTTGTTATTCACTTAATATACCTGCACGTATCTGACTGGCAGGCTTCGTACTAGCAATTTTACACATGCTCGAGTATAAAAGTGTTAGGATTAGCCTTAATTAATGATACTTGAAACATTTCACAATCAGTTAAAACTACTTTCCAGGCAAAATAAGTAAATATATTGAATGAGATGAATTGTAAAGAACTATGTTATCGAGAAAGCTCAAAATATATTATCCCGCCTGGGATGACTGCACCAGCGTAGGTTTCTAGAGGAAGTGGTGAAGTCAATCTGCACGTAAACCAGAATAAACATGAATATATAAATATTCAGTGAGTGTCAACCTAGTTCTTTGGATCTAGGTCTCATCAATGGGAATCTGCAAAGGATAGGTACACTAATCATTTACTCAAAACGGCACTCGCCATTGGTCCGACAGTGTGGACTACATTCTCTGCAACATAGCCAACTCACGGTGGACAGTGTGCTTACAACATAGCCATCCAGGGAGTTGTTGAACCCACAGTCACGCCCCTGTTACACGATGGACCATGTGAGATACTACGCATCCCTGCCAGGGTCGCACTGACACGGCCGGCACATCCCACGTTGCGACACAATAGTACAATAACGGACGAGTCGGGTAACCACCTGACCATGGACATGCTGAGCTACGCAGCCACATCCCTGCATTACGTTCAATGCGTTATACTTTGGGATAAATTCAACAACATGATCTAACTCACATAGAGTTATTTGCAGCTGCACCGGCAGCACTAACGCTAACACAATAACAATCTAGTCACATACCCTAGAGCAATTTATATTCACCCCAGGATGATTGGTGTTGTTCCGTAGACTACTCATGCTAAACTGAACTTAATTTTATTTGAATATCACATGGAAAGACAATAAAGTTACATGAGGTGGCTAAGGATGCATAGTCACTCAAAACTAGAGCTATAACATGTATTAAAAATTACAAAATTAAAACGGTACCTTACAAAAGCAATAAATTTAACTAATGCACTAAAAGCTGGTTAAGTTTGATCGACGATTCAAAATTAGCGTGTACAAATAAGTGGGCAAAATAATATTCATTGCCTTTTCTCAAAAATGGTAAGATTAGAACAACAGGAATTTACCAAAAATAGGTTCACTTACTTTTCTAATGATAGAAACCAATTTTCGGAACACGGAAGGTCTTAACATTCTTAATATCTCGATGAAGAACATTTTAAAAAATAACTAGTTCAATATTTCCAAAACATCATTAATTTATAGATTTTCTTACATTTGTTTATAAATATCGTATAGAATGCTACCCAAAGTATGTCGAAAAATAATCGAAGGAATTGCATTAATTATTGAGAATAGGAAAATGAAGCTACCCGTCTAAAATGTATCCACTGTAGGTTAATTATAAATAGAATTAATTCTTGCAACGAAAATAATTATCAATTAGGATCTTGATGTTTATATTATTTGGAAACTATTATTCAACCACTATTTAAAAGAAATATAAACAACTCCTTAGCGACGGACGGACTGTAATTTACTGCGTCTATGAACAAGTTTTTTCAAGGGTTTTTCTATTCCTTTTTGATGAAAACTTGATTAAACTTGGTATATATATATATATATATACAGTGCGAATAACGTAAGACTATACATTGGCGACTTTATTTTAGCTTTAATCAATTTGCCCATGTCAGTAACAATTGAAATTACAATGACGCTTGTTTTGGTAAATGTCACTGTGTTTTTAATATTGTGTTACGAATACAATACTAATATCTCAGTTCGCGTAATAATTAGTGCAAAAATGTACGTCACAGAGGAAAAGTTTAAGATGTACTCGTGGTATTTAGCAGGGGCGTCTTTGCGAGAAGTGTGTGATTATTTTAGCATTGAATTCCCAGGCAGACCCATCCCATGTCACCAAACGGTGGCAAATTTAGTTAAAAAAATGAACTGTACAGGTTGTATTAACACAGATCACAACAATAAAAGATTAAAAGGGCCTATGGTTGCTACTGAAGATATCGAGTTAAATGTGCTGGCTGCAGTGGAAAATAATATCAACTTAACTACTAGACAAATTGCTGCTGCACAGAATATTAGCCAGGGAACCGTGATGCGAATTTTAAAAAAACATAAATATAAGTCGTATAAATATCAAAAACATCAAGAAATAACAATAACTGATATGGAACGGAGGAATCAGTTTTGTGAAAGAATTTTCGAAGAAATAGTTATTGATAATAACTTCCATAAAAATATTTTATTTACAGATGAATCAACATTCATCAAACATGGAGAACCAAATTCACAAAACTGTAGATACTGGTCTAAAGAAAATTTACATCTGTACAATACAACTCGTACCCAATATCCGGAAAAACTTAACGTTTGGGCGGGTATTATCAATTCGTACATTATCGGTCCCTTTTTTATAGATGGTACTTTAAATGGTACAAAATATTTAGAACTGCTGCGTGATAGGGTCATGCCGGCCCTCAATGCATTGAATTTACAAGGTCCGATATGGTACCAGCATGATGGTGCCCCGCCCCATTATTCTCAAGAAGTACGCCAATTTTTAAATAGATACTTTCCAAATAGATGGTTAGGAAGAGGTGGGACCATTGAGTGGCCTGCAAGGTCCCCTGATTTAAATCCTTTGGATTTTTTTTACTGGGGAAAATTAAAGTCGGCAGTATACACTAGTGTGCCTATTAGAGATACGAATGAACTGCGGGAAAGAATATTATGGGCTTCACAACAAATTACAAATCAACAAATTCAAAGTGTCGTAAATGAATTTTATAATCGTCTTGGCTATTGTTTAGTTGAAAATGGAAACATCTTTGAATCTCTTATTTAGATTTAAATTGAATACAATAAAAAACTACACACACATTTACATTTACTGGTTTTGTACAACAAATAATCTAACATTGCATAATAAATAACTTTGTAAATGATTTAAATAAAAATAGTAGTCTGTGGACAAGTGTCTAATTTTACATTATTCAACCATGTTAAATTGGAGTGTTTGTATGTAATCACCATGGTAACATTAAGTAAATGCCCTATGTCTAATTTTAAATTATTCAACGGGTTGATACTGGCATAGGCAAATTGATTAACGCTAAAATAAAGTTGCCAATGTATAGCCTTACATTATTCGCACTGTATATATATATATATATATATATATATATATATATATATATATATATATATATATATATATATATATATATACATATACAGTAGAACCTCGATTATCCGAGGTAATGTGGGGGGGTACCCACCTCGGATAACTGAAAACTCGGATAATACGGATTTTGGTAAAATGCATCACATATATGCGTACTTTGGATTAAATTTTATAGTCATATAAAGGAAATGCTTCATAACAGTTTATTTCTAATAAAAGGTATATGACAACTCTTTTCTTCTTGTTTTGCGCCATGATGAAACGGACATTAATAATACACGACACTCTCGAATTTACTGCAGGACACACATATGAAAGCACGCGTCTATTTCGCTTCGAGTGATGGGAACTCGCACGTAAATTGAGGATTCCCCGGACACAAGAATCACGCAAAATCGGATAATCTGGATCGCTTTTGAAGCAACCTCGGATAATTTGGATAAATTTGGGCTCGGATAATCCGGAACTCGGTTAATTCAGACTCGGTTAACCGGGGTTCTACTGTATATATATTTATTTATATATATATATATATATATATATATATATATATATATATATATATATATATACCGGGTGTCCCAAGAAATCTGAGACACAGGGAATTAACATGTAAAATTGAAAAAGTTGCGATTACAGTTTATGGCGTTGCTAGCACAACGGTAAGATGCTTATTTGGTTATTTAAATAATTTATAAATGTTATGGTTCGAATCGCCAATATACTTTAGAGTTATTTTTTTTATTCTAAAATAATTTAGATACAATTTCATTTATTAAAAAATAATTATTTTATTTATACACATAAAAATATCTATAATAAATATTCAAATAAGCCCCCATTTCTGCGAGACAATAACCTAATCTATCATAAAAATTAATTCTTACATTTTTAAAATGTCTAATATTTATTTTATCACATTCCTGAATTATAGCATTTTTTAAATCAATTATATTTACGAATATATTCCTATAAATAACTGATTTCAAATGTAAGTTAGGTTAGGCATTTTTATGTGTATAAATAAAATATTTTTATTTAAATTATTTTTTAAATAAATGAAATTGTATGTAAATTATTTTACAATTAAAAAAAATAACTCTAAAGTATATTGGCGATTCGAACCATAACATTTATAAATTAATTAAATTACCAAATAAGCATCTTACCGTTGTGCTAGCAACGCCATAAACAATGTTTTGCAAAAAATGATATTTAAGCTACATCTATTATTTATTACTTTTTAAAAGCATTTTTATCAGAAATGTGAGCATTAATATCATTTTAATTAATACCAATGAATGCTAATAACCTATCCCTACACCTGTACCAAATTTCAGAGTTCTAAAATGTATAATACAGAAGTAATCGCAACTTTTTCAATTTTACATGTTAATTCCCTATGTCCCAGATTTCTTGGGACACCCGGTATATATATTTGTATTTTGAATTTATTTACATATGCTTTTGTTTGTTTGATAGTTGCTACTAGCCACATTTATTAATTAATATTTACCTATGTCAGTTAGATACGAGTAATTTTTATTGCAGTTTTTCCGTTACAGTATACCCTGGTAAGCTTCTGTAACCTAATTTCTTTCTACCATTTGCCCTTTATCTATTTTGAATGAATGTTAGATAAATAAATAGAGCACGTGACAGACTTTGAGAAGATTTGCTACGTGGAATGTGAAAGAAATACATGGAAAGGAAAATGAGGTAATGAATGTTATGAAAGATTATGGAATATACGAGGTATGATCAAAAAGTTCGTGCAAAACTTTTCCTAAACAATATTTCTTTATTCGTAAATTTTTATATTGTCCCCTTCGAAATAGTTCCCATCGGGTATAATGCACGTATGCCAGCGGTTATTCCAGTCTTCAAAATACTTTTGAAACGCAGATTTTAGTAGTACCTTCAGCGCCTCCGGCGATTTTGGTTTTATTTCATCAATGGGTGAAAAAAATTATTTCATTAATGCTTTCATCTTTGAGAGAGAAAACAGTCACATGGGGCCAAATCTGGCAAATGAGGGTGGTTGCGGTATCATTACAATGCTATTTTTGACAGAAAATCCCGAACAAGCAATGAACTGTGAGCTGGTGTTTTGCTGCCACTCGCCTCATGCCCAAAACATTGGCAAAAATTTCTTCGCATGATCCATACGATATATCAATTTCTTCAACAACCTCTCTAATTGTATTTCGACGGTTATCAACATTTTTGTTCTTAAAGTCTTCCCCAGTGATTGAGTTCTGGATCTCCCAACTCTATCGTCATCTTCAACTGATTTACGACCATCTTGAAAGCGTTTATACCATTTGTAAATCGCTCGTTCATACTTGGTTCATCAATGAACCGCAATGACTTCTATTTCCACTTCTACTTTCCACTACTTTAAAGCACATGATTTATTTTTGACGCAATATGTAATGAATATTCTTTGATCTCTAATTGTGAAAATTTAAAAAAAAATCGCCGATTATATAAAACCTCAACTTGTTTAATTGACTAAAAAATCTAAAATACACATCCAATATTGCTGCAAATTGAAAAAACCGTCAAAGACAGGTTAACCAACATGTGAACAACATTTTATATCAATCTGACAAATAATATGTGAAACGAAAAAGAAGAGATAGAGTGAAAATTAAATAAAGGTGGGCAAAATTGCAGTATAAGTGTTTGATTAAAATGGAGGCTGGACGTCACGGTGACGTAGATTATTGTAGTGCGCACCAAAAAATGGGACAGACGAATTTTAGTTTATGTGGCGTAAACCGTTTTATATAGCTCGCTTCACTCAGCTCTAAAGAAACATACTTCTGCCCACCGTGACCCGCCCGCTTCCAGAGTTTGTTTGACAAGCACTGTGGGAACAATTCAAATTTTCTGAAAGAGAAAAATTAATGTCCCTCGCCGGGAACCGAACCCGGGTCTTGTCACTAGCCGAGCGATTGCTCTACCAGCGAGGGACATTGATTTTTCTCTTTCCGATAATTTGAATTTGCATCTCAATTTATCGTCTATGACGTTATTAACTATTCCTCAGAACTAAACAATGTTCTTGAAACTTGTGAGCCTGGTGAGAAGATAGATAGATAGTTTCTGGCAATTTAAATGGATGGGTTGATCTAAATAGAAATGAAAGTGAAACTATTGGTGATGTATGGGTGAATGAAAATGAAAAAATGATTGTTGCCTGTTGCATAGCATATGGTCTCTTCATATCGAATACTTTCTTCAAACATAAGTGCACGCATATTTATACATGGGAGAATTTTCATTAAAATAGTCATAGTGTAATTGATTTAATAATGTATGATGAAAAATTAAGAAGCTTTGTTGTGAATACGCGAGTAAAACGTGGTGCTGAACCGGGAACGAATGATCATTATTGGTTGTATCCCGTATAAAATTGGCTCATGGCTGGAAAATGAGAGTGAAAAAATCTAAAAGAATGACTCGTGTTCGATCATAGAGATTGTAGAATCAAGAGGTCCGAATCCAATAAATTAATAAATTGAATATCGTTTTTCCCATTTGTTCAGAAAATTTTTAAGATATAAATAGTAAATTATGGAATACTTTCAGGGATTGTGCGATCGAATCACGCGGTGTATCGAAAATAAATTTACGAATGAAAGATGATTGGTGAAATGATAATGGCAAGGAGGCAATACGCTTAAAAAAAGAAGCATATCTGTGTGTTATGGGTGTTGAGGATTTATATGGTGTCTTCCGAGATGCATGTTTGCTTAAATATAAAAGTATGCAACCGTATGCAAAACGTGTTATACGTGAAAGTAAAATGAGAAGAATGAAAAATTGACGAATGATTTTGTTCTAAGTAAAAAGTTGTTTTGGACATTAAGCTGAAGGGTGGTAACATGTCTTCTGTTAATGCAATTAAAAATTATGATGGCAATTTATTGTGTAAATAATTTGAGATTGGGGAACGATGGATTAGTTATTTTAGCAAATTGTGTAAGAATAATTGTCTTATAAATGATAATAGGAATGACTTGGATTTTAGTGAAGATGAAGATTGGGATATAAATGAAGACGTGTAGGTAATGCTTTGACTAGAATGAAAACAGGTAAGGCTGAAGGCATCTTATTATATAAAGCGCTAAGGTCCGGCTCCTGCTGCTGCTGCTGTTCCGTGCCTGGGAGCGTTTTCATTGGACGTTTTGTTGACAAAGGCGAAATAGACTAAGCCGACTATAAATGCAAGAGGCGATGTTTTGTTTATCTGTCAAATCATTGTTTTCTGTCATTATCGTCGAACGAATTGACATTTAATTAATAAAGTTTTATTAAAAGTGTAATATTAAAACTGTAAGAAGATATTTAAAGTCATGTAAGTTAAAAAATTGATATTTAAAGTATTTATGAAGTGACTTGCATTGAAATCATATTAAAGATTTAAAATATCATCAACAAAAAATTAATAAATATTACAAATGGATTACGTTACTCAAGGTTTTCTTTACATATCCGTAATTAATATTTTTCCGTCGTATGACCTAGTAGATAATATTACAGATGAGATGCTGAAGTATGGTGGCGAAAATGTGTTTGGTTAGCTAGTTCATTTCTATAGATGCTGCTTGCGGCTACTATTCTGTTCCAGAAGATTGGAAGCGTGTTGTAATTGTTCCATTGTACGAGAGAGCAAAAATGACTGAAGCGTGCCGCTCTATTGTGATTGTCAAGTTGCCGCTTCACTATAGTAGTAACCACGACCTTCTCGATTAAAAGTGTTCTATTCCGGCCCGCTAACAGGCCCAGTTTCAGCGTGCCGCCGCTGGCGCTAGTAACAGTAGGAAAACATTTGAAAAAAAATACGATTTTGACAGTTGTTAATCAACAAACTACAGAATTCAGTCGTGATACACGAATATTTCCTGTAAAATTTATTTACAACCAGTGCATTTAGTGCAATTATAAATTAATTATTTGTGTAATATTTAGGTCGGTATTATTCTCATGTATTATTATTCATTTTACTGGAAATTATTAGGTGTTTTTACAGCAACACTTTCAACTGCAGTGTAATTTGGTGTGTTATATTAATAACACATCACTGTAATTATGGTTCATGATAAGAAGTGCTGTGTACCAAGCTGCAGTCGACGAGGTACAAGTTTATTGCATGAATTCCCGTCAAACATGAATATGGCACATAAATGGCATGATAGTTTATAGTTACACATACGTAATAATATGTTTGTTCAGGGGAAAAGATTCGCAACGTGAAAAACCCTCATATTTGTAGTAATCACTTTGCAGAAGATTGTTTTCGTCACACGTCTTGTACACGAAAACTATTAAAACGTGATGCTCTACCTACATTATTTATGGTATTTTCTGTAAAATTATTATACGTATTCATTTGAATTAATTTTATACTAATTAAAAATAAATTATATTTCAGCCGAATTGTTCTAATAATGATGGTAACACCCTAAGTGATATATTTTGCAATAAATTGTATACCTAAGTAATATATTTTATTTTTAAATGTTATAAAATCAAATTTCTTTAAAAAATCATTTTTTAAATTAATATATCTATATATTTTATGATTTATTTTGTATTTATAATTAATAATTTTTACACAACAACCTTTTACAATATTAACTGCCATTTTTTGACAGTGACAAGTAGCTACTGTTACTAGCGCCAATACTTCAACATTTGGCCGAGCTGTCGGCACAACAAATCTATTGTTATATCGTTCAGCTAGCAGGCCGGTATAAATCGAGAAGGTCGTGGTAGTAACTATAGTAACCATAGTAACGATTTGAAACAAACACAATGCATAGGCGTGCCAACGAATTTCTCGGTTTATACCGGCCTGCGACATATAATACTTTTATAATAAAAATAATTTAGATCAGTTAAAGTTGGAAATAATTTTATACCATGAAATGAAAATATTTTTATGTATTTAGAATATTTACGTTACATTATAACATTATTTATGAGATCAGTACATTTCCAAGTCACCCAAGAGGTAGTACTGTCGACTCGTTACTCAAAAATTATAGTGTCAGAGTTCCTCAAAATGAACGCCGAAGTAAACATTTCAGGCCTATTTTACACTTGTATTAATTACCACAACATTAACACGTTGCAGTGTATATTCACATTGGTTACAATACAGAATTATAAGTGCGCAACACTTGCATAATATACATTTAACGTTCAAAGCTTTTTGATTACAGGGACCGTGATCACGCTATAAGTGAAGTTCATCGGTGTAGTAAGTTTCGGTACAGTTCTCAGGCATTTTAGGTGTTAAATTAATGACTAATTACAACAAATGTTCAAAATGACCTCCATTTCCTTCAATACATTTGTTTACCCGTCTTTGCATATTTAGAAACACATTTCTTAATTCCTCTTCTGAAATGTTTCGAACTGCATTTGTTATTGCGTCTTCTAATTCTTCTAACGTATGCATTCTGTTTGCATATATTTTTGTTTTTAAATAGCCGAAAAGATAGAAATCCAGCGGTGTCATATCAGGAGATCGTGGTGGCCAGCGATGTTTGCTAATAATCCGCTCATCATAAAATTCTCTTAAATAATTTAATGTTGCATTCGAAGTATGTGCTGTAGCTCCATCTTGTTGAAAATAGCCCCTGTTTAATTCATCATCATGTAATTGTTCAATATATGGACGCAAAATTATTCTAATATATCTTTCGGACGTTATTGTTTCATAAAAAAATATTGGTCCGATGATTCTTCGGCGTGACATCGCTAACCAGACACCTACTTTCAATGGGTGTAAACTTCTTTCAGTATGAACATGTGGATTTTCGTGAGACCAAGTTCGGTAATTTTGTGAATTAACATACCCACTTAAATGGAACCAAGCTTCATCAGTAAAAAATGTCAAATCTAATAATTCCTCATTCATATTTTCAAGGAACCAGTGACAATATTCCAAACGTTTTCCATAATCTAATGGAAGTAATTCTTGGACAACACTTATTTTATAAGCATGCAGATGAAGTTTTTTCGTTGCTGTCCGACAAGTTCCATACGAGAGTCCTACATATGCAAATAATAATGTTAGTCATTTATGAACAATAATTATAATAGACTGGAACATAAGTTACTAACCTGTTTGTCTAGATAAATGCCGCAATGATTTATGAGGACTTTCTTCAAGACGTTGTTGCACATCTTCAAGAACTGGTTGTGTTAATATACGATGTCGTCCCGTTGATTTTCCTTTGACAACACTTCCAGTGTTTCGGAAACGATCAACCACTCTTGCCACATGTTGCCTAAATGTATCATATGTAATTTCCTCGAAATTAGGGTAGTTCTGTAAAAATTGTTCATGGCAACTTTGAACAGAATACTTCCATTCGTTTTCATTTCGAACGCCAGAACGAAAATATGCTTCTAAAAGAAACTTATCGTGATCGTCACCAAACATTGTAACCTAAAAGATTCATAAAACTATTGTTCAGAAATACAAGAAAATATTACTTAATTATATACTTACGTTATTATTAAACACAGATAAAGATAAGATTAGCCTTAAAAAAGACTGATTGTACGAGAAAATATAAAAAAAGTAAAACACAATCACCAATAAATAACAGCAAAATGGACACGACGCTACTGACTGATAACTGAATGCTCGGTCGGTAAACGTCAAAAATTACTAAAAATTGATCTTATTTTTATTCCGTGGAAGGTAGTTTCGACTACAATGCGAACTTTGTTTGGTCACGTGAGCTTCAGTTAATTTTGCTCACAGTGTATAAAGGAAAAGAAAATATGAGTGAATATACAAATTATCGTGCGATTAGTCTCTTGAGTGTTGTACAGTAGTGTTATAATTAATAAAGTAAGGGAAATTAGATGTAGTAAATTGAATGGTATGCAAGGTGGGCTTTTGCCTGAAAGAGGTTGTGTGGATCAACTTTTTTCGCTTCGAATGATTATGGAGAAGACATTGGACCGAAACAAAATATTGTTCTGTTGTTTCATTGATTTGAAGAAGGCGTATGACAGTGTTAAGCGTGAAAAATTATGCTCTATTTTGAAGGTGTATGGTGTTAGTGGTACTTTATTAAGAGCACTTATGGCTTTATATAAAAATAATTAAGCAGCAGTTCGTGTGGATGGTAGTTTGATTAGATGGTTCAGTATTGACGTAGGGGTTAAACAGGGTTGTGTGATGGTTTGCTCTTTAATTTAAATATGGATGTGTATTACGACGAGCGTTTCAGTGTAAAAATGATGGTGTGAAGATAAGTGATTTCGTTGTGTTATTAGCATATGCAAATGATGTGGCTATTATGGGTGAATCTGGAGATCAAGTGACGAGGATTATTGAGAGTGTCAGGAATCAAGAAAAATCGTTGAATTTGGTCATGGTTTCAAAATGTAAGATTTTATGAATTTATGTAGTATATTTATTTGGGTGAAATTGAAGGAGCACCACTCCGAAGAAGACCGAGGAATAAAAGGATGAATATACTAGAAAATATTTTGATTGAACGTAAAATTATAAGCAGAAGTAATAGGAGAACATGTATGATAAGTTGGGTGGATATTAATGAGGCGACGGAATTATGTAAAGATAGAAGTATGTGGCGAGCAATTGTTAGAAAATAAAGAATGAAAGGCAGATTTCTGTGGACGGAGTGCGCCGTATTGTTGGTGAAAACTTAGTCCATCGCAGGATCTGCGCAGTGTTTTGTTGAATATCTAAATGTTTTACGAAATATGTGGCGAGTGATTGTGGGGAAACAATGGGTCTGCTACTCTAGCAATGGGAAAGGCGTGATGTTATATATGTATGTTTAAAAGAAATCAACAATTAAAACAGATTCAGTATAGTTACAAAGTGTCTAGAACAATTTTCTTTTGCAGATAGAGAGGCTGGTCCTTGTGCCATCTTTGCTGAGGTCGTTGTTACTCTTCCTCAATTTGCAAGTAAGTAAAACAAAATACAGTAAGAGCCCCGCTTAACCCTACCTCGATTAACACTAATTCGCTAGAATGTAGTTTTCTCTTGAATCCTCATACCCATAAAAACGCGCATTTTATGCCAATGTAGTTATAACGTACGTGCATGAAGACGGCAATTCTGTACATGAGGAGAGTAAAGAACTTTTTACAGATTTCCTAAAATCACCTCATATTCTTCAAATTCTTGCAAAAATATATTCCGTTAACATTTCAAGAATACTTAGAACACCATAACTTAGACACAACACGCCAAAACAATATAAAGTTACTGTACTTCTCTATGTGTACACCTGCATTAATATAGAATATATTTGCAGTATTTAGCATTTGAACTAATTCCATAAAATAATATTCAACAAAAAAAAAAATATTTGTCATTAGTGTTACGTGTTCCACATATTCGTACGTTTTTAGCTCATCGTCCTCCTGTCGAAGAGCTATAGTGTTCGGTACGATGCCTGTAGCATTCCCCGATTTTAAAAAAAATTTGCGCAGAAATCCCGAACAGACCCCTTAGATCACGAAATGACTATTACAACATGTGACCGTATGTATGTCGTTCGTCCGCTCGCTCGTACGGTTTTTGTTCCACTAACTCCTCCTAGACTATCCAACCGATCTTGATGAAATTTTTTTTACAAATGCGTATTATGATCTAGTTGTGCATCTGATTTTTTGTTTTTCAAAATTTCCTTTAGTACTTACAAAATTTTTTCAGTTTTTATTTTTTTTCTTCTTTATTTTTCACTCAATTGTATTCAAAATTTTCTTGCATATGCAGGAAATGAAACATTATTTTTCCATATTTTTAATTTTGAAAAATTATGAAGAAAAAATTATTTTTAAATTAAAAAAAATGAACAAAAGAAGATCAATGCATTTATAGTTGGCTTAGTCTGCTTTGCTTTTGTCGGGAAAAGGAAACGGTTTCACACTTGTTTTAAATTTGTTGTTTTATTTTGACCTAGGCACCTACGATTTTAAAAGTGTATTTAGGTAAATAATTTATGATACATTCAGAATTGGACATACGTCGATGAGCTGCAGGCATGGATGTCTGTATCCATTCCTAGTTGATATTAATATAAATACGTGCATACATAACATATACAAAGTATCTGTTTTAAACGGGCCACTTAAGGGATCTTAGAAACTGTAAAAGTTACGATCTCGATTAAATTAGACAAAAGTTGCCAATTTATGGACCGATGTTGGTGGCGACTTCGTATTTTGAAATTTTTGCGTAGCTCACTACATAATGAAAAAGTTAAATTTTTTCGATTTTTATTTCTTTTATAACTCAGAAGGTACTGAAAAAAGCTTCAAATAAATATTTTAACATACATAATAAGCTATTTGCTGAATTTAACGAAAACATTTTTTGTTGGATATTGCTGGAGATACAACATGTATTGTATTTTTTTTTTCTTTGCAATAGTATATTCGTTTATATAAATATCTTTTTCAGTTTTAAAGAAAAACAAAAAAGTATGGTAAAAATAATCATTTTCGTAGTGTGCCATGAAAATTTGGTATAAAATAATTGCATCTACAGTAATTTAAATAATGAAGGTCATCTGTATCATATAGGAGTTAACGTATAGTTATATACAGTATTGTGCAAAACTTATGCAACTGGAAACGAAACTGCTATTTTGTAAGATTTTCTGACAACAAACTAGTTTTATTTAGTTGTTTTTATATTCATTTCATTAATGTAGTATTTTTAAACATAAAGAGCACAAAAAATGTGGTTATATTGAGAACATTTAGAAAAAAAATCTTTGATATTGAAGGAATGCTTATATTAAGCTGCGCAAAACATATGCAACTAACCATAATTATTCATCAGAAGAGTCTTGGTTTTAATATTTTGTCCAATAACCATTGCGTTTGATTACTTCGTCACATCTCTTAGGCATATAGCTTACTAGATTTTTAATTATTCTCATAGGAATGTTTTCACATTCAAGTTTTAAAGTATTGAAAAGTGAACTAGATGAAGAAAGTCTTTTGTCTTCTTACGCGCTGCTTGAGGATACCCTACAGGTTAACTATGGGGTTTAAACCAGGTGACTGTGCCGGCTAATCAAGTACTGCAATTTTTTTATCATTCAGCCACTTCTTTACGTACTTAGAATTGTAATTGATTAACGTAATAAACTGTCAATACATCGTATTTCTGTTGTTACCGGTGCTAAGCCGACTATTCACCGAAAACTTCATATCTATCATATAAAAGGCAAAATGCTGATGTCTGTCCGTGGTCAGGGGTTAGCAGATGACGGAGGGATTTGAACAAAAGAAGATCAATGCATGTATTAGTATAGACGTGATATAAGTTTTCGGTGAATAGTCGGCTTAGCAACGGTAACACCAGAAATACAATGTTTGTGACAGTTAATTATGTTGACATTTGTGTTTCATATTTTTAATGTTCAACAACGATTTAGATGGTAATAAAATAATAAAAGTGATTTATTATAATTGTGTTTGTCAGTGCATAATATTAGCATTAATTGGTATTATTCACTATTTCATTGCAAAGAATGTGTGAAGTTCTGACAAGGGGAGGTCGCCACCGCCGGAACACGGATTTGGCTGAAATTTTTTTTGGAAGTAGCTGTACACCTATGGTGTTTAGTGGCAAAGTAATAGCGCGCACTATTTTGTCCTTTTCGAGAAAAAGGGCTTTAAAGTTAACGCATTAAAGATAAAGCATTTATATACCCCTTAAAAATGTGCACTGACAGTTGTTACAGCGTTGTCGCGTGGTTATACGTCCTGCTTTACACGCGGTAGGCCTGGGTTCGATTCCCGCTCAAGCTCTGTTTTATTTTTACATTTTAATTATTCTTAAGAAATTAAAAACTCTTTAAATTAATAATAAATTTATTTAATTTACAATCATAAAAATATGTGTGTATGCATAAAATATGTATGTTAAATATGTATTAATTTAAATAATGTGTTTTTGCTTAAGATATAATCATTTGTTTTTTATAATCCGTGCATTTGAATTGCCCGTGCAGAAGTATCGTTTATAAAGGAGCGGGAATCGAACCCAGACCTACCGCGTGTAAAGCAGGACGTATAACCACGCGACAACGCTGTAACAACTGTCAGTGCACATTTTTAAGGGGTATATAAATGCTTTATCTTTAATGCGTTAACTTTAAAGCCCTTTTTCTCGAAAAGGGCAAAATAGTGCGCGCTATTACTTTGCCACTAAACACCATAGGTGTACAGCTACTTCGAAAAAAAATTTCAGCCAAATCCGTGTTCCGGCGGTGGCGACCTCCCCTTGTGAGATGTAATAAGTTTACTTTGCTATGACCATTAACAAAGTACAGGGCCGGTCTATAAAATTGACGGGGATCAACTTACGAACCCCCTGCTTTCCACATGAACAGTTCTATGTTGCATGTTCTAGGGTCAGTTCGTCAAATAACATATTTTTATTTGCACCAACTGGCAAGACATGTAATTTGTGTACAGGGAACTTATAACTTGATATTAAAAATGTTCTACCGTAGGTACGAAGTACGGGAACGACTGCTAGTCTGGTATATACTAATCACGACCTTCTCGATTTATACCGGCCTGCTAGCTGAACGATATAACAATAGTTTTTTTGTGCTGACAGCTCGGCCAAATGTTGAAGTATTGGCGCTAGTAACAGTAGCTACTTGTCACTGTCAAAAAATGGCAGTTTATATTGTAAAAGATTGTTGCGTAAAAATTATTAATTATAAATACAAAATAAATAGTGAAATATGTAGACATATTAATATTATCATGAATTTAAAAGAAATTTCATTTTATTGAAATAAAAACTGTAATATAGGTATACATTTAATGCAAAGGATATACTTACTCCTATCTTTTATTATCTAATACGCGTTTTAACATTGTCGAAAAACTAACATTTAATAATTTACCAGTACCGATGTGTAACTCCATACTCTCAAGCCATTTATGTGTCATATTCCTGTTTGACGGGATTTCATGAAGTAAATTTGTTTCTTATCGACTGCAGTTCGGTAACACTTCTTATAATGAATCATAATTACAGTAATTCGTTATTAATATAACAACTACACTGCAGTTGAAAATGTTGCTGTAAAAACATCTAATAATAATTTTAGTAACACGAATAATAATACCTGTGAATAATACCAACGCAAATATTTAACAAATAATTAATATATCATTGCAATAAATGCACAGTTTATGTATCAATTTTACATAAAAGATTCGTATATTAAACTGAATCAGAACTGAATTCTGTATTTTGTTGATTAACAACTGTCAAAATCGTATTTTATTCAAATGTTTTCCTACGGTTATTAGCGACAACGGCAGCACGCTGAAACTGGGCCTGTTAGCGGGCCGGAATAGTACACTTTTAATCGAGAAGGTCGTGATACTAATGCATGCATTATTCTATTTTTGTTTAAATCCACCCGTCATCTGCTAACCCCCTCAGCATCGGAAATTACAGTATCTTATATGCCCAATTAAAAATTAGATAAACGACGCTGCTGAATGTGAGAAAATGGGCGTGGTTAAAATCTAAATTCATACTGTTCAACGAGGAACCGAATTGTTATACATATGTATTATACATGTTAAATTTTTCTAAATTTGGAAACTTATTCATTTTATACTTTACTTAACATCCACTACAAATAAGTAATAGGTACTATTTAACAAAA
This sequence comes from Carabus problematicus, assembly GCA_963422195.1. Classification (NCBI taxonomy): domain Eukaryota; kingdom Metazoa; phylum Arthropoda; class Insecta; order Coleoptera; family Carabidae; genus Carabus; species Carabus problematicus. The sequence continues at coordinate 4,156,174 of OY728586.1, read as the reverse complement.
AATAGTAAACAAAATTTGTTTATATAATATAAACAAATGATAAAATGTTATAGTTTCCAATTGTTTTATCGACAGTTCATTACGTTAGAAACGCAACCTATTTAAAACAAATGCTTAATATAGACAATATTAAAATAAATTTGAATGGCACACTATTAAAATCATTATTTTTTAAGTTTTGCTACGAAATTTAAAAATCTATTCATATAAAGCGATACATCATTGTAAAGAGAAAAAATAGCTCATTTTAACTAGACTAAAATTTACCATGGTCACCATTTAAAAAATGAAACTTGTATGCTGTATCTCTGATAATATCAAATAAAAAAAATCAATCTAATTCCTTAAAAGGCTTGTAATCTACGCTAAAATATTTGTTTGAAACATTTTTCAATATTTCGAATATTTGCTGAGTTATAAAGGTAAATTAAAAATCGAAAAATTCAAACTTTTGTCAATATCTAGTGAGCCATGAAATATTTTCAAAATACAAAACCGCCATCGATATCCACCCATACATGCGCAACTTTTGTCTAATTTAACCGACTTTGTATCTCTTATAGTTTCGGAGATCCCAACCTGTATATATATATATATATATATATATATATATATATATATATATATAATATATATATATATATATATATATATATATATATATATATGTATATATATATATATATATATATATATATATATATATATATATATATACAGGTGTCCCTAAAATGTGTGGACATTACTTAACCACAGATTCCTGGTTCGAAAATAAGACGATTAAACTAAACTTACCTATATGCAATTACGTTACGTTTAGCTAGTATTCTGCTTCAAAGTTCTTTCAAGAAAAAGTTATTTTATCCATAACGTCAAAACGCTTGGATCGATTTTGATAATATTCGGTACTGTACTTCTTACAGATGTAAGTCATCTTTTAGGGTGATATTAGATATTATCAGTGGACCATTAGTGTACGAAACACGGGTAACCCGGCATAAATCAGTCAAAAACTTTTTAATGTTAAGGCCAATAACTTTCAAAAAAATAGTTTCAGAAAGAGACATTCAATAGTAATTTTTTTGTTATTATTATCTGTACTGATGTCTGTTAAGGTTTAGACACAAAAAAATAAAATCTGAGGGACCGCGCACTGCATTTCATAAAAAATGTAATCTAGCAATCTGGTATTCTAAGAAGTAAATGACGATATGATATTTATTAGTGAAATTATTTAGACTTCCTTATAAAAAAATAAATAAATACCTTACCCGATTTATTGGAACACTTGCCGTTAGATCTTAGACGTGACATTTGGTTTCTACACGATGGAGCACCATTTCATTTTAGATTGAACTTTCGGAATCATCTTCATGTAGTTTCCTAACAAATGGATAGGCAGAGGAGCTAATGCTCCTGCAAAATGGGCACCTCGTTCACCAGATTTAAATATTTGCGATTCCTTTTTATAAGGAAGTCTAAATAATTGCACTAATAAATATCATATCCTTTAGCAACACAATATTGAGCGTACAGTACCCAATAAAATTGAAAATTAGCATATTAAAACCCCTAATAATATTTGGTGGCATATCCTTTGGCATCCATAACTGTTTGAAGACGAGGTGGCATTGATTCTTTTAATTTCTTAGTTTATAGATGCATCAATATTTTCCCAAATATCATTATTATTTTTTTTACAATCATTCTTATTTGAAGTATGGCCATTTTTCATTAGAAACTTAAGTTCTGTCCACAAATTCTCAATTGGATTAAGATTTGGTTATTGCGGAGGAGTTTTCAGCAATTTTGGTGTATTGTACAACAACCATTCTTTAGCCACAAGCGCAGTATGCTTTGGATCGTTGTCTTATTGGAAATAATATACTGCCGGCCTTCTAAGTTTCTCTGCAGATGACTGCAAATTATATTCATAGGAGTACCTATTGATATGATAATATGATGATAATGATATGATGAAATAGTAGTACCTACGAATTCTAAATTTCTAGTACCACTGGCAGCCATACAGCTCCAAACCATAATAGATCCTCTGCCGCGTTTCACTGTTGGAAACACATTATTTTTGTTTAACCCCGTTTTTGGGTTTCTCCAAAATAATTTATCTATTGTTAGGTCCACATAAATTAGATTTTGACTCATTCGAAAATACAAAATTTTCCCCGAAGTTTTCATCATAATTAATGTACTCTTTTTCGAATTTTAATATTACACTAAATAATTTTAAAAATGTAAAAATTTTCCTTGTACGTTCAATTTTGTATATATATATATATATATATATATATATATATATATATATATATATATATATATATATATATACCGGGTGTTAATTAAAAAACTGGCCATAGGCGTTTAACATGTAAAATCAGTTTTTCCTCCTGCATTAGTTACCAAATTACTTTAGAGAAAAATACTTTAAATAAAAGTTGTAGAGAATTAAATTCTGCATCTAAGTGAGCAATCAGATTTAATTTTTGACATTTCCTAACTGAGAAAATCAAGTTTAAAATTTCACGAAAACACATAATACATAGGAATAGCCATGTAATTTAAACAAAATTAAAAACAATTATATGACATTTGCTGTCAAAAAAAATTATTAAATTACGAATATTTAGATAAATTTGTCCAGAATAGAACCATTTTATTACTTGAAGCTTTTCTTCATGTGAAAACTGTTCCATATTTTTAGAAATATCTGTTATTGAACGAAAATTACGAAACACAAATTTTTTTGACAGTTACAATGTCATACAATTGTTTTTAATTTTGTTTAAATTCCATGGCTATTCCTATATATTAAGTGTTTTCGTGAAATTTTAAACCTGATTTTCTCAGTTAGGAAATGTCAAAAATTAAATCTGATTGCTCACTTAGATGCAGAATTTAATTCTCTACAACTTTTATTTAAAGTATTTTTCTCTAAAGTAATTTGGTAACTAATGCAGGAGGAAAAACTGATTTTACATGTTAAACGCCTATGGCCAGTTTTTTAATTAACACCCGGTATATATATATATATATATATATATATATATATATATATATATATATATATATATATATATATATATATATATATACCTTCATTTCTTTGTGACAATGTCATTTATATCCTGGTGGGAGGTGTCCTCTTTATATTCTAGATAGGATTCTAATAGTTGTAGGAATTAATAGAAAAATTTATTTGATTTTCTTCATATTTTTCAGAAGGTTGATTCACATTTGCAAAAATTGAGAATCTGGATGTGTTCCGGTGAACCCCTCACTGTGTCACTCGCACAGGAGTTTTTCCGATATTTCCCGGAAAATGGACATATGCTGTGCAACTTCTACGGAAGTACTGAGATTATGGGTGACGTCACGTATCACGCGATATCCGGTTTAGCTCAGTTGAAGAACCTAGAAAGAGTACCGATAGGTGAGTGTGAATGACCAACATTAATGTTGTAATTTAATTAATCACTTAATGTATACATGTATGTTCGTATCTGACACGCAAGCTATTTGCTAGCAATGTTACAAGCGCTTGAGTTTTTTTTTTTTTCATTTATTTTGTGATAGTTCATGATTAATAAAGTAATACATTATATTAGAGTACTTTCTTTAACACATCTTCAAACTCTAAACATATAAACAACAAAAAACAAGCATGTATATAAATGAAAACAACATTTGAACAAAGTTTACTAAACTTAACATAACAAAAAATAATTACTCTATAAATTTTCTTTTTTCCCGTTTAAAATCTGCAGTTCCCAAAAACAAACCTAGTAATGTCGTTTACCAATTAAACTGTTCTGATTGCAATTCCATCTATATTGGTGAAACTTGCCAATATATTGCTTCTAGAATTTATCAATACAATTATCATTTTAGTAATAAAAATAATAACCATAGCGCTATTGTGGATCATGCGATAAAATTCCGGACACACCATTGACTTTGATCATCATAAAATTTTGTATTTTGAACTAAATAAATTTAAAAGATTGTTTATATAAAGTGTTTATATAAACATAAATAAGAATTCTATTATTTATAAAACAGATTATCATAATATGGTTTCAAATTTTTCCGCGTTGTTTAAATTTCAATAATTGACCGTCAGTGTTCACTATGTGGGTTTGAGCTTGTTTAGCTCTGTTTTTTCATTCTTCTCCCGTCATGTTTGTGCACCTGATGTCGGAAAGTTTTTTAACCATGTTTTTACGTTTTGAGTGAAATTATCAAGAGATATTTTCATTGACTGTTGTGTTTTCAGAACGTTATAATTGCTTGATAATGACCAAAATCCTTATGGTCGAAACGTCGCATATTGTTGATCATCTGTGATCATCTTTATGATATTTTTATGAAATAAACAGTTCACAACACTTTGAATTATAGTCAATTATTCCAACCATCACGGGTTATATATTTTCCTTCGTAAATCTACAATGAAAAAAGAATTACGCAAAAAAATAATATATTTAAATAATTTAAAAAATAACTCGGATGTCATAATAATCATATAACTAAGCTTGTATATAGTTATTTTTCTATAACATAAAATATGTCGCAAGGGGTCTTTGAAATACTGAAATGAATTTAACATTTATTTGAATCATGTACTGGTAATAGAGCCTCAATTTTTTTTTAATTCAAGATTAGCTTGTACATTAGTCTCTTAATCGATTTGGGAATAGCAATGTAATAAAAATTAATTAATAAAACTAATATACATCGTATTATTTTTTAGGCTTGCCAATTGACAATACAATTATCTATTTGTTGGATCGAGAGCTTAAACCTGTTGAAACAGGCTCAGTAGGTGAACTATGGGTGTCCGGTTTGAATCTGGCTGCAGGCTACGTCAATGGACGGGATCCTGAATGGTTCATTCCGAATCCGCTGCAAGTAATGCACCAGCAATTTGAGAAATTGTATAAAACTGGTGACTACGCCCGTATTGAGAATGGAAAAATAATTTATGAAGGAAGAACAGATTCACAGGTTAAAATATACAAATTATTTAATGTCACATCGCTTCAGTTTAATGAAAACGAACATTACTTTTTTTAACACATACATACGAATTATTGATTATTATCCTAGCACCTATTAGAGTTCGACATATAATGTGCTTCTACATGTAATAGTTTATATTTAACAATACTTACGTATTACAGGTCAAAATTCGCGGGCATAGGGTTAATTTATCCGAAGTAGAAAAGGCTGTTACATCTGTACCAAACATCGAGAAGGTCGTAGTCCTATGCCATCATCCTGGCGAGATCGATCAAGCGCTTTTGGCATTTGTAACTTTAAAAAACGGGTGCCTTATGAACGAAGTTCAGATTGAAAACATTTTGCAGAAAAAATTGGCCTCGTATATGAAGCCAGAAGTAATTATAATTGAAGCAAATTAATTTAAAATTACGAATATAGAAGTGAAACTATGTTGCTTAACTAGCACCATTACATAAATGTTACTAAATAGAATACAATTTCTTATTTATAATTCTAGATTTAAATTAAACTATAAAATGTCAACTTAATAATATTTGCATGGCTAGTGCTTGAAAAACATATTCTTTTTCAGGTTATAATCATGGAACATATTCCACTTTTAGTAAATGAAAAAATTGACAGACAATCGCTACTGAAATGTTATGAAAATATCAATGACAATGGTAAATAAAATTCCTAAGTTTTGTTTTGAAAAATGAACATATTTTAGTTATACTTTCCACCACTTTCCACTGTCAGATGACAACTGCTTACAAATCAACATAGACTACAGTGGCGTAGCCGAACATCAAATGCATGCAGCTAAAATATTATTAGAGACAGTAGCGTCCGTTCTTAACCGATCGGCTAGGGGCGCAATGTGTATAGATGCAAATTTCTATAATATTGGTGGCAACAGTCTCAATTCGATAATTACTATCACTAAGCTAAATGAACAAGGATACTATATTAGTAAGTAGCACTCTTATTTTATAGTGCGTCTCATCTGTTCCCTTTCTCATTTGTTGACATTCTTACGACTTCGAAAGGCATCCCCACCACATACTAATACTATTGCACTACATACATGTCTCGCGAAAGAGTCCCCCACCACATTTCAATGTTTCTTAGTTATTCCCTTTCGCATTTGTTAACTTTCTCATTTCTTCTCTTGCCCCGCAGGACAGTTGTCCCGTTATGCAATAACGTTAGTTTGATTACCTACTCGCGGGGGTTTAAAATCTAAACAAATGATAGATATCGAACTACTCACAACATACTCAACCCTACTTTATCTTACCCTACATATTTAATACATATGTTTTAAACCCCCACGGGTAGACAACCAAACCAACGTTTCTGTATAACGGAACAACTGTACTGCGGGGCTAAGGAATAAATGAGAAAGGGAACAAATGAGAAACATTGAAATGTAGTGGGGGACTCTTTCGAGAGCCATGTATGTATTGCAGTAGTATTAGTATGTGGTGGGAATGCCTTTCGAAGTCGTGAGAATATGAACAAATGATAATGGGGAACAAATGAGACGCTTCGATTTTATAGAGGAGGACATGTCTTTCTCAATTTCTTCCATGTTACAATATCTCAATAAATAATCAAAAGAAGCGTTTTAAACTTTCAGAATGGCCAAGTGAGCGGTCAGACACCACCCATATAAAAATTAGTTCTATCCACATTCATCTGGGAAAATAATAATTTAAAAAAAATAAACTTGTATATAACTATCAAACATCCTAATTCTTTTGTTAAGAAAAGCAAACGCGGCATATACGAATCTACCAGCTTAACACTAGTGCTATTCCTACACTTTGTATAAACCTACAGCGATTTTCATTTTAACAGGTATTGGGGATTTCATCAACGCAGTGGATTTACGTGAAATTCTAGATCATATATCACCTGAAAAACACCTAGAGCAAAGAAAATCAACTGACACTCCCAAGTACACTGCTGAAATGCTAAAGCCTGAACACAAGTCTAACGTTTTCAAGTAAGTAAAATCAATCTTTCACTTTACGTATTAATATTCCGTTTCGATAAATTATACTAATGTAAACAAAAGGTTATATTCAAAATTAATAAATATATATTGCTGTATTACTAATAATTACATTTTGTCGTATTGCCAGAATGATCATCGACAGCTTCTATGAAAAAGGAGACTTAGAAAAATGGTTGAAACCTGACATCCGTCGAAATGATTACGCGGAATTATTGGAAAATATCTGGCAAGTTTCAATAGAGAAAGATATTTGTTTCGTTGCGAAAAGCAAAAGTGGTAAAGCTGTAGGTGTGTCACTTAATTTTGACGCTCGCGATGAACCAAAAGTGGAAAATAATTCTAAACTGATGGTTATTTCCGAGTTTTCAGAATACATTGAACAGCCCGTAAGGTAAATATTTTGTTGTTGTTTTAAATAAAGAATAATTTGTTACAAATGACTTATGAATCCATATACCGTGTGTCTCACCAAATTGTTTTACATGGGGAATTCAATCGTATTATTTTTTATTTGTTAAGATTACGTTCCCTTCTTAAATCTTAATAATAGAAGATCAAACAATAAAACTAGACAGACAGCGTGCGGAAGGTATTTTTTTAAATTTTTCTGACCTCTAACCGAAAGGTCGAAACGTGGGCATAACGGTTACATTTTTTCAACAATAAATTCATTTCTACGACACCAAGAAAAACTAAGTCGCTTATTCCAATCTTCTAGGGGAAAGTAAACTTTTCTATGCATAAAAATCTATAATAAATTGACGTTTTCATAATACTTTCAATAGCTATGGACAACGAAATAAAGACAAGTTGGTTGTTTTATATTATAGTCCACGACCTTCTCGATTGAGTGACAGTTGTGTACACTCTACGGCTAGTACATACGACGAAAGAACAATAGATTTTCTGTGATGACAGCTGCGGCGGATCGCAAAGTTATGGTGCTGAGAGTTGTACATCATGTACGTTGATTGGTTAATCTAAAAGCGTACGTTCTGGAGTAAATGTCAAAAATGACAGATAAAATTAGAAAATGTTTTTGTTAGAAAAATTTATTTATTACGATTGTAATTATAAATACTACTGTAAATAATAATATTAATAACGTGATAAAGAAGTGTTAAATTTAAATTTGTGAAAAAAAATGTGTAGTGATATGATTCAGCGCTATTTACCTAAAATCATCAATTGTAGAATTTGACAGATTTAAATGCTAATTACAACAACGAAAGGTGTAAATTAAAAAGAAAAATTATCATTATTCGAAAACGTAATAGAACAAATAAAGAATTAATAAATAAATCTCATTATAACTTTTATTTTCGATAGCTGTATTTATAAAAATATATATTTCTTTTAGTGGTCACCTTTAGCATCGCTATAGAATTTATGTTACAGAGTTGGAGTATTTTTAATGATTACTGCAATAGTGATGCAAATATTCATTATATTTTACAAAGCACAAAAACGGCAGTGTATTTTGTTAAAAAAAACTAATGAATTTGTTGCTGTTGATGAGTTAATCTCTTTGACAATGTTAAACATAAGCCATTTATGTTTCATATTAATATTTGACGGTAATTCGTGGAGTGAGTATTTTCCTCGTTGATTACAACACGGTACACAGCACTTTTTATACATGATGACACATTGCACTATTATACTACACCAAACTGCACTTAGAAATTAAAACACGGAATAATTAATATAATATTGTCAAATAAATAATACTAATAACAATAACTAATAGCACAAACTTAATTAAGGCGAAATAACACAAAAACCACAATTTATGCATTACTTATACGTAAAACATCTCAATATTCGTTATTAGAATGAATACTTTTTGTTGATTGACAACCGTCAAAATCGTATTTTGTTCAATTGTTTCGTGCAACTGGCAGCGACAGCGGCGTCACGCTGAAACTGGGCCTATGTACCGGCCGTAGTGTAATCGAGAAGGTCGTGCTATAGTCATTAGTGACAAACGATCTGGTGATTTTTTAGGAACGTCGTTCCTGGTGACCAATTTTGTTTACTCATTTTATACACAATATTTGCAATTTGCATTCAAAAACAGTAACATTTTTGTTTTTGTGTTACTCAAACGGGCACGACACTCCTTCAGTATTTGTCATGCTTTTGAAAAATCTTTCGAAGGATACCGAGGAGATCAAAGCAGTAATACAGGATTCTGTAATAGACGTTAGAGAATAATATTACTGGCAGATGCCAGTTGGCAACATGAAACAAATACAAAATAGTGAAATCACTGGCCACCGTCAGTCACCGTTACTTTGAGAATTTGGTCACTTTGGTTACCTGTGATTTTTTAATCACGGTACCCAAATCATCTGTTCTGAAATATCGCTCATCAATAATTACCACGAATTTGTTCTCCACAGCTAAAGTCTATTCAAATCCATATAGGAGTGACGTCATAAAAAACAAACGAATTATTAAGAAGCTCCGCCCCTTATGGCAATACGATGTGCGTATAGATTTATACGAGTCAAATGTGTTAGAAAGAGATAGTTTGTTTTCTTTATGTCGTGAATAAAATTTATCTGATGTGACGTAACTCCTATATGGATTTGAATACTCTATAGTTAATACTAATACGAAAATGACACCCAGTATTTATTTATATGTAAATAGGACAATATAGTTTTAAATCTATGTAAATTTGCTTCTAGGGATGGAAAATTACCGCCAGGTAAAGGTAAGATCTTCTACAGTTACTTGATGGCTACCAATTCATCGCTAAACTCGCAAGAAAACATATTTGTCATACAATACATGGAAGAAGAGATGTTCCGAATTGCTCAAAGTAAGAATTATGCTGGTATATTCACAACAAACACGAATCTTCTTACACAGGTAATACAGGTGATTCTAAATATATGCGAAAAACTTTATGGGCTGATTCCTGGGGTTATTTTGATCATAAAAGTTCATATGAATAACTATTCAAAACGGCTTAGTTTTAAAGTTATAGGATGTTTAATAATCATTTAAGAATTGTATAATATAACTTGCACCATCTAATATCATCGTTGGCTCTGCCAAAATATTTGTCATTTCAATATTATTCTGACAAATCATTGGTTCATTAGAGTTTATTGCCAGCTTCTGTTCTTTAAAATGAGTTACGCAAATGCTGATTGTGAGATATGCGATATGCATTGTCACTTTAAATCACTAGTTAATACGACTCCCATTGAAAATGTTGATTAACAGAGAAATGGCATTGTTACATCATTTGAGACATTTCAGAATACCCCCGATATTTTTAGAAGTGTTAGCCATTCAGTACGACAGACGACAGAAGCCATTTTCAACAATGTCCATAAGTTCATTTTGTTTATTACCTACCTTTACTATATTCTTAATTTATTATTAAACATCCTATAACTTTAAAACCAAATCGTTTTGGACGGTTATTCATATGAAATTTGATGATCAAAATAACCCCAGGAATCAGCTCTTAATGTTTGTCGCATATATTTAGATCTGACATAGATAAATACAAAAATCTACAATGATTCTAATATAATTTATTGTTACAGCAACTTGCCACTGACGTTTATGGTTACCAGGTCATGTCAGAATTTCAAATTAACCAATATGTAGCAATGGATGGTTCTAAGCCATTTGGTAAAGCACCAGACAGTCAACGGGCAATTGTTTCCTGGAAACCAATTTAATATTCTCCAATGTACACTCCATATTCAAAATTCCTTGACATATCTCGCAGTGTACATTATATTTATTTGTAACATAACCTAAGATATTTCAGTACATTTTCTTGAATATGGACCGTCTTTGCTGTATCTACAGTTCGGAATCTATCGCTTATTAATTAATCGTAAGACTAATTCGTATCAATGAATTCATTATATTAATACATAATTAGTGGTCTGTCCCAAAAGGAAGTGAACTGATTTTTTTTTTTTTTTTTTCTGAGAGTTAACTAACATTACAAATTATCCCCGTCAAAGTATAACCCTTGGGAAGTGATACAGTGATTTTGGCGTTTTTTTCAACCGATCATAACAGTTCTGGAAGTCATTTTCCGTAAGGGTATTCACCTCATCGGTTACACTATTTTGATGTTGTTCACAGTCACACTTCGTCTTGTTAGAAGTCACGAAGCAGGGAAGGTGTAGTAGTGTGAGGATATTTTTGTATATCGCGCCATGTTTGTATGACCTCCGTTTTGCTGGGCTTATATGGAAGAATTTCAATAAATTGTAAAAATATCCCAATTCTTGTTATAAAAAATCCTAAAAAAAATATCATAGAAATGTAGCATATAAATGAACAATATAAGCATATTATGTTTTTATATAAGAGCATACAAATTGAAAAAAAATAGAAAAGAACAATATAAAACAAAACTTATTGAAATATTATATTAATATGAGCGAAATATGTTCAATGCTCTTCAAACAAAATTATTTTATTAAATAAGTTCTTTTTGCTGACGGAATAATTTTGTTTGGCGATATAATGTTATCGAACACTAATATATTATTCTGTCACAGTTCTTATTAGATGTACTATTTGATTATTTTTTTTTTGTTACAACCGAAAGCGACACATCTAGGAATTTTTACAAAATGCAATGATAATGAATTTAACCGATACTGTAATTAACACAAAGTCTGTAGTGGTAATGTTCAAGAAAAAATTTTACTCTATAATTAATCACTAATAACACAATGTCAATATAATATTCAAGAAAAGGGTTTACACTAGAACTAATCACTAATAACTAGAGATGTACCGACTACGGTATTGGCCGACTAACCGACTACCGACTATTCGGCCATTTTAAAAGCCGATTAGTCGGTTTCGGCTAATTTCAAACATCACTAAAAGTCGTGGTAAACTTCTAAATTGATAATCATTGGTATACAATTTAGATGTTTGCTTGTTTGAAGTGCGTCGTGCGCCATACGGACAAGTTACCTGTCACAACATACCTGTTTATTGCGTCGTTTGGGTATATCCTATCTCCGTAAATAAGATATTGATTGTGAATGTTATGTCTCGAAGAAAATCACATGTATATGACATACGATTTATAAGTAAATAAATATTTTACATGTGGTTATTTTACTAATATTTGTTTTTTTAATTTTATTCCTATACCTTCATTGTAGATTTTCTTTAGTCAAAATACAATATTGAGAAGGAAAATATATAATCCGTAATGGTTGGAATAATTGACTTAGTTCAAGGTGTTGTGAACTGTTTATTTCGTATAAATATCATAAACATGATCAACAATATGCGACGTTCCGACCATAAAGATTTTGGTCATTATCAAGTAAATTACATTCTAAATCACAACAGTCAAAAGAACATGTCTCTTGAGAATTTCATTCAAAACGTAAAAAATGGTTAAAGAAACTTTTCGACATGTGCACAAACATGATTGGAGAAGAATGAATAACTTATTGTTATTATAGTTCATCAAAATATAAAGCCGATTAATCGGTCTTTTTGCCGACTAGTCGCCGATTATTCGTTGACCAGAAAAGTGACCGGATAGTAGGCTTAGCCGAATAATAGTTGATAGTCGGTACCACGACCTTCTGGATTCATACCGTTCTGCCACATTAGCGATAGAACAATAGATTTTTTTATGCTGACAGCTCGGCCAAATGTTGAAGTATTGGCGCTAATTATAGTAGCTACTTGTCACTGTAAAAACATAACAGCTAATATTATAAAAGGTTGTTCCATAAGAATTGTTAATTATAAATACAAAATTAAATGTGAAATACATAGACATATTAATATCATCAATGATTGTTAAAGAAATTTGTTTTTATAAAAGTTAAAAATTAAATATATAACATAGGTATACTTTTACTGCAAAAACTATCTCTTTTATTATCTGATCCGCGATTTAACATTGGAGAAAAACTAACATTTAATAATCTACTAGTACCAGTGTGTAAATTTATACTCTCAAGCCATTTATGTGTCATATTCATCTCTGAGGGGAATTCATGTAGTACATTTGTTCCTCATCGCCTGCAGCTTGATATATAACGCTTCTTATATTGAACCAAATTACAATAATTCGTTATTAATTGTAACATACCAAACTATGTATGTTGCAGTTGAAAGTGTTGCTGTAAAAACACTTAATAATTTCTAGTAAAATGAATAATAATACCTGTGAATAATAAGAATGCAAATATTACAAATTATTAATATGTAATTGCACAAGATACACAGTTTATATATTATTTTTATACATAATTTTCGTATATTAAACTTAATCACAACTGAATTTTGTAGTTTGTTGATTAACAACTGTCAAAATCGTATTTTGTTCAAATGTTTTCCTACGGTTAGTAGCGATAGCGGCAGCACACTGAAACTGGGCCTGTTAGCGAGCCGGAATAGTTCACTTTTAATCGAGAAGGTCGTGGTTTCGACACTGCTGTGTCAACTTCAGGAATAAATTGACAAAAGTTATACATTCAAAATACATAAGCAGAAACAACTAAAATTTGTAATTTAAACGAAAATCATAGGTAACTAAATTTAATGTAGACATTTAAAAATAATGTAATAATTTAAATCAAATTCTTCATTTAATAATATTAGCGCCAGCGGCGGCACGCTGAAACTGGGCATAGTCGCGGGCCGCTATACTACACTTTTAATCGAGAAGGTCGTGGTCGGTACATCTCTACTAATAACACAAAAAGTCAGTAATGTTCAATATAATTACATTGTTTTAATCCGTTTTAGAACTCGTGTAAACGTGACGTCATATTTTCTAGTGATATTGCATACTGCATAGATGCCATAAATTGGTTGTTTGCTTAAATACAGTATTGTGCCTATGTGTGAAATGACAAAATGTTGTTATTATTGTTTATTTTTATGTTGCTAAGGGGAGCTGTCATTTCATGTGCCTATTGCAGCTAATTTCATGCGTTACGGACAGACAGACAAGGGCTTTTCTATATATAATATCATTGTTATTTGCCATATAAAAGTGTAACAATCAACAATTTAGCGAAAATAGAACCACAGATTAATTTGAAATATACGTATATGTGGAATATAAATTTCCCGCTAAGTTGTCAAGCAAACTAACGAAATGCAATAATAGCAGTCATTGATCAATAATTGTTAACTCGCAACGAAGAGGTAGCAGTAATATATTTATTTAATGCATCAGATTATTAAGCCGAGCCCGTTATTGACAGTTCATTTAGTAAACTGACGCGCAAATAACATAATAATCAACGATTCTTGATTGACAAACCTATATTTTTTCTAAATTTTCCAAATTTTCCTCGTATAGGAATGTAACATATTATAATAAATATAATTTAAACCATTGTATATTGTATTGAAGCATAATAAAATACAGTAGATATCGTTTATAACGACGTTGAAAGGACCAACGAAATTCGGTCGCTATAACAGTAGGTCGCTATATTCAAACAACATATACAGTGCGAATAATGTAAGGCTATACATTGGCAACTTTATTTTAGCGTTAATCAATTTGCCCATGCTAGTATCAACTCGTTGAATAATTTAAAATTAGACATAGGGCATTTACTTAATGTTACCATGGTGATATCATACAAAAACTCCAATTTATTATGGTTGAATAATGTAAAATTAGACACCAGTCCACAGACTACTATATTTATTTAAATCATTTACAGAATTTATTCCAATATTTTATTAAATCTATTACATGTTATTGAATTAAAAGTACACTTCAAGTACTGAAATTGTAATTGGTATCAGTACATTTCCAAAATCACTTGGGGGTGATAACTAAATTTGCCATCGTTTGATGACATGTGATGGGCCCTGCCCGGGAATTTAAAGCTGAAATAATCAGAAATTTCTCGCAAAGACGCCCCTTCTAAATACCAGGAATACATCTTAAACTTTTCTTCTGTGATGTACATTTTTTGCACTAATTATTACGCAAACTCGTGAGATATCAGTAACACAATATTGAAAATAGTGACATTTACCAAAACAAACGTCATTGTAATTTCAGTTGTTACTGACATGGGCAAATTGATTAAAGCTAAAATAAAGTCGCCAATGTATAGTCTTACGTTATTCGCACTGTATACATTGTTAAAAAATACATTATATATATGCTAGAAAAGAGTACATTTACATGAGTGCAAGAAGCTTAAGCAACAAAAACAATATTCAAGTGTTACAAAACAAAAAAGAACAATTATTTTACAAACAACTTTACACATAATTTTACATACGTATATATACATACATAAGTATTTAAATTTGAACAAAAAAATCTGCCATTTTGGTTTGTGTTTGTGATGTTTTGTTTTCTGAAAAGTTTCTTTGAATAATCTTTTCCATATGTAGAAATGCAAAATCTGTTTTAGCTTCTTTTAAATTTTGATTAAACATGAAAAAATGCTGAATTGTTTCAACAACTGCTGAAAATGCATCCTTTATAGTAGATGTGTGCAACTCGGTTGTTTCGTCTATTTCCACTTCGTTGCTTTTCGTTTCGCCATACCGACATCGATGACATACCTTCAATTCGTAGTTAACCACTGAATGAATACGTCTGTCGCGATTCAACCTGCCTTTTCGCAACTCGTTAATTTCCGGAGCCAATTCGGTACTACTACGCAGTGCGATCCGTTGTTATAAAAGATAATTTTATCCAAATTTCAAGCCATTTTTCGTCGTTATATTAGTTTCGTCGTAATATCCGATGTCGTTATAAGCGATAAGCCTCACGTATAAAGAGTTTAGTTTCTGGCCGGGACTTTGAAATTTCGTCGCAAAAACCATTATATCAGATGTCGTTATAAACGATATCCACTGTATTTCTATTATGTAATCAAACACATTATTGTATACTACCAAAATAATTGTGAAAGTAACTTATTCTTTTCTTATAGTACCAAAATTAGTATGAATAATTAAACAAATATTTCCTTTTAACTTTGTTTCAGCTGTCATATGCCAATTATATTAATTTCATTCATTCTAGTGGCATCTGTGGTAAAAATAGTGAACTATGCTTGTAATATTTATAATTTTAGTTGTGTAATACGAAGCGTCTCTCTGGACCGAAATTTCGCTGGACCGATGTCTCAGTAGACCGTTGTCTCTCAGGACCGAAGTCGCATTTCTTCGAAAGCCATCCCCGCTCCATATACGATTGTATCGCTGGACTAAATTTATTATAAATAAAATATGGCCTATACACACTATAAATAAATTTATTATAAATAAAATATTATTTAAAATAAATTTATACATACATACATACATACATACATAACATCACGCCTTTCCCATTACTGGGGTAGCAGGCCCTTTATTCCCTACAATCACTCAAAAAAAAAAAAAAAATTCATATTATATATTATATAGAAAACTGCCTTTCATTCCTTATTTTCTAACAATAGCTCGCCAAATACTCCTATCCATCCATAACTGTCTCGCCTCGTTAATATCCATACACCTTGTCATACATGCTCTCCTATTATTTCTGCTTATAATTTTACGTTCACTCAAAACATTTTCTATCATATTCATCCATTTATTCCTCGGTCTTTCTCGCATTCGTGTTCCTTCAATTTCACCCAAATAAATTTTCTTAGTCAATCTATCATTTGACATTCTTTCCACATGTCCAAACCAACGCAGCTGACTTGAAGCCACTCTTTTCACAACATTTTCACTAATTTCACATTCATCATACACTACTTTATTCCTAATACGGTCTCTTCTAGTCACTCCGCACACTCCTCTCAACGTGACGTTTAAATTACAAATTTTAGTTGTTTCTGGTTATGTATTTTGAATGTATAACTTTTGTCAATTTATTCCTGAAGATGACACAACATAAATTGATTGACAAACCTATATTTTTTCTAAATTTTCCAAATTTTCCTCGTATAGGAATGTAACATATAATTTTAGTTGTTTCTGGTTATGTATTTTGAATATAACTTTTGTCAATTTATTCCTGAAGATGACACAACATAAATTGATTGACAAACCTATATTTTTTTTTAAATTTTCCAAATTTTCCTCGTATAGGAATGTAACATATTATAATAAATATAATTTAAACCATTGTATATTGTATTGAAGCATAATAAAATACAGTAGATATCGTTTATAACGACGTTGAAAGGACCAACGAAATTCGGTCGCTATAACAGTAGGTCGCTATATTCAAACAACATATTACATTTCGTTAGTTTGCTTGACAACTTGGCGGGAAATTTATATTCCACATATACGTATATTTATTATATATTATTTTTATTTGAAAATGTGGTGGGGATGGCTTTCGAAGAAATGCGACTTCGGTCCTGGGAGACATCGGTCCAGCGATACAATCGTATATGGAGTGGGGATGGCTTTCGAAGAAATGCGACTTCGGTCCTGAGAGACATCGGTCCAGCGAGATTTCGGTCCAGAGAGACGCACTCGTGTAATATCGGTTGTCGATGATTTATTATAACTGTGTTTGTGTTAGCGCATAATATTGGTGTTAATTAGTGGTAAATAAGACAAATTTATTATAAATAACTCACGCATCATTGCAAATAATAGTTCCGTTCTATAATTTTCCTAAATATAGGCAACCAATTAAATATTCGTGCATAACGGGATAACTGCATGATGATCGGTCCTGCGAGACTATTTTTATTTGAAAATGTGGTGGGGATGGCTTTCGAAGAAATGCGACTTCGGTCTTGAGAGACATCGGTCCAGCTAGATTTCGGTCCAGAGAGACGCACTCGTGTAATATCGGTTGTCGACATTTTGAACCTTCTGTGATTGTCGGCGAATTGCACCAATGTAGTCCAATGGTGAGGGTAATTTCTACCGTTTGCCTCAACGTGGATCCGGGTTGTCGACAAATTGAGATTTACGTTGTCAACGGCGCTACATGCACGATATATATATATATATATATATATATATATATATATATATATATATATATATATATATATATATTATTTAGTTTCACTTGTGAGTTTGTCTGTCGGCTGCCGTGCATGTTGCATAACTTCTATTAGGTGCATCAGTGATTTTATACTACCTAGATACTAGTGCTGTCAAGAACCGATATTTTTTGGATTCGGGTACTCGGTTCTAAAAGTATTCGGATATCCGAATAACCGAGATTCGAATACTTTCGGAACCGATTCTTGGATCCGATTCCAATAATCGAATACTCGGTTCTTGGAATCGGTTCCAAGAATCGAATACTCGGTTCTTGGAACCGGTTCCAGGAATCGAATACTCGATTCTTGGAATCGGTTCCAAGAATCGATTCTTTGCTTTTCATTTGCAAGAAAATGTAAGCTATTTTAATATCGAGGTCAGTCAACAATGTAGAGAATACGCAATTAATACATGTTACATACATAACATACGAGTATTTCATTATTGAAAAAATCAAGTATTCGATTCTTGGAATCGAATTCAAAATGTGGAACCGAGATTCGGGTATCCGAAAATTTCAGTATTCGGGTATTCGAATACTTTTGGAACCGATTCCAAAAGTATTCGGATTCGGCTCCCAGTACTACTAGATACCAACACTACTGAAATGCGTGTTGCCATCATAGCAAAGTCGTTCTGAAATGCATTAGTGTAGAAATATCAATAGTGCTATCTCACTTGCGATCCCCTTTTGAAATACTTATGTCGTCCTTCGGAAAATTTTTGAGTTTTTAGTGTTATTTTTTATTCAAGTGTATTCAAAATTTTCTTACATATGTATGCGGGAAATGGAACAATATTTTTCCGTATTTTTTATTTTGAAAAATTATGTAAGATCATTGGAGAAAAAAATTTTTAATTAAAAACTGAAAAAAAGAAAATTAATGCATTAATAGTTGGCTTAGTTTGATTTGCTTTTGTTAAGAAAAGAAAATGTATTCACACTTGTTTTAAATTTATTGTTTTATTTGCGACCTAGGTACTGTTTGTTACTTAAGAGAAGTCCAGTGAAGGTCATCGTTGAACAGTACGAGTTTAGATTTTAACCACGCCCATTTTCGCACATTCATTAGCGTCGTTTATCTAATTTTAATGGGGCATATAAGATAGTGTAATTTCCGATGGTGAGGGGTTAGCAGATGACGGGGAAATATAAACAAAAGAAGAACAATGCATGCATTAGTATATACCAGATATAAAGTTTTCGGTGAATAGTCGGGCTAGCACCGGTAACAACAGAAATACGATGTTTTCGCAGTTCATTACGTTAATCATTTGTGTCTCACATTTTGAATTACAACAACGATTTAGATAATAATATAATAACAGTGGTTGCAATAAAAGTGATTTATTATAACTGTGTTTGTGTTAGCGCATAATATTGGTGTTAATTAGTGGTAAATAAGACAAATTGACAGAAAATGCTGCAAAATGACGCTACACGCCTATGCGCCAGCTAGTAGTGCAGGAAATAAGAAATCAACGTACGTTATTGTTGAAATATAAATACTATTTATATTTCATTGTGTATTTAAAATTCTCTAGTTCTGTTTCAGATGATTGCTGTTTGCTGCTGATATCATGTATTGCTATTGCTTTGTGTATTAATGACAGGTAGTTTATTACAGACGATGCTGTAAGCATCCATCGGTGTGCTGAATGCACCCAACGGGACGCTTATGCGTCAGGTTGTGAGAGAAATCCGCAACTCATCGGTGTGCTGAATGCACCCAACGAGACGCTGATGCGTCAGGTTGTGAAAGAAATCCGCAACCCATCGGTGTGATGAATGCACCCAACAGGACACTGCAAGCGTCAGGTTGTGATTGACTCTGCCAACGTACAGCAACGTACAGTATAAGGTGGGCGTAGAAGCAAGTCGTTGAGATTACTGCAATCCATGGTGTTTGTCTGTTTCAGGGTGACTGCAGAGTGCAGTTCGGCTGAGGAAGATCTTAGTAAACGAGTCTTGTGGACTTTAACTCAGTTGTTGGGTTGTTAGATAGTGTTATTGGCCTAACATTAATATCCTCGGTAAAGGTTTGTTTCAGAGTGACTGCAGAGGGCAGTTCGGATGAGGGAGGTCCTTGACAACGGGTCTTGTGGACTTTGACTTAAGAGTCAGGAGCCGAACGGTGAATCATCATGTCGAGTGCTATGGAGTGCCACGGGCACCATTGTAGCGAGTCATGCCATCTAACGAGGTGACGTAGGAATTGTGTAACACACGTAACGAATATTTTGTAGTTAATTCGAAGATGTGATCAGTGTTTCATTGCCCTGTATAGCGAACGGTCGCATAGGAATTTTTGGTGTAGTGTGTTCTCTATGGTAGAGACATCTAGAAGGGAGGCATATCCTTACACAAGATACCACTGCACATACTATAGAAAGAGATAGAATAAAATTAGTACGTTACACATGTTGGATCACGACCTGCAATACGACATATATATATATATATACAGGGTGACCCATCTGTGAATGCTCACCATGGGAATCTCCGAAACTATAAGAGATACAAGGTCGGTTAAATTAGACAAAAGTTGCGTATTTATGGGCCGATGTTGATGGCGATTTTGTATTTTGAAAATATTGCATGGCTCACTAGATAATGACAAAAGTGTGATTTTCTTGAATTTTTATTTTACTTTATAAGTCAGAAGGTATTGGAAATATTGAAAAAAGCTTCAAATAAATATTTTAGTATAACTAATAAGCCTTTCGATGAATCATATGAAAATTTTTTTTACTAGATATTGCCGAAGTTACAGCCTGCAACTTTCATTTTTTAAATGGGAACCATTGTTAATTTTAATCCAGTTCAAAAGTGATATTTTTTCTCTTTACAATGATGTATTTGTTTACCTAAATATCGTTTTTAGTTTCGAAAAAAAACTAAAAAATAAGATAAAATGAATGATTTTTGTAGTGTGCCGTGAAAATTTGGTATAAAACAGTTGCATCTAAATATGTTATAAACATGAAAAACAATTGAAATTCAATAATATTTGGTAAACAAAAGATTAGAGACAAAAAATAATTTATGTAGGTATGGGTTTCATTCAAGAATCTGTCTACTAGCTTTCAGTTTACGGAACGATTTTTGTTTCGTTTATCAAATGTTGTTGAATTTCAATTGTTTTGCACGTACATAACATATTTAGTTGCAATTGTTTTATACCAAATTTTCATGGCACACTACAAAAATCATTCATTTTATCTTACTTTTTAGTTTTTCTTCGAAACTAAAAAAGATATTTAGGTAAACAAATACATCATTGTAAAGAGAAAAAATAGTACTTTTGAACTGGATTAAAATTAACTATGGTTCCCATTTAAAAAATGAAAGTTGCAGACTGTAACTTCGGCAATATCTAGTAAAAAAAATTTTCATATGATTCATCGAAAGGCTTATTAGTTATACTAAAATATTTATTTGAAGCTTTTTTCAATATTTCCAATACCTTCTGACTTATAAAGTAAAATAAAAATTCAAGAAAATCACACTTTTGTCATTATCTAGTGAGCCATGCAATATTTTCAAAATACAAAATCGCCATCAACATCGGCCCATAAATACGCAACTTTTGTCTAATTTAACCGACATGGAATCTCTTATAGTTTCGGAGATTCCAATGGTGAGCATTCACAGATGGGTCACCCTGTATATATATATATATATATATATATATATATATATATATATATATATATATATATATATATATATATATATATATATATATATATATATATATATATATGGCATATTAGTATCTAGATCGTATAAAAGCACTAGGTGCAGTGCATATATAGTTCACAGGTACATGCAGTCATCAATTAGGACAGGGACGGACTGGTAAAATTCAAACAGGTTGTAATATAATATATAAATATAATATATTTATTTACTTTTTTAATCACAATATTTATTAAATGTAAATGGTTTCGACACACATTGTGATATTTTCAAGCTAACAAAAAACCTATAAACAAATAAAGCAACATTTCAACAAAAAATTACCAAACATACTATAACAATAAATATTTAAAAAATCTAAATAATAAATTAAAAATAAATCAATTAATATTGTGTAAAATAAAATTACTACAGTAGAGTCGCGATTTAGTGAACTAATTCCGGCCAAGCCTGTTCACTCTTTAGGGGTGTTTACATTTTCGGGGTTCTGGTCTCACTCAGATATTTTGAGAAACAACTTTTATTCTAGGTACCTAAATCAACAAAATTATGTATGTATATGTAAAATAATAAAAGAGAAGGAAAAATATTGAATCCAAAATGGTTAGTTCAAGGTAATGTGTGTTTGTTTCAAAACTTAATCATAAATATGATTTTGTATTATTTTATTGTAGATTTTCTTTAGTCAATTGTAGATTTTGAAAAAGAGAAATATTGAATCCAAAATGATTGGAATAAATGACTATAGTTCAAGATGATAACAGATATACGACGTTTCAATTATATGGTTTTTGGTCATTTTCAAGCAAAAAACAAAATTCTAGTTAAAAAAAACATAAACAAAATCTCTTGAGAATTACACTCAAAAAGTAGAAAAATATTTTAAAAAATATTAGAGAATATTTTTGTTTATGTTTTTTTCCACTAGAATTTTGTTATTTGCTTGAAAATGACCACAAACTATCTGGTCGAAACGCGGTATATCTGTTATCATTTTGAACTATAGTCATTTATTCCAATCATTTTGGATTCAATAGTTTTCCTTCTCTTTTAATATTTTACATATACATACATACATAATTTTGTTGATTTAGATCTACAATTGACAAAAGAAAATCCACAATAGAATAATTAAAAAAAAAAAATACATGTACCTATTAAATAATATTATGTATACGTGTATTATGTAATGGGAATGTACATATAAAAGGTTATTTATTGCAGAAGCGAAAAAAATTAAGTAATGTTGGGTTGTTTACGCTTTTTTCAGGTTAATTTGTACTAATTTTTGTCGCAAATCATGTAACACGAGCAAACTGCAATATTCTACTAACAAACATGGTCACACATTCGCCCAGACATTAAGTATTTAATTTTTTGTTTGTTTTAAATTCAAGTATTTTCGTTTAGTGGGATCCCCCAGAGAAGTATCGCAAATACCATAGTTTACTGTATCGGGGTTTACATCTGTTCACTATATCGGGACTCAATGATAAAATTTAAGTGTTCACTCTATCGGGTTGTTCATTTAATCGAGAGTTCACTAAATCGCGACTTTACTGTATTTCATTTTAAATAGTTAAATTAAATTGAATTTTAAATATCTAATTGTTCATTTAATAGTGTAAAATTCTTCGCTTCGAACATATTCAATTTATTTCTTAATCTGAAAACTGTAATTTTAAACAATTAATATCATTAATAAAATGGTTATTGGTAAGAAGGTGTTTTGCGAAAATTTTAATATTTTTATTGTTTTTGAAAGAAGATAAATATTCATTAAATCTAATATTAAAATTTCGTTCTGTCTGGCCAATAATAGTCCTTTTGTACTACAATTACAGGATAATACATATAGATTTAATTTAATTTTTATTCATAATTAAAAACTAACAAACATTCAAAACAGACAATACCAGCACCTACTTCTGAAAAGCAGCAAATAGAAAAAAGCATTTAAAATTAAATAAAAACAAATAAACAAATCCAATAAAATATTATATGAACGCGAATTCTGAACACACGTCCTGAACGTATTGCGTTTAGAACGAAACGTATCACGTTTAGAACGTAACATATCACACTTTGGTACCTGGAACACGTGGCCCAGGCTCTACAGTTGTATGATCTCTTTGTTTAAAGTCATGGGAGACGAACATGGAGATGTGTGACGTCACGCGGGGTCAAGTGGCCGGAGGACTTTATTAAGGGGGCCAGGCTGTACCGTTGTATGACCTCCGCCGCGGCGGGATCCATACCTCGCCCTCTTTCAAAGTCATGGCAGACGAACCTGTGGCACCCAAGGGGCCGTACATTTGTCAATGATTACGGACTTGTTCAAATTTGTTTCATAATTCCTAGAATTTTCTATGAATACCCAATATTGCGTCACGGTTATTTTTTATTTTAGCAACGTGGCAAAATTTCTGAGACCCCCCTTCACAAGAATAAACTTGTCTAGATCTGTTTAGCACTTTTTTTTTTACATGTGTTTTCGCAATATTTCATCATACTGAAGATACTTATTTTTTTAATTATAGCAACGTTGCAGAAAATTAGTATAAATTAAGCATGTGCTATACATGCAGTATTCATTTCACTATTGTACTGTTGAAGAGACAATTTATATATACCAAATTTTCATGGCCCACTACGAAAATCATTATTTTCACCAAACTTTTTAGGTTTGCTTTAAAACTGAAAAAGATATTTATATTAACGAATACATTATTGTAAAGAGAAATAAATAAAAATAAATAATTTTTAAAAACAAGCTTTTTTACACGTCCGGGTGTAGAAGTCGGTTTCTATGGCGTCAAACGCGGGACAGAAATGAAGCATTTACACCCTAAGGACGAAAACACTTTTCATAAGGGAGTTTTTATTATAACAAAGGTTTTTGTAAATAAATGTGTGTTGTCATGGTACGCGTTGCATGGAAACATTTCCAAAGGCTTCTAAATATTGCAATTTCGTTCCGATTTATTTTAATTCATTATTTATGAAATTAAGTGTTTCTACTCCCGAACGTGAAAAAAATAGTATATACACCTCGGGAGAGACCACCATTTTTCCCTCGATGTATTTGTAGCCCTCTGGCTTCGCCCTCGGGCTTCAAACTACACCTCAGGAAAAATAAGTGATTTCTCTCCCTTGGTGTATAATGTACTATTATTAAATTGCACTAAAAAGAAAAAAATAAATAAAAGCGTGGGGCGTAAATGTTCATGTAAATTGGACATTAGAACATTTACGCCCCACGTTTTTATTTATTTTTTTCTTTTTAGTGCAATTTAATAAAAGTTTTTTTTTAATTATTTTTTTATTTATTTTATTTTATTCTTTATAGTCTGTGGTAGATGTGTAATCGGATCACACATTCTTTGCAATGAGATAGGGAATTACACTAATTAATACTAATGTTATACACTGACATAAACACAGTTATAATTATAATAAATCACTCTTATTGTAACCATTTTATTAATATCTAATTCGTTGTTGTACATTCAAGATGCGAAACACAACTTTCAACTTGTTACCGGTGCTAAGCCGACTATTCACCGAAAACTTTATATCTACACAGCGATCAAAATTAACTGTAGCTCACGTGACCAAACAAAGTTCGCATTGTAATCAAAACTACCTTCCACGGAATAAAAATAAGATCAATTTTTAGAAATTTTTGACGTTTACCGACCGAGCATTCAGTTGTCATTCAGTAGCGCCGTGTCTATTTTGTCGTTATTTCTTTGTGATTGTGTTTTACTTTTTTTCATATTTTGTTGTATAATCAGTCTTTTTTAAGTCTAATATCTTTATCTGTGTTTAATAATAACGTAAGTACCTATATAATTAAGTAATATTTTCTTGTATTTCTAAACAATATTTTTATGAATATTTTAGGTTACAATGTTTGGCGAAGAGCACGATTAGTTTATTTTAGAAGCTTATTTTCGTTCTGGCGTTCGAAATGAAAACGAATGGAAGTATTCTATTCAATGTTGCCATGAACAATTTATACAGAACTACCCTACAGTATTACTTCTTGGGTGACTTGGAAATGTACTGATCTCATAAATAATGTTATAATGTAACGTAAATATTCTAAATACATAAAAATATAAAATATTTTCCTTTCATGGTATAAAATTATATCCAACTTTAACTGATCTAAATTATTTTTATTATAAAAGTGTTATATGTCACAGGCCGGTATAAACCAAGATCGTATGCACGCCTATGTATTGTGTTTGTTTCAAATCGTTACCATGATCACTATAGTTACTACTATAGTGAAGGTGCAACTTGACAATTGCAATAGAGCGGCACGCTTCAGTCATTGTTGCTCTCTCCGTAGTATATATTAATACATGCATTGATCTTCTTTTGTTCAATACCCCCGTCAGACAGACAGGAAGACAGACAGACTCACAAGTGAAACTAAGTAAAAGCTTGTAATAACTAGGAATGTATACAGACATACATGCCTGCAGCTCATCGACGTATGTGCAAGTCTGAATATATCACAAATTATTATTTATCTAGATTCACTTTTAAAATCCTAGGTGCCTAGGTCGCAAACAAAACAACAAATTTAAAACAAGTGTGCATACATTTTCTCGTGTTGACAAAAGCAAAGCAAACTAAGCCGACTATAAATGCATTGATCTTCTTTTGTTCAATTTTTATTTAAAAAATATTTTTTTCTCCAATGGTCTTACATAATTTTTCAAAATAAAAAATATGGAAAAATATTGTTCCATTTCCTGCATATGCATGAAAATTTTGAATACAATTGAATAAAAAATAACGCCGAAAAAAAATAAAAACTGAAAAAAAATTGGAAAATATTTTTTTTCTCGAGTACGAGGGAAAATTTTCAAAAATAAAATGTTTCTTGCACAACTAGACCATAACACGTATCTGCAAAAAAAAATTCGTGAAAATCCGTTGGGTAGTTTAGGAGATCTAGGTGGAACAAAAAAATCTCGTACGAGCGAGCGAGCGAGCGAGCGAGCGGACGAGCGACATACATACGGACATATGTTGTAATAGTCATTTCGTGGTCCAGGGGGTCTGTCCGGGATTTCTGTGCAAAAATTTTTGAAATCGGAAGATGCTACAGACATCGTACCGAACACTATAGCTCTTCGACAGGAGGTCGATGAGCTAAAAATAGCACTTTTTAACAAGAATGAAATTAACTATGGTTTCCATTTTAAAAAACCAACTTGTATGTTGTATTTCCAGAAATATCTAATTTTTTTTCATCGAATTCACCGAAAAGCTTCTAATATAGACTAAAATATTTATTTGAAGCTTTTTTTTAATATTTTCAGTACCTTCTGAGTTTTAAAAGATAAATAAAAATCGAAAAATTTAACTTTTGTCATTATCCAGTGAGCCATGCAACATTTTCAAAATACGAAGTCACTACCATCATCGGCCCATAAATTGGCAACTTTTGTCTAATTTAACCTACATAGTAACTTTTATAGTTTCCAAGATCCCTTAAGCGACGCATTTAAAACCGACACTCTGTATATAATTTGAAAAAAAAACTATTTTGGGGTTAGGATTGACATCATGTCAATGATACCCTCATGCAGAAAGTCAATTGCATATTGAGTACTTATATCTTTATGTGTAGTGTAGATATGCCTCCATAAATAAAGAATCGCTCAAAATGCAGATCATATAAAAGCTACACTCAAGAGAGCATGGACAATGCTGTAAATCGAGTGAAAAATGGTAAACTTAGTGTGAAAAGAGCTGCTTCTTTCGACCGGCCCGTGAAGTTTTCGTGGCAATAGGGAACTTGCACGGATTTTAAATATTTAATTTACTAATTTATTTCGATTTATACATAAAATCTAATATGTAATATCCAAAAAATATATTTTTAAATGAACCAATTAACAGTAATTAGGGTTTGAAAAGAGAAGTATTGCAACCCTCCACAGCCCGGACTGCAAATGACATGCGCAGATCAGTATACTAATCATGTGCTTAGTGGCGATACTATAATGCCCAACGCGGTGGGTCCTAGAATGATAGAAGGCACAAATTCATATGTATATTAGCTAATAAAACCTCAGCCGAATAGTTATTATCTAAAAAACCTCAGCTGAAGTAAAAAGTAAGTATTTATATAATATTTTGCGCGGTAGTGGGGTAAAAATATTAAGTTCCGCCACTGCATGTACTGCTGTCATTTGCACTCAGCTATGTGTGTGCAAGACTTTTCGTTGTGTGCGTGCGCGTCGAGAGTCAGCACGTCACCACTCGTCACACACATTTTCGCGCGAAGATCAATGATCAAAATTTCAATAATTTATTTCTCAAAAAGTATATAGATTTTCGGAAAAAAAATTACGGAATTGTTTTAAAGTACATAGATTCGGAAAAAAATATAAAAAATATGTGCAAATTCCCCATTGGCCTGTCACCGGTCAGCATATTTGACCGATAGTTTACCCGGTCCGACAACAATAAAGTACAATAATTTAGAAAATGATGCATATCGTTTACCGTCAATTTTTGGATCGATATATGATGTTGAATCAACGATGAAATTGATTAAATCGAAATTTCGTTAGCAGTTCACCAACCAGCATCTAAAAGAATTAATAAGAAATTCAAATTCTAATTATTAACCTGAATATCAAAAATTAATTTCAACATTACAAATTCATAAACCTTCAACTACCAAAGAGAAAATAAACTAGGAATGGATACAGACATTCATGCCTGCAGCTCATCGACGTATGTCCAATTCTGAATTCATCGCACAATACGATGAAACGAAGATGCCTCATTTCACACGTATTTTTTGTATCTCATTTTACGTTAGTTGTGATTTTAGTTTGAAAAATGGATATATTTTTCAAAAATTTTTCAGTTTTTATTTTTCCTCTTTTTTTTTCCACTCAATTGTGTTCAAAATTTTCTTCCATGTGCAGGAAATGAAACATTATTTTTCCATATTTTTTATTACTTTCTTATACGTAGTATAAAGAAAGTATAGGAATCATGAAAAATTTCGATTGCGAGATTTTGATGGAAATACACGTTTTGAGGTCCCCTGAATTGGTTTTGACTATTTTCTCAATGATGTCTGTGTGTATGTATGTATGTATGTATGTATGTATGTATGTATGTGTGGCCGTATGTTCATTATCTCTAAAACGAATAAAGCTAGAGTAATGAAACTTCATATTTAAAAGTTTTTCGGATTGGCGAAGAGCTGATTAGATTTTGGGTATAGTTAGAAAACCGGAAGAGGAAGTTTACTGAACACAGAAATTGTAAATTTCAAATTATTTTAAAAACAAAAAACGATACGTAAAAATTTTTCAAATAAACGTTGTAGCGAATATTATTATGAAGAAAAAATGTTGTATACATTTTTCGTCTATCTTTATCCAATTTTGAGTAAAATGTATTTATATATTGGCATGTATTTAAAATATCATATATGCTATGAAAACAAAACAAAGACAAAATATTTACAGAAATACGCATTTGAAAAGTCAAATATCTGCCAATTTAAATTGTGTATAAGAAAGTAGTGTGGTGACCACACCAGATTTTTTTTTAATATTTTTTAATTAAAATCTAAACAAAATTGCAATATATTATTTTTGATAATACAGACAATATTGAACTATTAAATAGATCTGGAGTGCATTTATTAACCTGTAGTTGTAATGCTATTTATATAGGACAAACGGGGAGAAATTTCAAATTTAGATTAAATGAACATTTGAAGGCAATTAAAAATAAAAATAATTCAGAAAATTCTACTTTCGGAAATCATGTTTTAGTAAATAACCATATAGTAAATAGTTTAGATTGTATAAAAATTTTACACATTGAAGATAAAGGGCAAAATTTCAATTATTTGGAGCAATAGAAATCTTTAAATTTTAATTTTTTAAATGAACAAATTGAATTAAATTATTCGATTCTTTTTAAATTAAATTTAGTTGCCTTTGATTTTCGTTTAATTAAAAAAAATTATTTGTTTTTGGTTTTTGGTTGTTATGTTTTTGTATTTATAACTTTTGTTATTTTTTCCGGATGATGACATAATAATGTTGAATCATGTCGAATAGATAAAAAAAAGTAGTAAAACAAAGTAATTTTTATCAATCAATTAAATATAATGAATTACTACAAAGCAGAGGAGAAAAGTATTTCATACTTGAACAAAAGAAGGTTAATGCATTTATAGTCGGCTTAGTCTGCTTTGCTTTTGTCAGCAGACAAAAATGTTTTCACACTTGTTTTAAATTTCTTGTTTTATTTCCATCTAGGCACTTACGATTTTAAGTGTATTTAGATAAATAATTTGCGATAAATTCAGGATTGGACATACGCCGATGAGCAACAGGCATGGATGTCTGTATCCATTCCTAGTTATTATGGAAATTTGCTAGCCTTTCTTTTTTCAGAGAACATCCTGTACATTTTTTAATTCTTAGAATTTTTTGTAGGAATCATGTTTTTTTTTTATAAGATGCATCATTTTTACTTATAACCAAATAATCAAAACTTCTGAACTTCAAATTAAGAATATTTTCCCTTCCATAAACATTTATTTTAACCAAACGGATAAAAAATAGCAAAATAACAAATCAATGAAATATAATTAAAGTAAATGTAAATTAAAGTGATGTCTGAATGTTTATGTGTCAGCAAACTTTGACGAAATGATGTACGATTTTTAATTTTGTTACCGAATAAAAATAAAACAGTGTAAAAATAATGTATCTGTATAAAAATAGTACATTATACACCAAGGGAGAGAAACCACTTATTTTTCCTGAGGTGTAGTTTGAAGCCCGAGGGCGAAGCCAGAGGGCTACAAATACATCGAGGGAAAAATGGTGGTCTCTCCCGAGGTGTATATACTATTTTTTCCACGTTCGGGAGTAGAAACACTTAATTTCATAAATAATGAATTATAATAAATCGGAACGAAATTGCAATATTTAGAAGCCTTTGGAATTGTTTCCATGCAACGCGTACCATGACAACACACATTTATTTACAAAAACCTTTGTTATAATAAAAACTCCCTTATGAAAAGTGTTTTCGTCCCTAGGGAGTAAATGCTTCATTTCTGTCCCGCGTTTGACGCCATAGAAACCGACTTCTACTCCCGGACGTGTAAAAAATAAATTAAATCATTAAGTTGATTTGTTTTATTAATATTAGAGAAATATATGAAAAATATTTAGTGTCCGAACACTATATGTGTTGGGGTTGGTAGAATGTACATTATTGCCTATGTACCATACTATAACTTTACAATACACGGGATATGCATTACTATTTTATATATTATTGTTCATTGCTCAGATATAGAGGCAGCCTAAAATTTTAACGCAGAAATATTCTATTTTTAAAAAAATTAATTTCGATTTAACAGTGATATATGTATGATAAACGTCAAGAAGCGATTTGAATATGAAAAACAAAGTCTAAAAATGTCAAAGTCGTAAACAGAGTGAACTGTATAGTTAAAAATACAAGCTTTTCTAATCTATTTAATTATCATTGCTATTACATAAGGCTCTACGCGCGTCCTTACAGAATAATAAGCTACTGTTGACACAAAAACAAGATATAGGTCATTTTAATCTTTTTTTCCATTATAAATATGAAATGAGACTAGTACAAAGCAATTCTCGTTTAAGCGATTCTATACCAATGGAATCTGATCACACATATTTAAGTACCAGCTTAAAGTGTTCTAATTGTACTAAATATTCAGTAAAAATCTCATATTTGGATATTCCAGATGAATGATACTTATCCAGGTAGAATAATTCCGTATAATTATTCGTTCCTTACAACAACCGATATTCGGATGTGTTTGTGTCTACTAGGGGAATGAAACTATGCAAGTTACATCTGTTGTGTTTTTATCGAATCTCGATAAGATCAGGTATTTAGTGTCATTCGATGTTCCGGTAGAAAATGGTATCGCAGTGGTAATTTTTAAAACTCTTTGACCAACTTGACTCCCCTGTTTTAAATGTAGCGCTAATAAACATTTTTATACAACATATGCATAGTGGATCTTGTCATACAACAAATTTGTTCTTGGAAGTGTGTCTGAGAGCAAGCTGCATGCTACTTTACTAGTGGTCGGTCATCACACATGCCGATACAATTTTTTTCTTCATTACACATTACTGAGTAGACCTAATGCAGGATAATACATTATTGTTCATTTGTAGAATAATTGCTGCGTTTTATACGTACAAATCTTTAATAACGAAAGAACATGGATCAAAACTAGGAATGGAAACATCCATGCCTGCAGCTCATCGACGTATGTCCAAGTCTGAATATATGTATCACAAATTATTATTTATCTAGATACACTTTTAAAATCCTAGGTGCCTAGGTCGCAAATAAAACAACAAATTTAAAACAAGTGTGAATACATTTTCTTCTCTTAACAAAACCAAAGCAAACTAAGCCGACTATAAATGCATTGACTTTCTTTTGTTCAATTTTTAATTAAAAAATATTTTTTTTCTAATGGTCTTACATAATTTTTCAAAATAAAAAATATTGTTCCATTTCCTGCATAGGTAAGAAAATTTTGAATACAATTGAACAGAAAATAACGCAGAAAAAAAACAAAAACTGATAAAAAAAGAAAATTTTAAAAATTTAGAGTAAGGGCTTCTGAATACTAATTTAATGGATAAGTTATTGAAAATGCTGCGTAAAGAATCTATAATTTTATGATGAAAGGACAAAACTAGATATTTAGGGATATCAATGAAAATAGAAGAATTAATTGCTGGTACCGGGATAACTACAGTATTATTGTTAACATTTTGAGATATATTAGTAAATTTAATCTGTCTATGACGAATAATTTTAAGAATTAATTGTGGAGGATAACCATTAAATAATAAAGTATGTAAAACGTAATCAAATGTTTTTTTGTGAAAGGAAGGATCTGACAATTTTAAAACACGGTCAACTAAATTAAAAATAACATGCTGTTTAGGGGAATAATCAAGATAAGGTAAACACCGGCCGGAGGAAGTTGGTTTTTTATACCAATCAAAAATGAATTTATCTCCAGAATGACAAATAGCAACATCTAAAAAATTTATAGAACTATTTAACTCGTTTTCCGGAGTAAACTGTAGAGATGAATTAAAACTATTGAAAACTGTGAAAATATTATTAATCTGTTGTTCCGGCAATTCTTGTTTGCTTACAAGTAAAAAAAAATGGAAAATATTTTTTTTTCAAATACGAAGGAAAATTTTGATATAAAACGTACTTTGCACAACTAGACCATAACACGTATCTGCAGAAAAAAATTCATAAAAATCCGTTGGGTAATTTAGGAGATCTGAATGGAACAAAAAATCTCGTACGAGCGAGCGAGCCAGCGGACGAGCGACATACATACGGACATATGTTGTAATAGTCATTTCGTGATCCAGGGGGTCTGCCCGGGATTTGTATGCAAAAATTTTTGAAATCGGAAAATGCTACAGACGTCGTACCGAACACTATAGCTCTTCGACAGGAAAGATTCCAAGAATCGAATACTCGGTTCTTGGATCCGTTTTGAAGAATCGAATACTCGGTTTTTTGAACCGATTCTTGAATTCGATTTCAAGAATGAAATACCCGTATGTTACGTATGTAAAATGTATTAATTGCGTATTCTCTACATTGTTGACTGATCTCGATATTAAAATAGCTTACATTTTCTTGCAAAAGAAAGGCAAAGAATCGGTTCTTAGAACCGATTTCATGAATCAAATAACTGATTCCGAGTATAGAGTACACACTACACAGTTCTGTAACATATTACGAAAATTGAATGCGACCTCATAATATATATTATTCAAATTAAATTCCGGAGTTATTTCTTGAATGTTTAAATTTAGATCTGATAATAGATTAGTTTATTTTTACGCTTCAGGTGAAAATTTTTCAAAGATTTGATAATATATAATTAATATATTACGTACTTCTAGGATTGTATCGAAAGCTAGTACTTATTTTGGAATGCAAATAAAAGCAAATATATTTTTTAAAAATCATTACAATTTATATTGAAATACATAATTCACATTATCATGGTACGTTGTCAAGGAAATTAGAACAAAAAATATGGTCATGTACTATTATTTTTTATTAATTTATTGACTTACAAATTAAACAGAATATTGCACATGTCGATATACATTTTTATATACTACATATACTCTAGTGTGCATGTTTATTCAAATACTTAATTATTTTATATTTACATTGGCAAATTTAATTTAGAATTACAAAACAAGAATATTAACATATTTACATTTTTACCTGATAAACAATTTCTTTTAGCAGTAACCAATTTGCCTGCAGAAGAAAATACTCTTTCAGGTGGAACTGATGTCGCTGTGATTGCTAAATATTTGCGTGCTATTTTTTTTTAAATTAGTATACTTTGCTGTATTTTGTTTCCACCATTCAAATGGACAACTGTGTTTATTAATTTGATTATCATTCGAATATGTATCAATTTCTAATTTTGGTTCAAGGCTTGTGTCTTCAGGGAATAAAAATTCTAGTGCTGTATTAGTTACTGTTTTTAATTGAGATGATTCAGTATCTTGTAATATTGAAGTATTATCTAATTTATTTTTTAAATAATTTTGTACCTCGAAGCGTCTATTTTTATATCTAGGATCTAAATAAACTGATAGATCTAAAGTTAAATTGTTGTCATCTATCTTGAATCGTCTCGTAATTTCATTTTTAATACAAGTTTTAACAGTTTGCACAAATACAGAATTATCCGCAGATGCATTTAAAAATTGTCCAAAATAAATTTTAGTACCGGTTTTACCATTGAATATGTTGCTACTGAAGATGAGGACAAAAGTGTTGTAGCCCCTTCAAATGGTTTTCATAATTTCACCAATTCTTCGCATAATTGCCAGTCAAATTCGCATGTGGACTAAGCAGTAGCAGTTTTAATGTTGGTTACTGATCTATCGAACATATAATATATAGAGTTCCATCTAGTTCTAACATATTGTTTCAGTTTTTGTTTTTTGACACTTCATTGCTCTTGTTTATCATTTAACGCGTTTATGGCAACAGTGGAATAGTGAAAATGTGATACTATACTGCAACATTTGGTAATAAGTTTTTTTTTATGTTCTCGTCTTCGAAAGATTTGTTAATACATAGTTGTAAAGTATGTGCGAAACATGATATACTTTCACAAAAAAAATTAAAGTTTTCTTTCACAGCAATGGTTATATTCAACGCATTATCATGGACAACTGCAAAAATCTTGTCGTTTAACTGCCAATCAACAAGAATGGTCAGTAATTTGTCTTTTAAATTTATTGCGGTATGCCTCTCCGCCATTTCTTCCGTAGTTAAAGTAACTACAGATGCAAGTTGGAATTTGGACAGGAAAGTCAGAAATAAAACACTTTCAGACGTTAAGCTGACGTTTCGGTATATTTGATACCATCTTCAGAGCTATACCGAAACGTCAGCTTAATGTCTGAAAGTGTTTTATTTCTGACTTTCCTGTCCAAATTCCGACTATTGCATCTTTAATACATTGACGTTGGACACGATTAATAAAGTTAATGTAACATTTACATATTTCCAGTCACAAGTTACTGTATGCGCCGTTACAGTAATATATGACTTTGTATTTCGTGAACTCCACAGGTCAGTTGTTAAACAAACATAATCAACAGAATTAAAAAATGATTTTATATTACTTTTTACACCATTGTATTTAATTGGTAGTCTGCTTGACTAAATATTGACGATATTTTAGGTTGAATGTGTGTTGATGTTGATGGTTCCGATATGTCCGAATGTGCTGATGAGACAGAATAATCCATTATCGTTGTGTTATTATCGTCATCAGTAGTCAATGAGTCTTCTGTGCTGATTTCTTGACTCGAAGTTCGAGAAGATGCAAATGATAGTCTGAAATTTTGATTAAATTTGCTAGTATAATGAGTACATTAGTAATTGCTATGATAGCAAGGTGTGTTACAGAATAGGCCTGGATGTCTGTTTACGAAATAATACGACATGATACGAGTATGCCTGTTCTTAGTTCGTAACGTTGTGCTAAACTTGTGTGCAATACATTTGCTGTTAGTGCAATTTATAGATTTGGCTACTTTACTCTACCCTAGTTAATAATAGACTCCTCTACCCTACCATCCCCTAACCGACCCTACCTGTATTAATAATTAATGCAGTTCCACGATTTCCCCGATTCCGTCCATTTCAGACTTACATGATCGTACGAGCTCGGGTACTGGGAGTTATCTGACAACCAGACTATTGTAATGATGTACAACTTGCCATAACTTTGCTATCCGCCGCAGCTATCATCACAAAAAATCTATTGTTCTATCGTCCTATGTACTGGGTACTGGCCGAGTACACAACTGTCACTAAATTGAGAAAGTCGTGACACAATAAAATATGTAGAATGCCAAACTATCCTTTGCTACCTCGTTTTTAAACCTTTAAACAAAATAAACTGTTAATAAATGTGAACAAAAAACAAGAAACTTTGACAAATTTGTATACATACTTCTTTTTAAATATTTACCAAATTCCCATATAAAGTAGCAAATTAAAATTTTTGTCGTTCCTTGAACATTATGAACATCCAGAAATTTCATTTTAAAATATTCTAAGTCGAATATCTGCATTGAGTAATTCTACGGAATTACACCAAGGCATTGACCAAAACGCATAATGTATGTCTACATCACACGTAGTGTACAGCATCCTTGATGTACATTTTTAATATCCTTGTTTTTAATCGAGGAGGTTGTGGTAAACAAATATTCACATAAAACTGCATATAACTCAACATGGCGGAACTGTCAAAATCATCTGATCTTCATGTGACATCATATAGAACGAAAAGTCACTAACGTAGAATAAAAATTATATGTATTTTTTTTAACAAATTATAATTTTATGGAACTAATACTCTACATGATATTGTAAACTAGATTGTAAATTTCTGTCAAGTACTATTATTTGGAATCAATAGAGCGTTTTAATAAATTGTGCTCTGATCAAAGAGAGATGGCTAATATCAGCTAATTTCACGCACTAAGGTGATCATCTGCAGTAACTTATGTTGTGTCTGGTTAAATGCTTGGCATGAAAATTGATGCAAATTTATTTTGTTATTTGGTTAAAAGTTGTTGACGTTAATCAGAATTGTGTATATGTTGGCTTCTGTTTAAATAATTTGAAGTAATTATTTATGCGGGCAAAATACATTTACATTTTCGGTGCATATTATAATATTTGTGTATTGTGTCGCAGGCATTTACTAACATTGTTAGTTAAGAAAAACAATGATTCCTCCTCTTGCTCCAGGACAAAGTGATGATAGTCAAAATATGGTTGGATGGGTAAATTAATGTAAGGCATTGTTTATATAAATAAGGTTGACCTTTGAATATTTTCAGAAAAACACTTTTAATATGAGACAAGTTACCCTAATGAATCTGGCTGCTAGTCAGTTAGCAATTCGGGGAAATAATCAATCTCGTCATGCGTTAAATTGTATGCAGAATGGTTGCATCAGTAGTCCAATAAAATCATTAGATATTCTACGAAAAAATATTCAAACTGCAATTAATAAAGATATAGATAACATATTGAAAAAATATTTAGAGGTATGGATTTGAAATATGTGTAACCGACAAATGTAATTACGGAAATGTAATGGTTTCTTTTAGAAATTTTTTCAACCAGCTGTTAACAATATACGTAATAATTTGGGCCGAGACAGTGTAAATGAAGAACATATCAAAGAAGCATGCTGTAAAATATTGGAAGAAGCAAAGTCAATGTACTCAAATTGTCCACGTTCCAGAGACAGTTCGCCATACGATTACAGTGATTCGGAAACAGGCAGTCTAGTAGATTATAAGTTCGGAAGGCCCATAACGGGCATAAGCTATGGGTAAATATAGTATGATCGTTTAGTAAATAATATTTTGCAGAGCCTTTTGTTTAGAAAACGAAAGGAATCTGACACAGATTCGGAAACAAGTCATTCAGTGAAAAGACAGAAGAGATCTAAACTGAAAGAAACCAGTGCCGAAGTTACACAAACAAACAAAGCAGCAGTAAAACGTGACGGTGCAAAATGGAACTCGGAAAGAATTAATAGTAATACATTGTTCATAATGGGAGCTAAAGCTAACAAAGTACTTGGTTTCGGACAAACCAGAGGAAGATTGTATGTGCGACATCCCGAATTAGTTCGATATTCCGGTGACCAGGAGGACAAGGAGTGGCTTGCACAGCATAGTCTCATGCCGCCAACAGGAGGAAAAGCCTACCTAATGATCCTGGATGATATTCGAGACTTAACAGTAACCGATGACTACAAGAACAGTCCTAATTTGCAACTGAATGAATTGAAAGGATTCGAAGTTCCGCCATTCATGACCAATAAAATCAGAATGTACATCGAGAATGCTAGAACAGACACGAGGGTCCATTCACACACGCCCAGTTTAGACTGGTTCGACTTCCAAACAAGTCAGTCGATGACTCCGCCGAGTACAGCGTTGGATTCTGCTCCATCTACTCCATCTGATACATTACAGATGCTCGAGTGTCAGTCGGCAAGCACAGTTAGTTCTAAACAATCCGACACTAATCCGTTTATTCAGATACCGGAAGTTAGTCCAGGTTCTAACCATTCATTCATATCTGGCCCCTTAACACACAGTCCAGTACCAAATGCCCGTGTGTCGTTGTCCCCAAACCTTCTAGATAATTTCACATTGCAGTCCCTGTCTACCGCCGTAGTTCAACATAATAGAACATCTGTAAATGTCAGTGCTGTAGAGTTAAATCATAACAATCTGTCAGCGCTATTAGCTAGTCATATTTCTAGCGATAATTCAGAAGAGCAAGATTTTTAGCTTTTAACTTTTGTAAAACTTTGTTCAGTTAGTTATACGTGTTACATACATGTCATTTTCTAGTCCATAGTACATACCGACATTTTTATTACATGTTTTACTGTTCAAAAATCATGCATTGTAAAAAAGTAAAATATTATTGCCAATAATTCAACACACTGGTGATTTTTGCAGAAACATGTGGTGTTATAGAAACTTAAACAAAATTTATGTGCGATGAGCCAAATACATATATCGTTGTTTTGTGGACCGTATGTTAATTTTCAAACATTATAATTGTTTTGCAATTGTACACATTAATGTTTTTGTATATGCTTATAATAAATTATACATTATTGATTTGCCCAAAGTGAATTTGTGATTACTATGTATTAAGAGTAATATTTAAGACTAGTCTAAGTGGGAAGTATTAAATATAGTAGCTATAAGTATCCTAAAATACTACTGGTTTGAGTGAATATGATTAAGTCAGAAAAGTTTTCAGCATATTTCATATGGTTATATGTAATAGAGTAACTAAGAATAGATGTCTTTAAATGGATTTCAAATGCGGCGCCGAAATACATAAATAAATGTATGTAAAATGTATGGCATCGTACAAACATTATTCATGAGTATTTGAACAATACAGTATGTAGAGAGAATAGTGGCACAATCATTGTAATGGCTCCACTTACGTCATAGTTGCTAGCATGGAACACATCCAATCACGTCCATTGTTTGATTCGTCCATCACCGATGACTGGTTGCGCACGCATCATGATCTCCTTTACCCCCAGCGTCGGTAACGAACAGAGAGTAATGCGGCCGAGTTGATTACGAAGTGACCCGAATGTTGCCGTTGCACCATAGTCTAACCTTTCCCCGTTCAGTATCGTGTTGATAGTGTGGCTGAGCGAGCGATTCCGGGGGCCGTTGCTCATCCCGGTTTAATATTCCTTTAGTTTAGTCGTAGTTGAAGTACGCTAATATACACAGTTATGGAGTCTCAAAATCAGGAAATTGTAGCTAGTGGTTCCCCGGCTGAGGTGCCCAACGATCCAGGGTACGTTTTGCATTATACACTTGCACCACCCGTGTTTAGCGATGTGTGAACGCTGTGTGCACCAATTCACTTCGTGTTAGAATTGTGTTTTATGCAATACAGTAGTAAATTCTTAAGGATTCTTTCCCATTTAAATGTACCGTCGAAGACTACAACTAGTGCTTATTCACCATGTCCATTGTCAAACCGCGGAAGCCGGCATCCATCTGAATGTTAATAAATCTTTGTTCCTTATACCAAGAACTTCGCTTTACAACGCTCTCATAAACTGTCAACATTGCGGATGACATCTGATTCTATCAGATTGTCATAATTTATTTGCTTGATTGTGAATATTGTGTGCTAAAAATCAGCGCGCAGCACTGTAATTCTATAATTCACTGGCTAATGTTTTGTTGCAGAAAAATGTTTATCGGGGGTCTCAGCTGGCAGACAAGTCCAGGTAAATAATACACCACACTAGAGCACATGTGCAGAAAACTTAATCAGAAATATAAAACTTGATTGAAATAAATATTATGTGCAAGTGCAAAGGTGACTTCCTTATTTATGTTCGTAGATAGCTAGATTGTTATTGTTTGCAAAACTGATTCCTCATTACGCTAATTCACTTTAGTTTAACTGGATTGTGGAAATTGTGATACAATAAACATTAAGTTTGCTATATGTGCGCGCGCGCGCGGTTCT
The DNA here is from genome assembly GCA_963422195.1 of Carabus problematicus. Lineage (NCBI taxonomy): Eukaryota > Metazoa > Arthropoda > Insecta > Coleoptera > Carabidae > Carabus > Carabus problematicus. The sequence goes on along the minus strand of OY728586.1, from coordinate 4,115,678 downwards.
CATGTGTTGTTATATAAACATGACGTATACCTACCTATAGTTGTCTTACGCAGCTGGACAGTGGAACGGTAGGGGTTGAATGACTTACGACATCTTGGATAACGTTCCATTTCATATTGGTTTATATAATTACGGTTCTTTTCCTGCATAATGCATGGTGATAATGAGCCATTTCCTTCTAGTAACACATGTACAGTGACTGCGAGGACATTCGTTCAATAGCCGTCGCCGCGAATCATTATTCAAATATTGACGTTGTCAATATTAAAAGAAAAAAACTTGTTTCGTATTACTTGTGTCGTGATCAGTATATGTAAAAAAAAATACTTTTAACGTCTTCAGTATTTTTGGAGAATATAATGATAGTTCCTGGTTTATCTTCAGTGACATCGTGGTCATTTTAAAATGTATATATTGTATACTATTTGTTACGTAAATTTTCTCGAAAAATAGAGTTTTATGACAATGATGTTTTATAACAATCGACAGAATATAAAATCACAATAATCAAATATGTAAAAAATAATAAGATAAACATGTTCAATATGTGTATATGCAACTATTCAGGTTTTATGCGGTTTTAATAGTTTATAGTCTGTGTTTTTATTATCTTTCATTGTGAATGTGGTCGCCTTGGTATAACTGAATAACTCAGTCGATTAAATGACATAGATTCTGTTGTATAGCTATCGATGCATTTTGTTTGATTGTGTTTTATGCGTTATTCTATTTATTGTTTATGATAACAATTAACTAGTGCTTATTTATGGTTTCTGTATAAACTTTATTTTCATATAGTAGAATGATTAGTTTGATAGTGATTTCTTGTACTTAGCTGTTTCATGTTTATAATGCAATAAAATCGCGACGCGCTGTGAAGTTAATGACAGCTTTTACTGCTGATGTGAAGCAATGTTACTGCGCTAAAATTATGTTACTGATAAATATATTGGTAATTTTATTCCATTTATAATACAGTATTTAGTTTGAAAATTACTTTATGTAAATATTCTTATTTTTTAAATGGCTAATTATCAAGTGTTTCAATATTTCGTGATTATTAATACTCAATTAAATTTTATTCAATTTTGTAGGTGAGGAAGACGATAAAGATACCAATTTTGGAAAATTTTATTGGAAAATTAGCACTAGCAGTTACAGATTACGGATCTGGCGATAGTATTGCGTCATAATACTATGTTAATGTATTGTGTTTTTTTGTTTGTAGTTTGTATGTAGTTCCACCATTGTTATCAGTTTAATTTATGTAGCTATTGTTGGTCTAAATAAATACTTATAGATGTTTTCATTACTATTATTAATAATTGCAGACTAAATATTATGCAGTGTTTTATTTGTATCCGATTTCAAAAACATTAATCATCTTTGATGATATCAGTTCAATGTATGTATTTTCATTTTGATCAAATATGATGGAGAAATGTATTAACAAATTACAAATAAACTATTAGCATTCCTTTATGTATTAAATAGTCATTTTGATGTGCGATTATTTATTTAATAATCCGCCATTAAAAAAGTATAATCTAGAACATTTGACTGGATGAGTTTTGGGAATAATTCAGTTTATGGAATAAAACAATTGCTGGAATTTTGCATGGATGTGATTTTATAAGAATGTGTTTTATATATATTACGGAAAATGATTTTTTGGAATTCGAATATTTACACTACTCGCCACTAGATGGACGTGTCAGTGAGATAATTCAGGCGACCAAACAGAAGCGGACGTTTTCGAACTAGGAATTTCCCGGTAGACTTGGGGCCGAATGAATCCTAGAATCAGTTCGCAGACTTTTATTTTTATTTGCATAAATATAACAAATAATAGCACGGGCTTGCTTTAATTCTTAATAAGCCCCTGTACATTGGTACACTTTGTACTATACTTGATATTCTATTGGTCTGTTGTTGATTTCTTTGTTATTAGGTACTTTATAGTTGATTATTTCTCATTACGCTGGTAGGGTATGTTTGAAAAACTAGTATTGAAATATTTCGTTTTAATTTAAATGTTAAGCTGCTACTGGTGTTACATTAAATATGTACCTACGGTAAATTTTATTTATACCTGTGCATAGTAAAGTACTGTGGCCCGCTGAATGTATAGGATGTCATTTAAATTTTGGCAGTAGTGTAAAATGCCGTTTAAAAGGTAGAAAAGAGTCGTAAAGCGTAAATGGTGATAAAGCGGAAATACGTAAATTGAACACTTTAGTAAATCGTCAGTGGTGTATTGATTTGTTAGGTAAGTACACTGTGCGTGTGTGTGTGTGTGTGTGGATCGATGTTGAATCGAAGAATGAATACACGATGCAACGCGTGTAAGATGACTACCATGAGGGTGACAATGACAACGCACTTCTTGTTTGTTTGTATATGAAGAACCAGATTGCTATAGGATTTATCACTTGTGTGTGCAACTCGCGGCGATTCTGCTAGGGCTAGTCAGTTGGTCATCGCTCTCACACGTACTAACCGAGTGCATAAGGACATCCTCGTCGCAAACTCCGGGCAATGTGCCCGCACAGACTGCTCCAGCTCGAGCAAAAATCAATAGTACGACCCGCTCTCTCCCGCTCTCTATCAACCGCCCCAGGATGTGGCTCGCGCACGACTCCCTTAGGTGATGCTTTACACATGTATTTCTTCCTACGTGCACTTTCCAGGATTGCTTAGTAAGGAGTGGAATGAAAGAAAACATATATCTACCTACGTACACAAACACTCAAAACTGAACACACATGCACGCACATCTACAATAATAATTTCATATCATTAACTTTTGCAGAGATTCACCGAATAAATTATCAACATTATGAATGGCGGTAGATTAATTTGTTATCACACAATTGTAAATAAATAAATTCAATACTCGCCAGTATATATTTCAATGAAACATTCACCCGACGTTTTATAATCTCTACAAATTGTTATATTAATCCATCGATCAGTTAATCCGTGAAGAATTTATACGTCGTCGAACTGAATTCTGAAAAGTTTTTCAATATCTCATTGAATCGATTTGTATCAGCACAATACAAATGCATAATACATATTTATAATAATATATAATTTGTGTATTATTATTTCATAATAATTTTATTTAAATAATTTACGTTATACAGACAGAATAAACTTTATAAATTCTATTTTCACTGACAAATCGTTGACAATATTTAGAATAAATTTACATGACTTTATCTGTATCATGTTTTATTTATTATCAATCATTATTGCTAATACAATGTATTTATACATACTTCTTGTTTTGACGAATCGCCGAACCAAACAACTTTAACATTTAAAGGGAAATGATTAGTGTTTTGTGGCCTAAGCTATTATTCATTGTGTTTGTATATTCCCTGTTGCTTGTTGTTAAAAAAAGATAATTCTTTATTCGACTTCGTATTATATTTATCAAATGTACATTATTCAAATTCTTTAAGTCGAACGTCTGGTGTGCATATTTGTTTCATTGTGGTATATACATATATGCAGTTCCTTCACTATTTTTGTCTGTGATCGTAGTTTTAATAACTGTATTCGCGCGTATATTTGAAATGTAACACGTGTAACGATTAATTTCCGAATAGTTGATTGGTGATGTTCCGTTTTTCATGTACAAACGGTATGCAATTATAGTTCTCATTGCTCGTCTCCGCATTCATTATTTGATTGCAGTTTGCTAATACGAAAGTTGACAGGTAACATGAGGCCAGGGCACTGTACGTTGATTAGAAACGTGATAACAACATTGTCTGTTTAAAAGACTGCACTAACAGTAGTAGTATACGATGTATCGGATTTCATTACAAGTTACATTAAGTAAGCGAACGTAAAAATTATTACCGGCTATCTTCTTCGGATATAAATCACGTACGCTATTTTATGTATGCTTAGTCACTAGTGACGATTAGTAAAATACAGAAACACAATAGAAATGTATAGACTAGAACAAATTGTCCAACTTTTTTTTCAAAACACTACATTGTTTCATTCTGTATATGCACATATTAATTAGAAGTAAAGTTTTAGTATTACTGAATAAAGCAGAATGTAGTGGTTGAAAGCAATTTTCTAAATACACCCAACTCTCGTTATACGGCCTAGATCCGTTACGGAAAAGTTGGCCCTAAAGCGAAAAGCCGTATAACGAATCAAGCATATTTTTCGGCCGTATTACGAAACATTGTGGCCGTAAATCGAAAAAGTACCATAATTATAAGAGCGGCCGTATGAGGAGGGTTGAGTGTATTCTGATATAATATTTAGTACATTAATAGATAAACTATTGTTAAAACAACGTTGCGTCGTATAATTTTGTGTCCTTTCGCAGTTTTCCCCTTCGATTAGACTCTGAAAATACCGTGTTTGAAATTTACATTTTCACATTTGTGTTATTTTCCAAGTATGTATTTAAATAAGTCGAAATAAATTACCTGCTATAATGACTAGGTGTTGGGAAGAAATGAATTTCAAGTGATAGTTATACCGGAATATTTTTCATAATTCCTCTATGGAACTCAATATTCGCCGTAAAAAAATGTTCATAGTATGTATGGGTATCCTTACAGTTATCAGTGTTATTAGGTAGTTTTTTAATTGTTAGTTATGTTTTCAAATATGCTATGTTTGCATAGCATTTTGTACATTAAACTCATTATATGGTCTAATATGTTTTTCAACATAACTTCATTTCATATTCAGATTATTCCAAAAGTTGTTTCTTAATCCTATTTTTCTGGAATATAGAAACTAAAGCGAACTAAAGCCATATTTAGTAATCAACTTGCGAGTGTAATAGAATAGTGTAGTTTGATGATTATTTACAACGTGTAAGTAGGAGTACATAAAGAAAACATTGATGTATTTAGGTTTATGATTGATCATTCCAGAAATGTATTATTTCCTTTTGATTTTCAAACATATTCGGTTGCCTAATTGTATTGAAGATTGACTACTCGTTAAATTGCTGATTTACCACAATTAATAAAAATCATTTATTACATTATCTACGTTAGCTTTCATTTTTCTATATGGAAGTATATATCTGCATGAAGACAAATATTTGTTGTATGTATTTATTTTATGCAAAGAATACCTATCTTATATGTATTTACAATGTCGCTAGCGTTAATTTAGTTGACAGTAACGTTATTCGGATGAATTCATTAATGAAATTATTCACTGTTGAAATGGTATTTGCAAGAACATGCATTACACTAAAATATAATAACGAATTGCTATACTAACTCACCTATAATGCTGAACAGTTGGTCTTGTGCACTTGTGTCACTGCTATCGTTGTTGTTGAGAATATAGTTAGTTTGGGACGCTGCCCGCTTACTATATATATCGATACAGGTGCTGAAGAACATTCTGAGAATTCTGTAGACAGATCAGTACCTATCACTCAGCTTGGCACCACGTAAACAACACAAAAGAACTCTTCACGATGCGACGCGTTATTGATGTATTTTTGTCACGTAACGACACTACTAATCTAAAATATTACACTCTAAATTACCTTGTAGATCTTTGTTACACATATCATATGCACAACCACGCATTATTCACACTAAATCTATATTATTTACTAATACTAAATCTTATTTGACACGAATTTTCCATCTAAACCAGTGTTTGCGAAACTTTTTTTCCCACGGCACACTGAGAATGGGAATTTGTTTCGCGGTACATCAATTAATTTAAATAAAAAACATATTTAATGGCTGTAGTTGCTAATTGAGAATAGACTCCAAAGCGAAATAAAAAATGCTGGTAACTGTAGCTCAGAGAATGAAGCTTTGTACACAGGATCGTTTTTCAAGTCTTTTAAATTTTCTTCCATTTTTAATGTTAGTGTTAATCTGGCGAAAGGATTGGTGACCCACTCGTACATTTGATAATCAAGTAATGGAAAATCCACCGTCCCCTGCACTGCTGACAAAATTTTAAATTTGTTTGTGGAAGCGTTTACGCCTGGGAAGCAATCAAGCAGTGAATTTTTAACTTTCCTGGTCCACGGTGCATGTGTTCTTTTCGCATCGAAAGTGATAAATAAATAGTAGGTATGCAATATAGATTCTCATACTCGTAAAAGAGAGAGATTACTGTTAAGGAGAAAGATAAATGTAAATCGGTTGGTCATAGTAAACAAAACAAAAATTCCTAGACTCAAATATTTTTATCTATATTTTCTAATCTTTCGCGGCACACAGTTTGGCAGACACTGATCTAAACTAAACGTTTTAAATCTACATATATGATTTGATTTAGTTCATATGTATACATTGCTCTTGCATTGATACAAACATGAAAAGTTAACATTATAAATTCGGAAATCATTTTCGGAATATTTGAAACTAGCAAAATAAATACTGGAAATGGTACATATATTCCCGAAATATTCTAGATTGGAATGTACTTGTGCGTGAATGAAGTTTGACTGGAATATTCATTTTCGGAGAAGGGGTATTTATAATACACGCAATGTGTGAAATTTATACATATAATATGATATCATTTGGAAAGTTTATTGATATTTAGATGTGTTATTTTCATCATTTAACTGCATCATGGTAATTACTGTACATGCTCGTATATGTTATTGTAGTCAAACACTACGTACTTTATAATTCTAACAAATTGCGATTAATTTTTCTTAGTTTTCAGCAATCTCGTAATAAAATTACCGACTATTTATGTACTCTCGACGCTTGCTAGTAGTATTGTTTTGATTCCGGTTTAACTTAATTAAACCTGTGCCGTTTGTTATCGAAGAATGTATTTCCGAGCCTTTTACCTTGGTGTTAAGATACATTTTCCTTTTTGTTTGAAATTCTTTTATTCAATGTAAAATTTAAAATGTGTTCCATTGCAGCTGGCCTCTATTAAAACTTCAACACTACGAAAGCAATAATAGCTTCTCCGTGTTTTTCAAAATTAATTTTAATGAATTCCTATTTAATAAAAGTGCAGTCGATTAACTTGTTTACGTTCTGTACGTATTAGTAATATTTCTCATCCATAAAATTACTTATTTACAGTACAAAACAAGTGAAATATGTATTTAACATGATGTAATATTATTTATGAGTATTTATCATTTTTATATTTTGTGTAATATACTTGCCTTTTGGTTTAATCAAATGTGTGAACTCATTCTGGTATAAACGATTATAAAGGTGAATATTCATACATTATTCCAAACAATTTAATTTAAAATTCGTTACATGTTTATTTCTAGAATATAAATAGTTTATGCACAATTTTGTATTAGGTAGTGTATGCAAATTCTTGGAAAAGCATTTTAATAATTTAATTATGTCCATATCTTCACGTAAAGAAGATATCAAAGTTACATAATCATTGCATGCGTGGTGAGCATGCAGTGTTGTCAAGTGTATGTGGCCTCAGTAGCAGAACTATATACATAGTGTGTGAATATAACTACATACTAAAACAATGTAGCATGTTAGTTAATTTCTACATTGCACTGAACTATGTACGTAGTTCAACGAGTGAAAATGCTTTCTATGTATGCTATAGATGAGAAACATTAACAAAAAGGTCAACATTCATGTATATTTTAACAGTATTCTGTATATTTGAAGACTATAGATTTTTTTGATAGGACTAATAACTAACTAAAGGAATAATACAGTTTTTGAATTTTATGAACAATGATATTTAACTATATTCGAAATAATATATGAATGTGTCTATTTATAACATGATTAACTAGGTAAGGGTATTTAAATTAGTTGATCACGGCGTATTTATATATCTGAAATTGTTTAATTAGATGTATAATATCCAAATTATACAATATAATCATTATTGTAATATGCCAATTAGATTCAATACCTATATAGATACTGATATTTATTAGTTTACGATGGGGTAATATTATTTTACAATTATATATTAATTTTGTAAATAAATCAGCATAATAACGTAACGAAAAAAAAAAATGCATTTTCACAGTACATTCTGATGGATGGCTGTGTTGGCATTGCCAAAGCAACTTTGCATCTTGACTTGGGTGCTGTAGCTTTGCGTTGTGTTGTGTGTGTATGTGTGTGTTTGTATGTTTATATGTGCGAGCGCGCGGTCGGTATTCGATGAAACGTGATAAAGCATTTCACTGCGGTAATGTGGTACCGGAGCGTGTACTCGTCTGTTCTATGATTATATACTTTGAACTGCTGTTAGCATCTCCCACTCAGTAACCTTGAATAGCCGACACGATGTTCCTCACAGAATGAATGCACGTCCATCGAAAGATGCGAGCTGTTCTCACAATACACGCTATCAATTGTTGTTCTAAAACGCAGTTATGCTTCCATTTTATGTGTTGCTTTTGTTGCGAGTAGCGTTATTTCTCCGTAATTCTTCGTAATGAGTATGTTGTCATAGAAATTTCCGTAGTCCGACACTGGACCGTGACAACAGTTTTAAAACCTCTGTGCCACTTGCATAAGTGCGTTGCTGTTGTACGAAGCAACGAATAACAAATTATTTTGTTCACTGCAGCAAAATCAGGCAATTAATACAACATCAAGAATAACTAGACATTCGCTGATACCTATAATGTAATCCTGGCATGTCTAAAAATGATTGTTTTAATAACAAAACATAGAAAAAAATGTCACAGTGTTTGTTGTTCTTATGACAGTAGTCTATTTCTGTATTACGTTTTATTATAGTATCATAGATTTATGAACAATTTCAAACAAAATAAAGGTTGGTAGATAAAAAGTAGAACTTACGATAATTAATTAAAAAATATTAGTATAATATCAATAAAATTTTGCTGCAGATTTATATTTTATGGCATGGGCTAATAATAATTTAATAAAAAATATATACTTGGATATGGAAACTGTCAATCTGTGCAGTGTCTATTTTTATAAAATTTGGGTATATATATATTTCAATATTTATTGAATTACGTTGCGCTGGCAAGACAAGAGGATAAACACTAACTTTGTAGAATAGATTTTTTTGCGACTTAGTGTCTTATATTGATATAATGTAACATAGTAGTAAATGTTGGTAAATTAATATAAAAATGTAGTAATTATTATTGTCAAATTATAAACTTGATCACAATTTTACAATGATTAATGTTAATATTAATAAGGCTAGCTGATTTTATTTAATACTGTAAAAGTCCAAACACGATACTATAATTAACAATAAAAACATCAGTTTTAATCTTAATCATGCTAGTAGCGTGCACACAACATTACAACCACCTACGGCTACTGAAATCTGTGGGTGGTCAAACGAACCATTACGGAACGTCCATAAACTTCCTTGTACATATGTGCGTGTGTAGTTTTATTCACTACTCAATAGGATGCAATAATGATTTAAATATGCGTAAAATATATTTATACATACTGTAGAAATATCAGAAGACATGCGCAAATAACAAGATCCTGATTACAAATTAATGTTTACAGTTTAAATCTGAGTATTTTGTTCATACCTTCGAATTGGAGCAAATATAAATCAGATATAAACAGTTGAGTATGCTAGAAATGAAACACAACATGCTACTAGGAATCAAATGGAAAAATACCACTGGCGGCGTACCGATATAGCACACGCTTGCGATACATACACAGTGGAATCCACTTATAGTGAACTAGCATATAGTGGAAATTCGTTTATAACGAACGTATCTCTGAGTCTCGACTAAATACATACATATGTTACCTATTGTTAATCAATTCGCATACTGTGATCCCGCATTTAGTGAATTTTCGAATATAATGGACTAAATTTACTCTTTGAGTTCGCTATACGCGAACTTGGGTGGGAATTAATGAATTTAATGCATATTGGCGACTTTAAGCACGATGCACGAGGTACTTCTCGATGATGTTAAACTTTTATATCAATATACATATGGACCGTTTATTTTGAAAGTGGTGTAAGTCCATTTTTGAAAAAAATGTGATATCACGTAATTCATGCTTAATTTAATGTAAATTTTTTATGTATAACTAGTCCGTGTTGAATTTCTTAAAACATTCTCATGTTATGTACAACTTAAAATCGGTCGGTAAATGAAATTGCATTATCATCGATTATGAAAGTGGTGTAAGTCCAAATTCTTATTGAAAGACATGATGTTCACTTGCAAGATGCTGAATTACCAAGAAAAGAATTACAAGAAGACAAAATTCTGGCATCAAAAAATCCTGATAAATACTTTACCTTCTCTTTTGACTTACAAAAAGCCTTACCTTACCCGAAATTATCTGTCTCAATCGCATATTATAAGCGAAACATGTATGTTTTAAACGAGCGTTTTCACAATTTCCACGATAATAAAGTTAATATGAATGTGTGGGACGAAACTATTGCTTCCAGGGGATCGCAAGAAGTAGCTTCTTGCTGTTTGAGCATTTAGAAAATGTAACGACCCAATGCCATGTTATTGCCTACAGTGACATGTGTACTGGGCAAAATCGAAATATACAAATGGCATTGATGTGGTCGAAGGTTGTCCAGTCATTGGAAAACACAATTGATCACAAATTTTTACTCTCGGGGCATTCATACCTTCCGAACGATGCAGATTTTGGAATTATAGAAATGGCATTGCGAAAAAAGAATTTTCTGTATACACACAAGATTATTATAATGTAATAACACAATGTAGAAAACATGACAAATTCATTTTACATGAAATGAAACGAGAGAATTTCGTTTCAATAAAAAATCTTCAAATTTGAGATAATCGCCCTTGTACCAAAATGCCAGGCCTATTACGTATGAAAAATATAAAGACATCAAGCAGTTATTACCTTATATACGTTCAGTGCATCATGCATATTTCGAAACACTGCCACATGCAGAGCATAAGTAAATACTATCAAGATCTTGTAATTTTGACGATGTAATTATCGTCTAAAATTAAAAATACTACTATTTTATGTCATGTCATGTGTATTTATAAACAAAATTGGTATTAAAATGAAGTATATTTTAAGTGATATTTACAGCCATTTACAGCCTATAAATACATATTATTATAGTATAATTCGCCTAAAACAAATTTACATAATCAAATTCAATATTGATAAAACAGTAGAAACATAGCCAGACTTCATATAATTTGCCTAAATTTTTTAATTAACAAATATGCTAACCTTTAATTTTCTCGAAACAAGAGAAAATGGACTTACACCACTTTCAAAACAAACGGTCCATATTTTCAATGTTTCTGAGCAACAATATATAATAAAATAAATAAATAACACGATATTGGTGTAAGATAATCGAAACAAAATTTCAACTATTCCACGGATTCCACTGTATTTGAATAGTATATGCTAGAACGAACAGATGCTATGACGAATGAGGTTCTAGAACCAATTATGTTCGTTCTATCATATCCGATATGATGGGCTGTATTTCGTTAAATTTGTCTATGTATATGGTATATACTAAACAATGAATTGATCTGCTTCTCTACAAATATATGTATTCTGTTGTCACTTCGATACACCTCGACCAACGGGCAGACATTGGAGCAATGGAAAGATACGAATTAATTATTATATTACAGAGATTTCGTGGTGATACAATTTATGAGCACTACATTGTCAGATATGCGTAACTGCTCTATATGATTCATTCCGGTACTGGAAGGATCTAGCTCGGAATTACATACTTGTTATAACGAGTTGTTCAAAATGTCCAAGGCCACAAGGTCTTGTCATTTTCGAAGGAAGGGCCT